>JAUPFN010000020.1:20000-620000 GCA_036924255.1 Apodemia mormo | reverse complement strand
TAACGCGAAAAAAACTAAATATTTTGTTTTGATCGCGCGATGTCAAATACGTCCCCCGATTTTACTCGTTGTGCTGAGTTATGGCCACTTAGATACTAGCTAGTACATTTGTTTTATTCGTTCATCACGACGCGCGTCACAGTCACGCGTCGCTTGGTTCTTTTCGCGCCGTAATTCGCGTCACTGGCAGCTGTGGTATACTTCGTATACTTTCCTACATTTGTTTTTATCGCTCATCATTCGCCGCACTGCAAGTGCGTCGCAGTTCGCACCGCATGTAACTGGGGCCTGGCCATAAGGCCTGCATCTGTACAAAATTCAACTGACCAGGAGTAGAAAGTAAATGACTAAAGTCATCGATGTGTATTCGCTGAATAGGCTCTGAAGCAATTGGAATCTGACCCTAATTTAAACCTTTACAAGACCAACAACCTACTTGCAAGATGTCGGTATTACGGATGTCTATGGATTGCAGTGATTCATCGTGAGGTGAGCCCTCTGCTCGTTTTCTCCCTCTTCTATATAAAAAAATATAAGATAAAGAATTTTTTAACTGAAGGCTTGAACCTAGATTCCATAGTCCGAGCTGAATAGGCTAACCACTGGATGACGAGGCATTTAATTATGGTGATATTTATTTTATTAAATATATAAATTTATTTAAGGTAAAAAATAAAAATATTTTAGATAAATCCTGTAAATGAAAACACGCGCTGGGAATATAACCATCCTGAGGTGGCACGATTTACTGGAAATGTGCCCGGTCTACCATACTTTGATGGACAGTTCTTCAAAGTACATTATAGACTCGGTAACAACATGGATTCTATGGCTCGTAAAATATTAGAACAAACGTATGCAGCCATTTATGATGCTGGTAAGTCTTTATTTTTTTAGTCAAAATTATCTTTATCCCGTGTTGGTTCGGGTCCCCTTTGAAGAATAAACCAAGTACAGTATTTCTGCCAGGCAGGTCATAAAAGCCCACCGATTGGTAGCGTTATTCCATTCCTGTTATATATATGTTGAGCATGTAACCTTAAAATGTGTGAATGTGTGTTTTATGGACTAATAAATAAAAGTCTTTAATATATTTATGTTCTATATCTGTTACTTAATTGATGCGCGTGATCAAGGTATCACACTTTCATAAGATTCAACATTACAAGCGTGGGAGAATAATATAAACATGACACCGTTACATATATAACAGAAATGGATACCGCTGATATGTAAACAGGAAAGGAAGCAGTGTGAGAGAAACAGAGCCGATAGAGGGTTAGAGAAACTACTTTAAACCATTATCTTAAGTCAGGGTGTTCGTATTGCTCTGCAAAATTCGGTGCATACCCCACCGCTATGGTATGAACGTCAGAGCTATTGCGTGAAAGAGCATGAAATCAGAATTAACGTGACTGAAATAAGAGCGTTACGAAAAATAAACGGTGTAACAGTTGCGGATCACGTTCGTAATACCAAAGTGAGACAGAAAATTGGGTATGAAAGACAGTATCTGTATTAAAAAAAAGCACAATCGGTTAGTTTGGACATATTGAAAGAATGGCAAATGGACGATTAACAAAACAGATGTACAATGCAAATGAAGATAGGTACTGGGGAAAACACGATGCAACATGATCGAATTGGTCGGATATTGTCCAAAAGTGTTGTCATGAGTCTCTGAAAGCGTTGTGTTTGCAGAAAGAGGGTTTTGAATGTGGAGAATATGTCAGGATCTTGATATTTGGCACGCAATCCTCTTAATCTGTTCCGTAAGGCATTTAAAGTATTGAAAATTTGGTGATTATCCACAAGGAAGGTCGCCTCTGTGGTTTAGTGGTGCAGCGTTGGCGTTGACTACATGAGGTCCCGGGTTCGATTCCCGGATCGGGCACTTTAAAAAAAAGTGTTTTTTCAGTTTTCTGAGAAACACAAGGGATTGGAAAGTGCCCGGTTGGCGATAGGCTTGCCACTTATCACATTTGTGGGACCAAGTATCTTGGCTAATTGTGGGTGCACTTGCTGTACTTCTGCCTACCGCTTCGGGGATATGGGCGTGAAGATACTTTTTTTTATCCACAAGAAATGTTTTTTAAAATAATTTCACATTATATAATATACATATATAATGTGTATATACACATATACATACATATATAAAGGCTGTTTTTAGCCTTGGGATAGAATCAAACCTGTGGATATTTACGCTTATACATATCGAATAAACATGTTCAAATAAAAATAAAGTGTTAAAGAACCAAGTAAACGGTAAATGAAATATTATTCAAAGTCTCGTAACTTATGGTTACCCTAGTCGTCGTAGTACGTAACGCTAGGTTTCATTCGAATTATAATAATATCAGTAGTAGGTAGGTTGATAATGTAAATCTTACTTTGCTCCTGGTTTATTTAGGAAGGACGGGTAAAAATACCTAAGCACTAAATAATAACAAATGTTTTAAGAATAAAAGTGTAAAATACAGACATTTACCGTAGTATTTCTGGCGTAAATGGAATCATCCTCTTCACAATGATCGAACTTGATTAATTAATTATTCACAACATTTTACAATAATCTCAGTTGTTGAATTGTTCTTCTGTATTTGGCGATTTGGGATGTAATCATTACGTAACGCATAGGCATGTAAAATATCCCAATATTTTCCATTAGAATACTGATAAGACGAAATTATTATTATCAGTCAAAAACTAACAAAAACACGTGAGGCAGCTTATTGCATTACTTGAAAACACATCCGGACGTCGCAATATATAGCACAACTGAAAGCACGCGGGGCTACGCGGCCGGCCAGTGGCTAGCGCTTGTGACGTCACAGTAACTATTATGTAATCTTTGCACTAGCGCGTAACGTAGTTCATTGACCAAAAGCGTGCGAGTAGGTACTGTAACAGCTAGCCGGGTTAATATAACGGCTGGCCGTGTTACTCCACCAATTGTAACACCTTTTGCCCGGGGGATTTACTTTAATCTGCTTGGCTGCTTGAGGTACATGAAGATCGACGGGTTTTAGTATTATACTCAAGTAATACCACGAACTTTATAACTTCATTTATTTTTCGGGCATATGTATTTACCCGTCAAGATTACTTCGAACACCTCTATTTTATACATATCAAATAGAAAAACTACACAATGTTCTACGTTTAAAAGTAGACAAAGCCGCCAGTATGCAATATTATTAGTATGCAATATTATAAATATTATGCATAAAGGTATTACATCAGCTACCCCCCAAGGTAGGAGCAGCTGAAACCGGACAGGCATTTGTCTCCTCTTAAATGACCTACCTATTCCTATCCCGATTGCCCTACCTATGGAACGAAAGTACATTTTGGTGGGACTGTCTTTTCCTAAAAGATAGTTTGCCCCATGTGTGGTTTTGACTATTACCACCACACCATGTCACAAACTTTGGTCTACCAAAACCTCCCTAAAAGGCAGACCACAGCCCTCTCACCTAATCTATCCTACCGCAAACATTTATTATTTTACTAAACTTTAGCCTGAAGGGCTCTAGCTGTATAAGAGATTATAAGAGATGGAAAGGTATAACAATTCAAACTTCGTTTTCTTTGGGGGACCAAAAGAAAAAAGATTGAAGTATTACTTCCTCTCAACATTGAGCTCGCCCCAATATATATACATCGCGAATATAAATAATTCTTACCCTGAACCACACTAAACCATCTAGTCCGGGAGGAATCGGCGCATGAGTACCGAAAACTATTCCACCTCAATTTTTTTATGCGATCCTCTTCAAATTGCCCTACTAATGATATAAATGCATGTTGCCATGGGGCAACCCGGTGCCATATTGTTTAAACTGAAATTTTTTAAGCAATTGCAAGGAATTGTAATTTTTCAACCGGACAATTTTTTTTTATATTCTTTATTGAAATACCAATAAAAAAGGTCCTATGACTTTTCACGATAAAGTTAATATTTTTAAAGATATGAATTTTTAAAGGTTCGAAAAATCTCAAATTTGGGTACTTTCGACCCATGAAAAATATATTTAAAAAAAAACATAATGTTTAAGTTATATTTTTTTTAAATTCTCTATACAGTAGTTAATAATATTGTTAATAGAGATTTAAAAAAATGTCAGTGTTTATATCTTTTTTTAATTGTTAATTTCGCGCGCTCACAAGTATGCGTCGCTTACTGGACTTCCTGAAGATTTTCATTTTGTTTGTGTAGTTGTATTTCTCTTTTTCGTCGATAAGTTGCACGTTGTAGTTATATATATATATATATATATTAGGGTGGAGTGAAAAAAAAAATTTTTTTTTTCTTCTTAGCCTGGGGGTCAAATTTGTAGCTTATAAAAAACAAAAATTTTTGAAAAAAAAAATTTTTTTTACTCAACATCTTGAGGCAGCCCACTCATTTTTAAAATTAATTACGAGTAAAAATATTTGGTTGCAAAAAAAAAAAATTTTTGTCTTTTAATGTCTTATAACATCCAAGAATTGGCAATTATGATCATTTCCAACTCAAATTTTATTCTAGTGCCCTAACGAGGAATGTTACTTTTTTGGATTTTTTTTAAATATTAAAACAATAGTCACAAAAATTTTTTTTAACTTGTGATTTTTAATTGGTATAAAAGAGGATATTTTGAAGTTTTTAGAACGCTTTTAAAAATTTTTTTTTGCAACCAAATATTTTTACTCGTAATTAATTTTAAAAATGAGTGGGCTGCCTCAAGATGTTGAGTAAAAAATTTTATTTTTTTTTTCAAAAATTTTTGTTTTTTATAAGCTACAAATTTGACCCCCAGGCTAAGAAGAAAAAAAAAATTTTTTTTTTTCACTCCACCCTAATATATATATATATATATATATATATATATATATATATATATATATATATATATATATATATATATATATATATATATATATATATATATATATATATATATATATATGTGTATCAGGCTTCACTACATCGTTTTCATTTTCACAAAAAATACATGATGGGATATCATCAGAATATTTTCTTTTCTTGGGAACAACTAAAAACGACATGACACTTACATTTATTGTAACGAAATCCATCTAATAATGTTAATAATACACAAAATCACTGAAATGGGTGCAACAACGTTTAACAATATTAAATCTTGAACGAAATAAAAAATACTGAAAAACTGTAAAATGATGAGTAAAAAACAAAGAATGATCAGTTGAGAATCAACATGCACTAACTTGTATTTTTATTTTAAATGTTATATATAATCAATAATTTTGTCACAAGAACAAACAAAGATGTTAAGGTTTTATACAAAGAGGTTCAGTGATTTCATGTATTATTAACATTATTAGATGGATATATTTTTAGTTTTTGTGATTTTTCGTTACAATAAATGGGAGTTTCATGTCGTTTTTAGTTGTTTCCAAGAAAAGAAAATATTCTGATGATATCCTACCATGTATTTTTTGTGAAAATGAAACCGATGTAGTGAAAAAACTGAAGAACATATATAACTGTACAACGTGCAACTTATCGACGAAAAGATGAGGTTGCTATCCGATTTGAAAATTTGTTTAATTCTTCTCTTGACAAACAAACATTTTTGTGGCACAGAACATGTTATGCAAAATACACAAGTGAAGAAAAAATTAGGCGAAGATAAATACAACCACACAAACAAAATGAAAATCTTCAGGAAGTCCAGTAAGCGACGCACACTTGTGAGCGCGCGAAATTAACAATTAAAAAAAAGATATAAACACTGACATTTTTTTAAATCTCTATTAACAATATTATTAACTACTGTATAGAGAATTTAAAAAAAATATAACTTAAACATTATGTTTTTTTTTTTTAATATATTTTTCATGGGTCGAAAGTACCCAAATTTGAGATTTTTCGAACCTTTAAAAATTCATATCTTTAAAAATATTAACTTTATCGTGAAAAGTCATAGGACCTTTTTTATTGGTATTTCAATAAAGAATATAAAAAAAATTGTCCGGTTGAAAAATAACAAGTCCTTGCAATTGCTTAAAAATTTCGGTTTAAACAATATGGCACCGGGTTGCCCCATGGCAACATGCATTTATATCATCAGTAGGGCAATTTGAAGAGGATCGCATAAAAAAATTGAGGTGGAATAGTTTTCGGTACTCATGCGCCGATTCCTCCCGGACTAATCATTAAAATATCTCCCATACTATCCGAGTTCATATATATCTTATACAGATATTCTTTGTGTCGACTATGTCGAACTACAAAGTTGAACTCACATTCACATGACTATCAACCCCCTACCTATACTGACTTTTACGACTTCATACTAAGGCGGCTCTGTCCCTAGTATTACATTATACCCCATTAGACTTTATTATTGAACGGAAGAACTTGAGAGGAATACATTTCTTTTTAGCTCCGGTCCATCATCACAGCATTGGTTGAACCCCGTCATATTACATGAAACAAATACAAATATTAGCATTCTCATATACAAGCCCAAACAAAAATAATGGTCTAACATGTAACAATTATTTACTGCAATGAATGACTACCTAACTATTCTCTTATTCATACACAAAAACTTACAACCTATTTATACAATAATGCTGAACCCTAAATATATATTTATGTTATATCTGTACAAGACCTTTTGTGTAATTAATATACCTTTATATTATTTACACGTCTCGGCGTATGAAATATCGATAATTGTCTTTTCAAGCAATTTTTCCTACTAGCCTTCTTTTCACAACCTTTCCTATCCTACACATTTCCAACACATCTTGTGGGTAAACACCCTCGCCATCCACTCACATTCTTATAATTTCTACCCGCTACTGATCTAATGAATGATTTTTCACTGGGTCTAACTACGAAACGTTTCTTACACCCTTCATCACATTTTATGACAATATTTCGATTATTACGCGTGTTCACGCACCGCTTTTTCACTTCATTTTTACATCTAAATAACTCGTATGAATTATTATTGCGATAATTTTTATCTTTTCTGAAATAAAATATATTAGTTTTTATATTTTTCTTCATATTTATTTTTGACATTGTAGTCAATAAACACGATGACTTCATGTCAACTCGTTTTTTAATAATACATACATTGCGCATGTTGTCATGGCAACTATCTTTATTATTTGAAAACTGTCTAAAATAATTTAAATTACAATTTATAAAAAAACTTTTCATCTATACACAAATAACCCTTTTTACAATGAATAACTACATCATATTTATCAAGGAAATCCTGTCCCAGGATCATTTCGTAACCAATATTATTTACAATCACCATGTCGTTGGGAAAGACCCTTGCATTAATGAGGAGATTTACTCTCGCCTCACCAACGACTTTTAGTGTGGTCCCTGTAACAAATTTAATTTTATTTCTGCTATATGGAACGCTGGTTCCACATGGCAGATTTAATTTTTTCGCTAAACTCGCGGACATACACGAGATATTTGCTCCCGTGTCTATTAACGCTAGACATTCCTGCCCCCTAACACATACACGAATACATGGATTATTTACACCTGATATTTTTTCCTCTTGTTTAGCTTGAAATGGTACGGGCGTAATTGCTTCGCACATATTGATGCGATGGCCCACGCCATCCGTGTGTTGTTGTGACTTCGGACTGCTTCTGAAAGAATTTTGTGTATATAAGGCTGTTTTACTATATCGAGGCGTATGAAAAACTTCCGTCGGTTTCTGATGTTCTTGCTGTGAACACGCAGGTGTACTAGGAAGGACGTCTGTTTCCTCCCTATACAAAGATTTCGGCGGCAACCCAACTGGTGGCTGCAATGGAAGGTTAACCGTGGAATGCGGTTTTCCTCCAAATAATTCGTTGTATTGAATTATTGTGTCACGCAGCTCCTCTCGTGACTTATATAATTGCAATCCAAACTTTTCCTTAAACGAGGGTAATATCGTTTTAAGAAATTGTCTTATAAAAATGTTGTCCGATATCTCAGCCTTTACTGCCATACTGCTGAGTCTGTAAAAATATGTTAATAGCTCCTCATCGCGGCCCTGTTTGGTTATATAAAATTGCTCAATATAATTTATTGATATAGGGAATTCATTTTCAATTTTTATACACAATTCATTAAAATTGGCCGTGTCGCTATATATCATTTTATAAAACGCTAACGCAGGCCCATCTAGATATAATCCTAAAAGTAAAGGTAAACTCTCTATATCCCATTTATTAATTGCCGCGACTGTTTTAAAATCTTTAATAAATTCTGCGAATGCAAAATTCAGCGTTCCATCGAAACGCTTGATGGCCTCCATCTTGACTTACCCTCTGACCAAAATACTTAGCTCTCCTGGTTTCTTCGTCCAGCGTAGCGATTGCACGTAGCGACTGAACGTAGTGACTGCTCGTAGCGACTGCACGTAGCGACTTCACGTAGCGTCTGCACGTAGCGTCTGCACGTAGCGACTGCACGTAGTGACTTCGCGTAGCGACTGCACGTAGCGACTGCACGGCGCCTCCGCCAAATGTAACAGCTAGCCGGGTTAATATAACGGCTGGCCGTGTTACTCCACCAATTGTAACACCTTTTGCCCGGGGGATTTACTTTAATCTGCTTGGCTACTTGAGGTAGATGAAGATCGACGGGTTTTAGTATAATACTCAAATAATACCACGAACTTTATAACTTCATTTATTTTTCGGGCATATGTCTTTACCCGTCAAGATTACTTCGAACACCTCTATTTTATACATATCAAATAGAAAAACTACACAATGTTCTACGTTTAAAAGTAGACAAAGCCGCCAGTATGCAATATTATGTATGTAACACCATAAAGGTATTACAGTACAATACAACATTACAGAAATTATACATATCAGCATAATTTAAAAAATGTGGAAAACAGAACAAAAAACATAACAAAATCTTGCAACATGTAGTTTTCAAGATATAGGAAAGACGGTGTAAAAACAAACTGATAATATATCATAAATATCTCGCCGTGTTAGTCCCGGCCTCCTTTGAAGAATAGGCCAACTGCCGTTCTACCAGGCAGGTCGTAAAAGGCGACCGATTGGCTATCGAGTCACTAACATCGTGGCTACTAGGTAGTAGAGTTCTGCATTGTCTCGCCCGGGTCTGGTACCACCGCCTTACCTATTCCTGCCGCAATAACGTCAATGCTTGTCGCTGTCGTGTTCCGGTTTGGAGGGTAAGGTAGCCGGTAAACTTATGCATGTGGCATTAGACCTCGCCACAAGATAGCAACGCACCATTAACATCTTTGGTGTCTATAGGCGATGGTTGACTCTTTCCATCAGGAGACCCATCTGCTTGTTTGCTATCTTATGATATATATAAAAAAAAAAAAAAAGATGCAGTTTACAGTTAGGTACTCTACACTACTCTACTATTTCATCATCATACAAACCATAATATATTTAGACTTAAGCTATGATATAATATGATTAGGCGTAGGCGTGATGCCACTTACGCGCCTACGCCTTAGCAGTTCGAGACAGCCGAACGAGTTTGAAGTGCGTTACGAAAAAATTTTTAGTAATAAAACTAACAAAGTCTACAATTTAATTATTTTTAGTCCGAAAACTTTAATTTCTTTTTCTAGGTGTAAGTCCTGGACAGCTTTCTGGTAAGAAGGTCGGTGTCTACTTAGGAACCTGCTTTTCTGAAACAGAGAAGGCTTGTTTCTATGTTGCGAGTTCTAGGTCAGGCCTTGGGATAGCGGGGTAAGCATAAAATAACTACTGTATCTATCTTGTACAAAGTGTAATTAGCACCATCATTTATACTGTTTTCACTAGTTTATACACGCAAAAAATTGTAAAAAGAAAATAATCGCTTTAAATAAAAAAAAAAGTTGAAATAAACTTCTTAATTGTTGTATGAAATAAAACTTGAAAAACACTGCAATATATTACATTTATAAATGTGGAAAATATTCATTTGTAATCAGTTACAAAATTAATAATTTTTTTGCGACTTATCAATTACAGGTGCAACAAGTCTATGTTTGCGAATCGAATATCTTATTGGTTGAACGCAAAAGGACCTTCAATGTCAATTGATGACGCTTGCTGTAGTTCGACAGTAGCATTGGAGTCAGCATATCAGGCCATTGTGCGCGGTGAATGTGAATCAGCAATCGTAGGTGGAGCTAACATATGCCTTCATCCGCAGTCTTCTATTCACTTTGGAAGGTAAATTTATAGATGAGAGATTGTAGACCTATTGACTGGGTTGCATGCAAAAGAAAGCACTGTCAAGTATTTCTTTCAAAATCTTAACTTAATTATGCTTTACTATAAACCTTGTCTACCTCGTGAAATTCAAGAACATGAATGTATGTCGTGACAAAAGGCGAATAAAAAATAACCTATAACAGCTGGAGTGTTTATTTATTATAGACTTTTATTGATTCTATTTTTCAATCTTATTTTACGTGGCTTTGAATCTTCTAATTCAATGCTGAAATGCTATCATATTATTTTACTGGAATTTTTAACCAGTAAGAAAGAATATACGTAATTAAAAGTAACTTAATGACAGTTTTTGAAATTTAATATGGTAAACATTTTATTATAGGCAACATATTCTTCGATAAGACCAAAACACTAAATTAAGCGTGGCTAAAAATTGGGACCTACCATGTGTCTACAATAATTATAAATTAAATAAAATGATTATAAATGATATAGCATGCATATGGTTCCTGTAGTTGATAGAAATACCAAACAAACGCCTTCTTTTAAGGCAATCACCTCTCGTTACCAATATTGTAAATTATGTAAACCAGAATCAACAGTGGTAACCATCCTGATAACCACTGAGTTGCGAGCTCAGTGTGCTTTGGGGAAAAGCTGAGCCGCAGAGCTGTCTTGGTGCCCGCAACGAAATTAATCAGAAATATATAGGTCCTCCTATATACTTCTGATTAATTTCGTTGCGTAGAAAATACATTCAGTTCGGTAAAACTGAATGTATTTTCCTATGCAACGAAATTTGACATTCTACGTCTCAAAAAGGCTAGAAGCAACCGTTGACGCTGTTATGGCAATAATAACTAAGTCGAGGCGAAAAACTTCAACTGTATAGTAGCAATAAAGGCAGTGACACGTTGATCCTTCGCTAGCAATTTAAAGCCACATGCAGAAAGCAGAGGGTTTATTCTTGAAATGAAGATCAGACAAAACTCTGAAACATTCAGGCAAAAGATGTTTTCTGACGTAGGTGTAAATTGATTGTTTAAACTTAGCACGATATTAATTTTGCAGAATTATGAAAATGAGCATGGATGGGAAAACAAGATCTTTTGACAGTAATGCTTCTGGCTGTGTTCGATCTGAGGCTATTTGTGTTCTTTTCTTACAAAAAGCAAAAGACGCTTTACGGTACGTAGTTTTTTAAATATAATAAGATAGCAAAAAACCTGGATGGGTCTCCTGATGGAAAGAGTCAACCATCGCCTATAGACACCAATGGTGTAAATGGTGCGTTGCTATCTTATAGCGAGGTCCAATGCCACATGCATAAGTTTACCGGCTATCTTACCCACCAAACCGGAAAAGGCAGTGACAAGCACTGACGCTATTGCGGCAGCAGTAGGTAAGGCGGTGGTACCAGATCCAGGCGACACAATGTAGAACTCTACCACCAAGTAGCCACGATGATAGTGATTCGTATAGTCAATCGGTCGCATTTTACGACCTGCCTGGTAGAACGGTAGTTAGCCTATTCTTCAAAGGAGCCTGGGATCAACACGGGGAAAAGTAGTAGTAGTTACCTATAAGGCACTGTAATGATGCGCCGATCGTTACGGGGGGGGGGGGGGGGGGGGGTCCTCAGCTTGGCTGCTATTCGGAGTGGCTTTTCAGGTACCGGGGCTCGTCTTTACTTTGTAGGAACTTATTAAATTAAAGAAATTTCTTGAATACTTTCATTTTTTACCGCCCCGTTGGTTGAGTGGTTAGCGACCCTGACTACGCGATAAATGGGGTCCGGGTTCGATTCCTGGCAGGGACAGGCCTTTGTGTGATGAGCACAGATGTTTGTATTTCTGGGTTTGGGTGTTTATTAAATATATTATAGTATTTATATATGTATTTCTATGTATTAGTATCGTTAACCGACACCCATACTACAAGCATATAATTTGCTTACTTTGGGGTCAGATCAATTCGTGTAATTTGTCCAATGATATTTATTTATTTATATTTATTATTTTTTTATTTTATTTATTTGGACCATCCGTCCAGTACCAATGCTAGAAAATATTTCACAGTCCATTCAAATATTTTCTATGACAATTCTAATATAATTCAAGTATATGGTTATATGACTTAAAAGTCGACAAGTAGCCAGCATTTGCGTGATGATATTTATATAACTAGCCATTTCTTACAGTAAAACCCTTTAGCCTTCGGTCCCTAAAGAAAATTGAAATAAAATATATTTCTTGCTACCTTGCTAATATAACTTTCTACTAGTGAAAGAATTTCTTAATTAGTCTAGAAATTGCAGAGCTCAGTTCTTATAAATAAATTCGCAAACTGACAAATTTATATCCTTATAATCTATATTAACATAGGCGTACCGAGGGTAGGGGGGAGGGGCAGCTGTCCTTCCCTGGAATTTTTTACCTCTCTTTTAACTATCTATTGTTGTAGATAAATATAAGCCCCTTTGTCCCATAACCTAAGTACGCCCATGTATAATAATATTATAAATGCGAACGTTTGGATGTTTCAATGGATGGAGGGATGTTTTCTACTCAAGCACGCAAAAACTACTAAACAGATTTGGGTGAAATTTAGCACACAAGTAGATGATAACCTGGAACAGCACATAGATAGTTTTTATTACGGAAAAAGTAGGTAATTCCGCGGAGAGAACCGGAGGAGACGGCTGCATGCTGCAGCTAGTATTTGGATAGAATACAGAAAATATAGCAAAAATCACGCTAGAATGGCTATATAAATACTAATGGAATTTAGAATATAGTTAGTTTGTATTAATACTTGGCACATACGTTTTCTTTTGTCACAGAAAAATGCATAGCTAATTTTACAAATACATAAAATATTGTTTTCGCAGTGGTTGCGTATGTCTGTAAAATATAAATGAATTAACGAAATGAATATCTTTAATCCAAAAATTGTTCATCCTAATTGGCTGATAGCTAAATACAATTACAATCATTGGATAAATTAGGCTGGAATTTGGCAAACCAATAGCTATTATTTATTAGGTATACGTTAAATAAATTGAAAACCTTATGGAAGCAAAATAAAATACAAAAAGAGTGAAATCCAACGCATAAGACAGTGTGAAATACATTTATTAGGATACATTTTCGATAGGTATAATAATGGCCCACACTTTACGTCAGTTCGAAACATACGTTTTAATGATTTTTTAATGAATAAATTAATTACATTATTTATATCAATTGTATTGCAGAGTCTATGCAGATGTAGTTCACGTGAAGACTGCATTTACTTCTTTAGAAAAAGGTGAAATGGGTCCTAAGTATGGATTTTATCGCAACCCTTCAGATGTTGTAACGTTTCTTAAAAATTTTTATGAAGAAGCTAAAGTGGATCCCCGAGCTGTTCAGTACGTGGAAGCCTTTGGTTCAGGTTAGATATCATTATACAGAAACTTCCTCATAGTTTAATGGTTAGCTTGGTCAGATCTTCCCAATGTCTCGTGGTGGTGTGTGAATATCTCTATGGCTCAAATGAACGAATAAAGCTGCCAGTGGCAGTTATCGCAAAGAATAAATTATAAATAATGTAACGAGGACGCGGTAGAACACGCTCACACTTATCGCGCACACATACTATCGGTATCTTAACGCAACATCATTATCAGATTTTATCACGCAGCATCCACGTGAATCTCTAGTATTTAAGCTTAATGTAAACCCAGTTAAATTACAGTTTAATAAATACATTTATCAACCGATGTGTGACTGTCATTTAATCAACGTAATATTGGTGGCCCCGACGTGATCCAATATTACGTCGACTAAATGGCTCGTTCGACCAAATGGATATAAATGCCGGAGTCCCTCAGGGATCAGTTCTCTCCGCAACTCTATTCCTGCTACATATTAACGATCTGCTGAAGCCCGGTATCTATGGGTACGCAGACGATACCACTGTCGTGGAGAGTTACGGATCCAGCGCGGAAGTCAGTACGGCACAGATCCGGTCTCTCAAAGAAGTGATGGTCGATTATATGAACCTGTCCTTACAGGCAGTCTCCGATTTAGGTGATGTCAATCCGGTCAAGTTGAATGCGACTAAGACCCAGGCGTGTCTATTTTCCGCTAAACGGCGTCCATTCCACATGTCTCCGTTTTTTCAGGGTGTATCCATGCCGATAACTGACCACCTCGAGCTCCTTGGTATCACCTTAAGGTTACCTCCTTACTGTTGTAGATAAAATATAATAAGATAAAAATATAGGTAGTCTTAAAATGCTACGGTTGCCTCCCTCTGACCTAAAACCTGGATGTGCCCATGACCACTGCTTACCTATTCCTATAGTGTCAGTGCTTGTCATTATCTTGTTCCGTTTTGGGGGTTAAAGTTGGGCGGTAGAATTATGTATATAGCATTGCCATCCTGCTGCACAAATAGCAACTCATCATTTACTTCTTTGGTGTCTATAGGTGACAGAGTATCTTTTTTTTATATCATAAGGGCTGTACGCCCTCCGCCCTAAGGGTCTCTCCTGCGAGACCGAACCTCGGCTTAGGATGGGGTCGTGATTTGCGATGAGAGGACTAGTGGCATTGTTTTGTCCATCCGCCGAACCTTGCCCTTGGGCTCGGTTCGCCGAAGGGCGAAACAGGGGTCCTCTTCGCCGCCGGCGACGGTGTCGCGAATGTAGGTGTGTAGTGTTATCGTGTTAACCGTTGGCCAGAGTTATCGGGTCATCGGGATCGGTAAGAACGTGGCGGGGCCTACTCGACCGAAATCATTTCGTCACGTCAGTACACATCAAATCAGAGATAAATAAGGTGCATGGAATAAATGTGAGTGCACGAATAATAATGGTGGAGCTACATATGTCGGGCCATGGCGAAGGTTCGCGCTAGCCCAAACTACATCGCGACACCTGCTTACGTCATAATGACGTCGTATTATCACTAGTCATCAAACTACTAGCTGACCCGCGCAGCTTCGCCCGCGAGTAGATAAATATGTCGTCGAAATAGCTTTTAATACAAATTTCATCCCCTATTTCAGCCCTTCAGGGGTTTATTTTTGAAAAAAAAATAGCCTATTTTGAAAAAAGGTAGCAACGCACCATTAACATATTTGGTGTCTATAGGCGATGTATGACGTTTTTCATCAGGAGATCCATCTACTTGTTGTCTATTTTACGACATAAAAAAAGAGCTGGTTTGACGACATAACGCTATATAAGAGGTTTTAGAAGCTTTTGCGGTACCTTGCAAGGGATTAATAGGTAAAAATTTAACTTTAATGCAAGATAACGCCCGACTCTATGCCGCTGCACAAGTTCGACAACATTGCGAAGAGGTTGGGATACATACCATGGATTGGCAGTAAAAGTGCGGACCTTAATTTCATTGAGTATGTTTAGAACTGTTTAAAAAAAGCTGTTACGAGAGAAATCTTGTGCCCACAATAGTGGCAGCATCGTTGCCGCAGTTGTGGGCAAACAGCGATTTCACAAGAATGCAAAAATGTTCCGCAAGACCATTTAATAACCCTAATTAAATCTATGCGGAACCAATTAGAATCTTTGACAAGGGTACGTGAATGCTATTTCCTTATTAAAGAAAACAAAATCCTGTGTTTCAACTTTTTTATTGTAAAAACGAATTTTTAAATAAATCAACCAAAACCATTTATTAGTTTTTTTTTTAATTAAGTGGTTTTTTTTATTTAAGTATATAAACAGATATGATACTACGCTGTTATAAAATTAATGGAGCAAATTCTAGGTTTTAATTTAAGTTTGTATTAAAGTTTGAATACTTGTTTAATATGTCTATTTCAAAGGCACCTAGAACATTAATGCAGTTTATAAAATCGTCAGTGTACATTGATATAAAAAACCCAAGATGCACAATCAGTGTCCCAAAAACGTCCTCTGCAAATTAGCGCATAATTTTAAATTGTACGCTCATTTCAAATAGAATTGCTTCGATCGCGACACTGTCAATTTTATTATTTTTTGTACTTTGCTTTTAAAATCAACCATAAATCTTGCGTTTAAGGTTGGATATGCAAAAACATATGTTTTTGCCATATCTATAACTACTAATTTGAAATTAGGGACAGTTTTGAGTGTCAGTTTTATTCGGAACTGTGCATCTTGGATTTTTATATCAATGTCAGTGTATATCATTCTAGCAGAGTAAGGACACTGGTAACGTTTCGACGAAGCAAAAATCGTGTCATTCAAATTTTCACATTTAATCATTTTTACTGTTATGTGCGTGCAATGCGTGCGTACATGAAATGTAATAATTATGAAATATATTATTGATAAGATTTTTCCCATGGCTTTGCTCGCCTTAAATTGATTTATATAAAATTTTACCCCCTCTTTTGTTTCTACCTTGAAAATTGCGGAATGCTCCATACAAACTTCCACTCCCCGTTTTAGGGAAGTGGCGTGTTAGAAGAGACTAAATTAGCCTATACTTTCAGTATAATCAGGCTAATTAAGTCTATATTACTACATCCCTTCAACTATATCCGCTTCGTCAATTCGTCGCTCCGTTTTACCGTGAAAGACGGACAAACTAACACACACATACACTTTCCCATTTATAATTTAATTAAATAATTTATAACAATAATATTAGTATGGACACACATGATTTTGTCAAATCATAAACTGTATCAAAGTGATGTTATAATGTGCGATAGGTCTTACAAGTTACTCGCTGCAGCAATGTTAGTTGATTCTAAAAATCAGACTGTATACTATATTTCTATAGTATACAGTCTGATTATACAGTATATATTGTCGCCTCTGTGGTCTAGTGGTCCAGCGTTGGCGTTGACCACATGAGGTCCCGGGTTCGATTCCCGGGTCGGGCACATAAAAAAAGTGTTTTTTCAGTTTTCTGAGAAATACAAATTTGCCCGGGATTGGAAATGCCCGGTTGGCGATAGGCTTGCCACCTATTGTGGGACCAAGTATCTTCGGCTAATCGTGGGTGTACTTGTTGTACCTCTGCCTACCTCTTCGGGGATATGGGCGTGAAGATACTTTTTTTTTTTAATACTATATTTGACGCCGTATTGGTCCCGGCCTCCTTTGAAATAGGCCAACTGCCGTTCTGCCAGACAGGTCGTTAAAGGTCGACCGATTGGCTATCGAGTCACTACCATCGTAACAACTAGGTGGTAGAGTTCTGCATTGTCTCGCCCGGGTCTGGTACCACCGCCTTACCTATTCCTGCCGCAATAGTGTCAGTGCTTGTCGCTGTCGTGTCCCGGTTTGGAGGGTAAGGTAGCCGGTAAACTTATGCATGTGGCATTAGACCTCGCCACAAGATAGCAACGCACCATTAACATCTTTGGTGTCTATAGGTGATGGTTGAGTCTTTCAATCAGGAGACCCATCTGCTTGTTTGGTATCTCATGATATAAAAAAAATTATAAATACAAAAGTCTGTCTGTTTGTTATGCTTTTACGGCTAAACCGCTTAACTAATTAAGATGAAATTTGTCACGGAGATAGTTAAAGATCCGGGTATACACAAAAGTTTTTCTTTTTTTTAAATCAACCCCTAAAAGGCTGGAATAGGGATAAAATTTAGATGAAAAACTATATAGATAGCATGTTAGTCTACTGGCAGGCCAAGCTGTGCTGGTCAAATAGTATTCAATCATTTGTTATTTTTCAGCTATACCTGAAGCTGATAAATCAGAACTTGAAGTAATTGATGAAATATTTTGTAAAAACAGAAAAAATAAGCTTTTTGTGGGAAGTGTCACATCTAATATAGGTTATGGAGAAGCTGCTTCTGGACTGAATGCTATAACGAAGGTATATTACTTGATTTTTAAGTTCTGAGTCCCGTATCACCTGGTAATAAGAAAATTTTAATAAGCTTTCGCGATAATAGATGCCCTTAAATTTAAGCCATCCAGCCAGGGAAACAATCTCAGAGTGGCAGAACTTATGATGCGTTATCGAATATCTGCAATTCTCTTATATCAAATTAACTCTTCACAAGATTGGAGAGCTTCAAATGATTCATTGGAAGTATATGACCTAACTTAAAGCACCGCGTGTAGGCCTCCTTTAATCAATAGACTATTATACCAGGCAGTTCGTAAAAGACAAACTGTTAACAGCTATAAGTGTTATTATCTTCATGACTACTGGGACTGCTAGACTACCTTGTTCTAAAGATTATACAATAGTCCCCATGTTTATCTAGGCCTCCTTTACAGAATAGATCATCTGCCGTTTCGCCAGTTAGTTTATGAAAGGCAAACGATTGCCCACATGAGTCACTACGATAGTGACTATCATACAGGAGAGTTCTGCATCGTCTCGCCCAGATTTGAATCAATATACTTACCTTTTCTTTGCGCAATAGCAAACATGCTTGTTACTTTTCATTTTTCTATATCACTTCACTTTATCTTAGTCACGCTTATCGCTTTTCAATACTGACTTGCTTCACATCTTCATGCTAAGACGCTTAAAGTTAGGCAATAAGTCGTAAACAACTTAAACGTTATGTGCACGGTAATTTCAACCTTCTGTCTTATGTGAGAAGGTTCATTATGGCATCGTTGTTTGTCTAACAAGCACCTTTTTCTTTATTTTTCCAGTAATATAGGTGTTTTTTTGAATTCCAGCAATACTATTGTTTTTTGTTTAAAAATAACTCACTTTTATCGAGTTCATTTTGATACAATATATAAAAAAATAAGTTTTCTTCTCAAAACTAGTTGCTTATTGTTCGTAAATATCTTTAGATATTTTTTCGTGCTCTGTTTTGTCGTGAATAAGATTTTGGTTATGTAGTAAATTTCACAACCCAATATAAACAAACTTAGGTTATACAGTCTAGTGTTATAACTACATATCTGCCATCTGCATCCAAAATTAAGTTATAGCACTAAATAGTTAAGGGATCAAAACATTTGTTTCATTGGCGCAGGGGATACAACGAATAGCAAAGCAACATGAACATCTCTGGTGTCTAGAAGCAATGGTTGTCTATTTGCTTTTAGAGATCCATCTGCTTGTTGGTTATTTTAATATATATGTATGATGTATACAGATCTGAGACTAATACAAATCCCATAGACCAGTCCCTTGGTAAATAGCTCATCAATTACAAACTATCGAAACACGCCGTGTTGGTCCCGGCCTCCTTTGAAGAATAGGCCAACTGCCGTTTTGCCAGGCAGGTCGTAAAGGCGACTGATTGGTTATCGAGTCACTACCATCGTTGCTCCTAAGTGGTAGAGTTCTGCATTGTCTCGCCCGGGTCTGGTACCACCGCCTTACCTATTCCTGCCGCAATAGCGTCGGTGCTTGTCGCTGTCGTGTTCCTGTTTGGAGGGTAAGGGAGCCGGTAAACATATGCATGTGGCATTAGACCTCGCCACAAGATAGCAACGCACCATTAACATCTTTGGTGTCTATAGGCGATGGTTGACTCTTTCCATCAGGAGAGCCATCTGCTTGTTTGCTATCTTATGATATAAAAAAAACGCCTTCGGTGTGATTTTTAGAAATTATACCCAATTATTGGGTGTATACAATGTGCTTGTATGCATACAATAATTTGGCACACCCGTGAATAACTGCTAACGTACATACGTACATTATACTGGTTAAAATTATAATCGTCCTTTTTGCTTCACCGTAGTCGGGTAGCAAAGTTATGCAAACCAACCCATGATATTATATTATGCTCATGGATAGGTTCTGTAATTTGAGATTTTCTATTTATTTAAATTTAGAATTGAAGGCAACATATCTATCGAATAAAATAATTCAAGACAGATTTTGCATTTTTTGTGATTGTAGAATAACTAAATTTAGTTTATAACACCAGTGAACTAATTTAATAATAATCGTATTACAATTACCAAATATTTCACATCTTTATCAACGTTTATTATTCTAACCAATAAAATGGTTAGAAATCCATTATCCAAATAATCTTCAAACAGATAATGGTGATATATTTTGATTTGATGAAAATTTTGAGTGGGATTGTGTTCATGGTACAAGAAACATGCCATCAAATAGAAAGCTGCAAAATTTTAATACCATTTTTACACTATGGGCTTGTATAAAGTAATGTTTACTAACATAAGTTATCGCGATAAGAATAGCGATTGAATGTTTCTTAAAAATATATAATAATATTACGCGTGTATGTACATATGTGATATATCTACGATGTGATTATTGTTTTTCAGGTTCTGTTGGGCTATCAGAATGGGAGGATAGCGGCTAATATTAATTGCGATTCACCGCGTCAAGACGTAGCTGCAATACGAGAAGGACGTATAAAAATTGTTACTGAACATGAACATTTTGATAGTGGTTATGCATCCATTAACGGCTTAGCGATAACAGGAATAAATTCTCATGTTTTATTAAATGGACATTATAAACCCAAGGTAAGTATTTCATGCTTTTATTTTTATCCTAATGAACCAGGAACCAGAAACCAGGAATCCCAATCGTGACTAAAATATCTATCATATTGTCGCTGTACTCATTAAGATGTTAACCTGGGAGCACTCGCGACTTTAGTTGTTACGAAACTACGCGTGCATAGTGAAATTTTTTTTGCTCGTCCTAACCTGACCATCAATATTTGTTCTAAATATTCTACTTCAGGCGTAAGGAGATACATGTAAAGGGTTTAGAGAAACTCTTTACGCCTTAGTAAGAGTTTTAAGTACGTTTTAACATGTACGAGAACCTGTATGTATTCTATAAAATTTTGAGAACAACAGTTATCATTTTTGACAAACAGATGTATTAATAGCAAATCATGATGATGTAAAATAAAAACAAAAATACTTAGTTACAGGCATCATGTCTGGTTTAATCAGACGTTAAGAAGTCGTGGTACTATAAGTAATAAGTTTTTTTTGTATTCTAAGATAGCAAACAATTGCGTTCACAGATATTTGTGGAACAACGTAGAAATCAGCACCAATCGTTATATCGATTAAACTTTATTGTCAACGTATTTAAGTATTCGACTTTATTTCTGCTCCACCAATACCACTTGGTTATTGAGAATCCTGTGTTGTATTAATGGAAAATAGCTAAATCTGGCAGTCACTGGAGAAGTTTATGAACTATCTATTTTGCAACAAATATCACATTACCTCCAGTTTTACGAGATTGAAACAATATACAGGTTCACTAAGGCCACTTCCCATTACTTGCATTTTCCATTAAAGGCCATTTCTCGTAGTAATTATAAAAAGGCTTTAATGAAACAAGTATCGCTATTAAGGTAACTCAAATATTTATTAATTTAATATGGGTTTTACTTTTATCCATGAGCTTTTGTTAAGACAAAGGTGGACTAAAAAACCTTTCTTATACGGATGTAATACTTAAAATCACCAATTAAATGTTTTCTGGGATAAATATTTCTGACTGAATCAGGAATCGTTGTCATTTAAAGTTTAAGGGTAGGTACTTTTAAAACTAATTACTTAAGTGATCGATCACTAAAACGAACTATTTGACTATTGCGAGTTTTTAATATCCGATTTTATATACACAGAAAATTTACTTAATTGATTTTAAATTGCGTGATTGTTATTTGGAAATAATTACGTAACATATTTTGGCATTATACATTTGAAACGACTGATTCGTATTCAACTTTTGACAATTTTTAATTCTAATGATAAACTACACGCGTATGCAGTGTACGACTAGTAATCATCACTATGTCACACATAATGTCAAAGAGGATAACCCCGTTATATCTTTAGGACATACCAATATTTATTATTTGTTTAAAAATTTTACCAGGTCCTGTCATTACTAGACCATTCAGTCTAGTGTCGCCTTTTAAAGTAAAAGGCTACACGAACTAAATACTCGATGCTGTCGCATATAATACATACGCGGGACGTAACTACTTTTACCCTACACAGTTTCAGACGTAATGATGGTTTACATTTACCGCATTTATGGAACCGACTGCCTCGAATAACTTTCGGACAATAACCGTACTACTGTTGATGGTAGATTCCAGCAATGGAGATTGTGTCGCAATAAAAACAGTTAGCGATGATGGCTGCTCTAGTTGCACGTGGCATCTACAGAATTTAAATTCGCGTTAGAAGATGATGTGCCGTGCCATCGGAATAATTTATAGGTACAACAGGTGTTGATGCTGTTGTGTTGAACAGATTAACGAATAGGTAATATTGCTTGAAAATTTTATACATGAAGCTGTCATTTCAATGACACTTTTTTATAACAGATCAATAATTTAGTGTGACATCATTACCGCCTTTTTTTGACTAGATTTATTTCATGAGGTCAAATATTAATCGAGGCGTTTGTTAGGTAAAATTCCAATTCTGATTTTAGCTGCTTCCATTATTTTTAATTTTAACTGAAAATAAAACTTAAAAAGTAAACTAACGATCAGAATAGAAATATGAATCAATTAGATACTTTGCAAGTGGACTGAATTATTATTGGGTACGTGTGGGGTGCCTCGAGCACTAATATCAAAATTAGCGCACCCCACACAGGTGCAACGCCTTTTATAAATGCGATGACGTTTGTGTTTTCGTCTAGCGGAAAGTATTGCTAACAATATATAAAAAAAGCTTTTAAAAAAAATTAAAATTTTAAATACATTTGGGGAAAAATATGTCGATGCTCGCGCGATGAGCAAAATGCCGCGTGCTATCAACCGTTTCAACAAATCACCTCGTGTGAGAGAACGTTAGGCTCTAACACTTCAACGAACCTTTGAGTTAGACAAGAAACCTATAACACTCTGCTACTGAGTGAACGAGACTTCTAGGAATGGTTTAGACAAAATGACGCGAGTTTTTAATTTACCGTAAGTAAAATGCTCATAGCGTCAGTGCTCGCGAGTTAATACAATTAAGCCATCGACACACAAAAACTATTCAAAATAGAACACAAGTGAAGATTAGCGGATTATTGGTTTATACATTAAAATAACAGAAATATAAAAAAAGTTTATGAATTTTTAACAAGTGTGCTTTAAATGAGATAAAAATTTCAATGAAAAACAATGTGTGTATGATTAAGCTTACAAAATATATTCTTGTTTTAGGATCCAACACGTTACAAGTCATCTATTCCATACCTAGTGTTAGTGTCCGCTAGACAAGATAGTGCTGTAAGAGTAATATTAGATGATCTTAAGACCCGAGCCATTGATCCAGAAGAGTTAGCTTTATTCCATAATATTCATGAAACCAGAATATCGGGACACCTTGGTAGAGGATTTACTATTTTAGGTACGATTTTTAATTACATTAAATTTATTATTTTGTTGATATACATAAAAGAAATTAGTTGTATGATCTTACAATCAATTGTACTATTAAAACAGAGTACACGTGCTCTTAATAAAGACATAAATATACGTTACATAAAATATATAAATATACGTTAAGATGGAGTTTTAACAAGTGTCGACGATATTCAGTGTTAAAAGAATGGTTATCGAGAATTGATATCTTCTTTTACATCCGTAGCTGTTTTTTTAAGATACATGGTTTACCTATCTATTGATTTGTCTACTTATCTGTCTGTTTATGGCAGAATAATATCTTTTCTATAATAAATTGGGTAAGGTTGCTTTTGCATTGCACCAATTTCATCATGTTATATCAAACTTGGACTACACTGGTGCTTGTATCTATTTGGTATTCTCACTGTATAGAGTTTGTGCCAATTGTTGATCCATAATTTTTTCTACATGTTTGAACAAATATACCGATAGGTCGGCAAGCCTTCGCGACCATATAGTCCTCTCACCCAGGTTTGAGTACCATCATAGTTATGGCTCTTTTCGATTGGGTAGGGAAATATACCGTATGCAGACACAGGTTGTATATGCCATTATGATAGAGGTGTAAGTTGTGAAGGCCTCCATGCAAATATCTGTCGTAAATCAATTATCACCCGGAGCCTTCTTAGGGCTCATAAGATTAAGCACTTAAAGGATCTCTTCCTCCATGAATGGATTTGCGGATCGGGTAGGCGCTTATTTTTTGGCCTTGCTAATACATTATTTTGCTCTCCATCTGAGGTAATTGTGCTCTGCGGAATCTTTCTCCTGGTCATCTTGAGGATAGAATATGGCCGTAAGTTGCTCCGCTGATATCTTGGCATCAAGTGCCGTACCTTGAAGGCCCTTTATTACTGTGTGCGGTCTGGGCTTACCGTAGTACTTCAGTATGCGGCAAATGGCCTGCCAGATGGTAATTTTTTCCCGTCTTGCGCAGATGTCCTTCCAGCTAGCAAAAATAGCTCCTTGAATGCTGGCCTTGTATTTCTCCTTAAGTTTCAAAGAGCGGTTAATGACTAGTTGAGGCCAGTCTGGATTATAGTGCCGGATTCAGTTCCGCTTTCAGGTTACCTCCCGTTTTTTGGTGGTTAGTTCTTCATCTACATCAAGGGCACGTGATCTGTTTTTTATTCGATTTTAGCTTAGGTATTGATGTAATGCACGCATTGATGATGGCTCTTACTACCTCCTTCACAATTCTTTCAAACTCTTGCTCTAAGGAGCCGCGGTCGATTGCTTACTCGGTTAATCCTTTGACCAGCATTGTCCTATTAAAAAATACCCCCCGTTTTCCCCATGTTTGTCCCGGACTCCTTTGAAGAATAGGCTAACTGCCGTTCTGCCAGGTTGTTCGTAAAAGGCGACCAATTGGCTACACGAGTCTCTACCATCGTGGCTACTAGGTGGTAGAGTTCTGCAGTGTCTCGCCTTGGCCTGGTACCACCGCCTTACCTGTTACTGCTGCAATAGCGTGAGTACTTAACATTGTCGTGTTCCGGGTTGGAGAGTAAAATAGCCGGTAAACTTATGCATGTGGCATTAGACCCCGCCGCAAGATAGCAACGCACCATTAACACCTTCGGTGTCTATAGGCGATGATTAACCCTTTCTATCAGGAGACCCAACTGATTGTTTGCTATCTTATGATATTAAAAAAACCCTTATTTATTTTATTTATTATTTATTTAAACACTTTATTGCTCAAATCAGTACAAAAGGCGTAACTTAATGCTATTAAGCATTTTCCCACAGTTTACCTTGGTTATGCTGACAGAAAAAAACTTGGGTAGTGCATAAGAGCATATTATTGCCTTAAATATGTATAATCTTGCCTTCACGGTATTGAACAGTCTGATGGTCAGATTTTTACCACCTGGTAGTCACGATGACAATGACACTTATAACCAACCAGTCGCCTTATACAACTTGCCTGGTAGAACGGCAGTTAGTCTATTCTTCAAAACAGCCCGGACCAACACGAGAGATTCCTTATTTTATGTATTATTATTAGGCACGGAAAAGTGGAGTCTCCTGAAACAAGCGATGTGCTTAAACGGTGTCTCCGATGATTTTTGTGTTATAATATCTGTGTTACTGAAATAGGTTATTTTTTATTATTATTATAATTATATATTACAGATACTTCTAAGGAAAACAAAACGGTGAGCCTGTTTGAGGTAGTCAACTATTTTGATGAAGCTCAACGTCCACTTTGGTTCGTGTACAGCGGTATGGGATCTCAATGGGCTGGTATGGGGACACACCTAATGCGCATACCGATATTTGCTGCTGCTATAGAAAGGTATTAATCAATCAATCCATATTTAACATGACTGGTAAAAGACAGTATATTGCAAGACATGATAATTAATGGTCATATGTAACCAATAAAAATATAATAATGAGTGAATATTGCATAACTACACGTAAAACTTTATGAAATTAGTGGAGTGATATTCAAAGAGTCAAGATTCAAGTTCAAGATTATTATAGTTAATAGTTTAATACTGGTATTTATATATATTTATAATATATTGTTAGTGACAAAATCTCTTTCCGACCCGATAAAAGCATATAGGACGGTCAATGATATTATCAAAAAAGTAATGAAATTATTGTATTTATAAATATAAACATAACGTATTTTAAAATCCCCATATTTTCCCTAAAGTTGAGCAAATATTTAAAAGCGGACAACACCTCATCGGGCTAGCGGAGGCAATCTTCATATTTATTTCTACTAAAAATCCACAGCCGAACATCAATATAGGTGCAATATTTAAATGTTTGCATTACATTGGCCAATTTAGGATTTTCTTTTGTGTATAATAACAGTGTTATTATAAATAATAATAATAATATAAACAATCCATATCCAAACTTCTGTCTGTCTATCACGACTAAACCGCTGGACCTATTTCCATGCTATTTGGCATGGAAATAGGGGGCTGAAATAGGGGATGAAATTTGTATGAAAAACTGTATCTAGTCGCGGGCGAAGCTGCGCGGGTCAGCTAATAATAATAATAAATGTTTTATTCAGAAAATTTCATAAGCAGATTTTTATTGAGAATTACATAACTCTACTATTACAAAATTTTCTTTGATATTTATGACATGACGTGTGCCTGAACTAGGAAACCTGTATTTCAGGCTAAAAGAGCAAGTATACTTTAATTAACTAATCATATTTTATCATTTACACTACAAATAAACATATAATTTATCATACAAAACAATATAGATATATAAATAGGTAAAGTCTACTCTAACCTCATTAACAAATTCTCTGTTTCTTCGTACGACATACTTTGCAGGCATGACTGGAGATTTTTTTTGCATTTATGGTAAGTTAACGGATAAATATCTAATAATACATTTAGTCTGTTGTAGAGATATGGGCCTAGAAATAAGTAAAATTTAGTTACAGAACTATGTTTTATGTTAATTTTATGGGAACAAATTATATATTTTCTTCTTTCGTTAGTAATTTCTGTACAGTAGGGAAGAGCTGCGTGCTTTTTTAGTACTATGTTTAGTGAAAAAGCTGTCGGACTGTTAGCACTTTACATGTTTTATAAAGAAGGCTAGTGGAGAACAGGAAAGGGCGAAATGTAGCCACCTTGAGAATTGCTCTCTGCGCTCTCTCGGATATTATTAGCGTTTTAGCTGCACCACCCCATGAGGTAATGCAGTAAGTTATTTTAGATTGACATAGGGCAAAGTAAACTTGCTTAATTATTGTTGAGTTAGCAATATAGAGCAGTTTTTTAAAAACAAATATTAGCTTTCTTATTCTATTACATAAAGCCCGTGCATCAAGCCCCGATATGACTTTTAAAAGTAAGATGTTCATCTATCAACATACCGGGTATTTTATTTTATTTTATTTGTGATTTTAATTGTTGGACGTGCATATTTGCAATATTTTTACAATCGTCGAAATGAACTTTGGTTAAAATTTTACTTAGATTAAAAGTTAAAAACTTGATAATCATGGCAAATAAATTTTTGATAACAAAATTAACATGAAAATTAAGTATTTTTATATTTTTCCGGCAACAATCTATCCTGATACCTTTCAAAAACAGCTCTATAATGGAAAATAATCCCAGTCTTGTTAATTAACATGTATCACACTTGCAATATTCATATTTAAATAGGAAAAAATGTTAATTAATCAAAACACAATTAATAGAAAAATCGCGTTAAAAATATTTCTGACCGCGGATTTATTTATTTAATTCATCATTTCGTTAATTCCTCAATTAATTCATCATTAATTCATCATTTAGTTAATTCAGCAATTCAGTAGGTGCTTGAAATTTTTCAATCGTTAATTTTCGTAATATGTAATAAGTTTAGATAATATTTATTTAATAAAAGCCTAAAGTTGGCGTAACTTGTGTAAGCTAGTTTAGCCCAAAATGCACTCATTGACTATGCTAATTCTGCGACTGGCTTGTGTATTACAATAAACAGCGGTCATTGTAGTAATTTTAACACTTGCACGTTTGACGTATCCAACATCTACTGTTTGTAAATAGCACAATTGAATATGTTATCATTTTATTGTGTTAATAGCGTAAGAACGAATCCACGACTTAGCATGCCCACCGAAACGTAGAACAATAATTATTTTTTAAATTACTATTATTGGACCATCATGTAAGGAAAATTCATCCAATCGGTCGCCTTTTACAACCAGCCTGATATATCGGCTGTCGGTCTATTCTTCAAGGGAGCCCGGAACTTCGGGGAAAAACTTTACACTTGTTGATCTGTGTGTGCAGTGTTCGCACTCGAGCTGAAAATATTGTCATAGATATATGGTACGGTTTAATTTGCAAAACATACCGAAAGAATGAAATATTTGTAAATAGTAACTTGATGTTAAGTCAAGATCTGTTTTTCGAAGGATGTGTTAAGATTTATAATATGTGGACCCACCACATATTGCGTCTAAGTGAGATTGATTGCTCCTTAATGCAAACTATAGTAGTCTTAAGTTAGCAAATATGATTCACTCGCCCACGTGGCCATTAAACAAAACCAACAAATTCAGAAAATCCGTGCGTTGAATTGCATCGACTGCCATTTCTTTACTATCCACTGGGTTATACGTTTGGGGTGAAAGGATGTTTGTGCAAACCAATGTCGAATTTACCTCCAGAATTACTTATCCGATTATGATGTAGCTTACGGTGATGGGTTTGGATTTGATTGGTGCACGTTGCATGTCTTAGATAGGTTCTGCAGTAACAACTCACCAGGGGGCACGGCAGCAAGCATTTATTTGTAAAACCAATGTTGCCATTTATCTTTTTTTTAAATTTATTTACCATTTAAACATGTTAATTATTACACAAATAATTACAAAGAGCATCGAGAAAACCACAAAAATTTATATTGATGCACTAATGATGTAATTATCTGAACTGATTGGCTGATTATGATTATGAATCTCAGAACTGCTTGGCTGATTGTAATGCGGTTTCCAGTGATAGGCTTGGACTTGGTTGGTGCGTTTGCATTGCATTTTTAGATAGAAGTTACAGTAGCATCTCTCCAGACGCTGCAGTATGCATTTATTTGTAACACCAATGTTGCAATTTATCTTCAGAACTACTTGTACGATTATGATACAGTTTTTAGTAATGGGCTTAAATTTGATTGGTGCATATTCTTAGATAGGTGTCACAGTGAAAACTCACCTGGGGACGCTGCAGTATGTATTTATTTGTAAAAGCAATGTTGCCATTTATCTCCAGAACTACTTGTCCGATTATGATGTGGTTTCCGGTGATGAGTTTGGATTTAGTTGATGATGAAAACTCACTAGTGGGTGCTGCAGTAAACATTTTGTGCAAAAACAAAACTATTAGTCCAATTTGGATGTAGTTTGATGTAATGATCTTGTGGTTACATATTGAGGTTTCTTAAATAGGTTTTACGGTGGTAAATGACCAGGAGACCCTGCAGTATTTTGATTACATTTAAAAAAACTGATAGAACTCAATAGATCAGTACTTCTGTAGAGTACGGGGAATACGGAAACTCTAAAAAAATTATAAACAGCATAAAAATATATAAAATCCACGTCATTTCAGTTTAAACTGGTCATCCTACACCTACTAGAGAATCTACCTGCCCAAATCATTTTTTCCTTACCCTAAACATAAAACAAAGAGCTGATATTGCAGTCTTGAATACTGCTATTACAGATCATAAGATGACTCTATTAAAAAAAAACAACCAAGTACAGAGTTTTGTTAAAAAGTCTTTAATTACAGATTCCTTAAATAATATAAATATTTTTTTTGCAAATGTTGGCAAAAATCTAGCACAGAGCATTAGTATAAGCAGGAAATCATTTAATTATAATGAAATATAATATAATGAAATGCAATTTAGTGATCTTTTTTCTGTTTTTTCGGTTTGCGGCCGGCGTAAAGTGCTTCTCAATCACTATAGCCATTATTTCTTCCAATGGTATACTTTTATCTAAGTTGTTAAAAATTTTTCTTTGATTTAGATCAGTTATTACTACACCGCTTAAATATCCATACTGAGCGCGACATAACCTTTCCCTTTAGCCAATATTTTGGGATCCATTGGGATTATCGACTGTTGTGCTCTGTAATTTATGGAAAGTAACGGCCCAACTTAATATGGATGGAATCATCATATTTTCTATTTTACCAGAACCTTGTTTCCCTTGAAAAGATACTCTTATTGGAGTTATATTTACACAAAAAAATTTATCCTGTCGACTTCTGCCGGTAGAACGGCCATCAAGTCTTGGGTAAGGAGGGTAAGGTAGCCGGTAAACTTATCCATTAGACCTCACCACAAGATACCTTTGGTGTCTATAGGCGATGGTTGACTCTTTCCATCAGAAGACCCATCTGCTTATTTGCTATCTTATGATATAAAAAAAGCTTTCCGTCTTCTAACTGCTCCTCCTAAACCTTCTCACTCAAATCCCTGAACAACCTTCATGCTGCCATTAACATATCCTTCGCTGATCCCAATTTTAATTCTTAATATCATTCATGTATCTAACAAATAAATAAACACGAGAAATAATAGTACTTAAAAAAAACAGTAGCAGTCGTGGGACTGCCGATAGAAGTGAAAACGGAACTATTAAGTTCAGAGTAATTAAAACTATATGCAAAACATAGCTATAGATATACTATTATCATTAGCATGTCGGTGACGCGAACCGAGGATTTTACCCTCTACCAAAACGCTCAACGCGCCTAAAGAAGTTTTCACTTCAAAAATGTAAATAAACCGAAATAAAGTAAGTAAATAGCCTACTTGCTCAAATTAATATAATAAATTTAAGACAAAATATAACTGAAAATGACAAAGTATAAAGAAAAACTGAAATTACAACCGAAAATCAAATTTATTTATGATATACAGTTATGATATAAATCAAATGTAATACACATGTATTTTTATTTCATTACTAGCTGCAGCGTGCAGCCCGCTGCACTATCAAAGTTTTTGGCGAATCCCACGTGATCACATAATATTTTCGGGATAAAACGTAACCTACGTGCTATTCCAGGTCATCATCTACCTGTGTGCCAAATTTCATACAAATCCGTTGAGTAGTTTTTGCGTGATTGTGTAACAACATCCATCCAAACATCCAAACTTTCGCATTTATAATATTAATATAGATAAGTATCTACTAAATTATTTATATTAATCGACCGGTTTCGCTTTTTAATGCATCTTCAGGACGTAATATTGTGTACTCTACATTATATATAGTGGAATAAAAGTACAAGTGTATTGTAAAATAGTTTCAACGACGAACGAAGTGCCGACGATTGAAAATGTCGAACCATAATATATATGCCTAAGTGTAATCTGTTAGTTTGCTATCCGTTTTATTGATTTGTCATCACAGGGTATCCTAGTGCAGACACTTGTCTCTCATTCTTCGTTTTTTAAGTTGATTAAACTTAAACAACGAAGTCGAGTAAAAAAAAAATTGTTACTTAATGATTGTGAAAGAAATAAACAAATTTGATTTGAAATCCTATATAATAAGATGTACCAAAAAAAAGAAACTTTATATTTTTATATGTGTGCTCGTATTTTTAAAACTCAACTGTTTTAATTGATTTTAGTGCCACTTACAGGAAATTTCAAGTGAAGTTTTAAAAAAAAATCATGTATTTCTTAATAATTTAAACGCAGTTAAAATGCAACAACTGATTTCCAATTACTGTATGCTTAGAAATCCTAATCAGATTTTCAATAAATTTGTATTTGTACTAAACGAAAATTATACCTATAAGATAAAAGAAGAAATTTCTAAAGCGGTCAGATATTATAATGTATTCAGGGAACACTTATAAAAAAGATCAGGATATTTTTCATTGTGTTCCCTGAATGAATGAATGCATGAATAAAATGAATTGAGAATCGGAAAAAGGTTTCCGAAGTTGATTTAAAAGTTGTGATTACACCACTAAGTGTATTTCATACGCATGGACTATATATTAGTAGTATTTGAAATAGTTTTTTGCATGAATAATCTTTAAATAATGTTTATTCTACAGGTGTCGCAAAGTACTGGAGCCCAAAGGAATCGACATCGTACATATAATTACATCTCCCGATCAAACAATATTCAACAATATTCTTCATTCTTTCGTTGGCATTGCGGCTGTTCAAATAGGACTTACCGACGTGCTTCGGGAATTAGGCATTATTCCAGACAAAATTATTGGTAATATCAATATCAATAAATAAATATACATAAAGACACAATTTTCACACAAAAGTTCCTTGCAAAACTTTCGTACTTCATAGTAATATGAAAGGACGTTTTGTTGACTGATATACAGCGACCTTGTCGTTGGGTATACTAATTGGGGAGGAAAAGGGTTCAACGAAGTGTAACAAACAGTTTGGCGGAGGAGGCATAAAATTAACATCGTTACTACTACATGTTACATATCAAAACCTAAAATAATTAAACGCATTTTTTTACTACAAACTCAAAAAAGGAATTATTATAAAGCGAGAAGGAGTCGGAGCGGAGGATATACACACGTATAAAAAATTAGATTAATGGAATCTATATTCTTATTTCAACTGTAAATAAATAAATATTCACGGGACAAACTATACTTACTGATCTAACCCCAAAGTAAGCAAATTGGTTGTTTGTGTTATGGGTGTTAGTCAACGACACTAATACATTTTCCCCGTGTTAGTTCCGGGCTCCTTTGAAGAATATACCAAATGCTATTCTGCCAGGTAGGTCGTAAAAAGCGACCGATTGGCTACGCGAGTCACTACCATCGTGGCTACAAGGTGGTAGAGTTCTGCATTGTCTCACCCGAGTCTGGTACCAGCGATTTACCTATTCCTGCCGCAATAACGTCAGTGCTTGTCGCTGTCGTATTCCGGTTTAGAGGGTAAGGTAGCCGGTAAACATTGATGATGCTCATCACACAAATGCTTATCCTCGTCGGGGATCGAACCCGAGCCCTGTTGATCGCGTAGTCAGGGTCGCTAACCATTGGACTAATGACGGGGCGGTCGATTATATCATGTATTAATTAATTTCTTTAACAATCGGACATTTAAACCTAAAGCTGGGTATCCACTTGCGCAGCCTCGTGACGAGCTGCCTCATCCTGAGCATGCCGCAGGCTGCGGAAATCTGCGAAAGTGGATACCCAGATACAAAACAATTTTTGCTGCGTACCTAATACATACCAACGTATCCACTCTTCGCACGGCTCATACTGAGGCGTCTTTGAGCATAGCTATTTAGTCGCCTCGTTTGGTTTAAGTCCCGGCAAGCCCCCACTCGTAGCACGGTCTCCACTAGAGCTGCTTCGGGCCGAGGCCAAGGCTCAGGCCGAGGCTGCCTCAAATGGATACCCAGCTTAAGGGTATTTATGTTTTCATTATTGGTCACTCTGCACTCAGTAACTTTCACAATCCAATCGGTTCGAAGAGAATCTGGTTCAGGAGCAAAATAGTATAAAACCTGAAGTTGTACATTTTTAAAAGACTAAAAGGAGCATAAGGAATAAAAACCTGTAAATATTCCCCGAATGTCCAGCTAAAATTTTTTAGTAAATAATCAATATTTTGTTAAAAGGGTCATTTAAAAAGTTGAAGATTTTACTAGATCTAAAATTTTTATTGAAGAAATTTATCGATGGAAAGCCTTCCTTATCGAAGGAAAATCGGGAATTGAAAAAATATACATTTTTTACCGATTTTTAATCTTCAATTTCTTGAATATAACTCGAGGAAAATACTCAATAAAATTGAAGTCATTTTAACAAATTTTTATGCCTTTGAACTTATGCATAACTGCCAAGCTGTAAAATTTTTAAAAACTTAAACTTCCAGTTTTACATTATTTTTCTGTCTTAAAAACAAACGGATTTCAATCGAATTATTATGCTTGAAAAACTTGCACAGAAAACAATACGATTCTACTCTTATATCTTTTGTTTAACGGAATAGTAAATTTTTCCAAGGTTACTGGAGGAACTCGGCGTAAGTATAAACGCCAGATTTATAAAACTTTGTTCGATAATAGCCCGAGTATTGTTAATTGGAACGTCGTAAAATTTGGTTGGGAAATTAATGACCCAAATAGATTACAGGTAGCCGGTATAAAGAGATTGTTAGAAGAGGTCCAAAAATCTAATGTTAAAGCTACCTAGCCTCTATATATCTAATCTAATATTAAGCTAAATGCCGGTTCACAGTTCAGGATGAGCCAATTATTCTTTTCTTACGTATTCAACCAATAATTTTCACATCTATGGCCTTTGTTTTGACTCTAGCATATTCTATTTTGGTATGCATAACAAAGTATCTTTTTTCGTCTGTTACCATATTCTATTATCTATTACTATACCATATGCAAATTGTTTGAATTTTCAAGGTCAATTGCACAGTAGTCGGGTGAATTTTTTTTCAATCGCAGATACATAATTTAATTTTACTTAAACGTTTGCAATTGCACCTATACTGGCTAGGATGCATTTACATTTCATTTACGACTGTGCTATACAAAGCCGTAATATATTCTAAAGAGTCTGAATTTGATTACTTTTAATAAAAATATAAGTATTTTTGGAAAATTATTAAGTGAAATTAAAATTATACTATATCAAAAAATTATTTTCAGGTCACAGCGTTGGAGAACTTGGTTGCGCTTATGCCGATGGATGTTTCACTGCAGAAGAAATGATACTGTCTGCCTACAGCAGAGGATTAGTATCGCTGGAAACTCCATTTATTAAGGGATCTATGGCTGCTATCGGACTTGGTTTCCAAGAGGTAAAAATTATTATAGGACTATGTATACTTTTTTGACGTCTTGTTCTTCTTGTGTAACCACAAGATTTTCAGCTTAGATTATGGGGTGTCAGGTCTGTTTCTACATCGGAAAAAGTATTATTAGACATTTTCTATTTAGAAAAATATACGAGTCCGGTTGCTATCCTATAACGTTTCCGCATCTTAGAAAAAAACATTTTTAAATAATAAATAAATAATAAATGTTTATTCCATAAAATTACATAAGCAGAGTAAAATCTATAATTATAAAGTTTTCTTAGATATTTATGACATGACATGTGCCTGAACTAGAAAAACCTGTGTTTCAGGCTAAAAGAGCAAATATACTTTATTAACTAATCATATTTTATCATTTACACCACAAATAAACGTATAATTTATGATACAAACAATATAGATAGGTAAAGTCTACTCTAACCTTATTAAGAAATTCTCTGTCTCTTCGTACGACATACTTTGTAGGCATGACTGGAGACTTTTTTTTTGCATTTATGGTAAGCTAACGGATAAATATCTAACAATGCATTTAGTCTGTTGTAGAGATATGGGCCTAGAAATAAGTAAAATTTAGTTAAAAAACCATGTTTTATAGCAATTTTTGGTAGTAAACTACATTTTTTCTTCTTTTGTTAGTAATTTTTGTACAGTAGGGTAGAGCTGCGTGCTGTTTTAATCCTATGTTTAGTATAAAAAATTGTCGGGCTGTTAATACTTTAGATGATTTACATAGAAGGTTAGTTGAGAACAGGAAAGGGCGAAATGTAGCCACCTTGAGAATTGCTCTTTGCGCTCTCTCGACGGATATTAGTAGTATTTTAGCTGCATCACCCCATGCAATAATGCAGTAAGTTATTATTTATTGAGATAGGGCAAATTAAACTTTCTTAATTATTATTGAGTTAGCAATTTAGTACAGTTTTTTAAAAACAAATATCAGCTTTCTTATTCTATTACATAAAGCCCCGATACGATGTTTAAAAGTAAGATTTTCATCTATCAATATTCAATATACCGAGGTATCTTATTTTATTTGTGATTTTAACTGTTGGACATGCACATTGGTTATTATTGTGGTCATTACAATAATTAGCGATTAACTTCACGTTCGATTCGGGTATCTTACGCATTGAAAACTTTATAAATTTAGTTTTTTCCGTATTCAATGTGAATAAATTATGCTGAAGCCAGATGTTAACAATATTGAATCCCTGTTGTGCGTGTTTATTTAATTAATTTTTTGGAATGCGATGAGAAAAGAATGGCAATGTTGTCTGCGTATGATATGACTTTACTGCTATCTAGCTTTAGATTACAAAGGTCATTTATATATATCAAAAATAGAGTTGGTCCTATAATACTTCCTTGGGGAATTCCAATGGAAGTGTTTTCCTGTTCAGTACTAACAACACTACGTATCTTTATGCATTGGGTTCATTCTTCTAGATAACTGGTAAAAAGTTTTAACTGCTTGGCCCATACGCTTATATTTTCAAGCTTGTTCAATAGGAAGGGGATGGAGACTGTACCAAAAGCCTTAGCAAGATCAAGAAAGATTCCTATTGTGTGGTTGCCTTTATCAAGTTCTCGTACAAAAAACTCCGTTAGATGATGTACGGCGTCAGTAGCCGATAATTTAGGTCAGAATCCAAACTGTGTTTTCGATAATATAGACTTTTCCTCCAACTAACTTACCACTCTTTTATTTATATATTTTTTTAATGTTTAAGAAAAAGAAGTAATAAGGAGATAGGCCTATAATTAGTAACATCTACTTTACTTCCAGATTTAAAAATAGGGATAACAACGGTTTTTTTATGACACTTCGGAAAAAGTCTTGAAGTCAAACATTTTTGGAAAATATATGTTAGTGGAGGTATTAATATATATCTAAATTGCTTAATAATTTGGTTAGTTATGTTATCCCACCCTACTGCACATTCGTCTTTTAGACTCATAATAATGCACTCTACCTCGGTTTCATCAGTATCTAGTAGCACAAAGGATGACTTGGATGTACTGCTCATACAAGTTGTGCTTGCACTCGAAAAATATGGCTGACCTTTTTCTGCTCAACTCCTACCGAAATTTACAAAGAAGTTATTAGCGATATTAGCTGATGTCAATTCTGTCGGATGTGCCTGTAACAAACTAAATGATGGCTCATCATATTGAAATATTGTTCATGTCGGATATCACCAACAATTAGTGAAACTAGTTAAAATTGACAAATGTTAACTATTTTGACGACATCCCACTGATAAAACATAGAGAACGTCATAAAGCCACACTATTAATGTTTTTGGTTGTTCTGTTCCTTCCACCCTTCCCTACAAGAAAACCGGAAATGAGAAAATCAATTAAATAATCCTTTACTGGAACTTTTCTCGGGTCTATAATTTTATAATTACTGCTGTATCAAAAACGCGGCCACTTATTAAGAAGATACGACGAAAGAACCTCGGTGACTTCTTTAATTTATATTTTTTAATAAGATTTATAAATTATAGAATCATTTGCATTTTTGAAATAAAATGATACAGTAAATATGATTTCGTGTATATACATTTTTGCCTACGAACATCATGCCGTCTGTCATGACAAATATTCTTTTTGAATAAATGCTAAATTACGTATTTAATTCTAATCTTCCATTCTATTCATTTGTATAAGATGTAAAAATTGTAACCAATTAAAATAATTATTAGATATTGCTATGAAGAATATTTATTCCCAAACTGTTTTATCATTACATAGTATAAAACAAAGTCGCTTTCTCTGTCTGTCCCTATGTATGCTTAAATCTTTAAAACTACGCAACGGATTTTGATGCGGTTTTTTTAATAGATAGATTGATTCTTGAGGAAGGTTTTAGTGTATAAATCTTTCCGATATTCCTACGGGAACAAAAGCTGCGCGGGTGAAACCGCGGGCAGGTCGCTAGTTTTCTATAAATATAAAATTTTGTAATAGCCGTTTTTACATATTTTTGTATTATTTAAAAGCATTTTTTATAAAATTCTGAAGCAAGCGAATCTATTTTAAAAGAGATACGTCGCCACATATAAGGGAATTTTATTCTTTGGAGACGATATGCTTCCCTCATAAGATTTTTTATTTTGTTGTATTAAGCGAGTAAACATCAACATTTTCTTAAATAAACAAATATTTCTACGAAAATACAAGGTTCTCGAATATATTTTTTTATTATTGCAGTTACAACATTTATTGATTATATTTTTTTCTTATCCATAAAATCTGGGGCTAAGATTGTAAATTACCTTTACATTTTTTTTATTACAAAATATATAGTATATTTTGTTTCATCGGAATTTACTCAAAGAAAACTTCAATATTACATGATGCTCTGAAAGTGAATAAAATACTTAATAATGCAGTATAAACATCAGTTGACCGTCTTATTTTTAACTGCATATGCCGCTGAATTATGTTGATTTGCTCACTAATGACTAAATACTATATGATTTATAACACTGGTCTCGAACCTAGTCCACCAGTCTCTCACAAAACTCCACTTATCACTAAAACTTTGTATGTTTATACTATTAAGATATCTTTTCGAGAATAAATAAACACATTTTTAATTTAATTTAATAGAAAGCCGTGACGAGTTAAATTTTGTATCATATGAGCATTTATTAAAGTATCGTGAAACGGAGCGTAGATTATCCTGAAACTTATTTTACCTTTGTACATAAAAGAGTAGAAATTAAAAAATAGCAACACTGTGTTGTCGTCCTTTTCAAAGAGCATGTCCTTTTTAAATCAACCACAGACCAATTAGAGTACTACGAAATCAAAGTAATATTTGAAAGATGACGTCACTAGAGGTATGCTACTTTTTAATTTCTACTATTTGAGATAGTGTATATTAATTATTAAGATAGTGTATTACCTTACATTATACCCGGGCGAAGCCCGGTTTTCATCTAGCAAATAAATATATTCACGAGTCGAATTACACTTACTGATCTAACCCCTAAGTAAGCAAATTATTTGCTTGTGATATTCCAGTAGAATACATTATATTTGACCCACTAAATACCTTGTTTCCTCTGTAAGTTTAAGATTTTAGAAAATATTAGACTTTTAGTAAAAAAATTAGTCAACCATCCCCCAACGGACGTTTGCAGGGTGCTATAATCTCTTCTTCTCTCTTTTGCCCAAACAAGGTTTCAGGTGCCTTAGACATATTGTCATTTGTCAATCAATCTGTTGGGAAGTTAGCCTATGTACGTTATGTAGTACGTGATGCTATTTTTCTGGTAATTTAATTTGACCAAATTACATTCAGCTTTTTTAATTTTTTGCTAACATTTTAATGTTTATTTTATTTAAAATACAATGCACCTTCCAAAGATATGATACGGAAGCTAGGCATAAGGCAAACAAACAAAAGCATAGCTTTGAATAAGTTAGCCGGAATTGTTTGCGCAACGTCCTACCAAGTGGAATTTATGTGACTTGCCTTCCTTTGCCGTGCAACATATAAATCTGGACATACAAGTTCAAGTAATTAATACAGAGAAAAATGTACATTATAATTTTACATATTATATAAAACAATCCATGTCATCAAACTCAGCATCGCAGGGCGTCTTTCATAAAAAGAGCTAAGTTTTTCAATCATAATAAATAAATAATAAATATTCACGGGACAAATTACACTTACTGATCTAACCCCAAAGTAAGCAAATTATTTACTTATGTTATGGGTGTTAGTCAACGATACTAATACATAGAAATACATATATAATCAAAGAACAGGACGGATTCGGGCAAAGTGTTATGGAGGTTTTTTCGAGGTTTTCTCGTAAAAATAAAAAATCCTCAGCATTTGCTCGGAGTCTGTCGGAGTGGTGTGTCACCACTGCCGTGCCGGATGAGCACTGACGGTCCCGGTTATCACTAGAAATATTAAACATACTCGTATTTATCCGAAGTATATTTTTGAAGTATGAAATGCTTAACAGGATCAATGTTTTGATTTATATATTTTTTTTTTGAGTTTGAGTTTTTTTGAGTTTTTCGTTTGCTTGGTTACGATATATTTAATGGAGATAGTTAGAAATCAAGTCACATTCCTTTACTAATATAAAATTGAGTAAATTTGGTTAATAATGCAATAAACATATTAATGTTTACATATTTTAATGTTATCCTCGTTAATTTTTTTTTATATTATAAGTAGCAAACAAGCAGATGGGTCTCCTGATGGAAAGTGTCAACCATCGCCTATAGACACCAAAGGTGTTAATGGTGCGTTGCTATTTTGTGGCGAGGTCTAATGCCACATGCATAAGTTTACCGGCTACCTTACCCTCCAAACCGGAACACGACAGTGATAAGCATTGACGCTATTGCAGCAGGAATAGGTAAGGCGGTGATACCAGACCCGGGCGAGACAATGCAGAACTCTACCACCTAGTAGCCACGATGGTAGTGACACGGATAGCCAACTGGTTGTCTTTTACGACCTGCCTGGCAGAATGACAGTTGGTCTATTCTTAAACGGAGCCTGGAACCAACACGGAGAATTCAGTTTGTTCAGTTTGTTTGCTTTTATCGACAAACTACTGAAATGATTTAGATGAAACTTGGCATGAAGATAGTTGAAGATTTGAAGTTAAACATAAGATAACTTTTTCAAAAAGAAATCTCTAAAATACTGGAATAAGGGGTAAAATTTATACAAAAATCTGTGAGAACGACATGTTAATTTAGCCTGTCCAATGTCCATATAGCGAGCGCTTTCGTAGGCGAAGCTGCGCGGGTTCGCTCATAAATTATACGCCAAAATTGTTAAAATAGTAAAATAGTAAAAAATAATACAATATAAAGAAAAACCTAGGTACGTCTGTGGTCTAATGGTCCGATATCGGTGATGACCATCGGGATTGGACAAATGCCCGGTTGGCGATAGGCTTGCCACCTATCTCATTTTCAGACTAAGTATTTTCGACTAATCGTGGATGCACTGCTTGTACTTCTTCCTACCTCTTCGGGGATACAGGCGTGAAGATACTTTAAAATCAGAAATCAGAAATGGAAAAGACTTTTATTCAATAAAACTTTTAACAAGTTATTATGACACGTCAACACTGATTAAAAAGATAAAAATAAAAGCCTTGATGATACTCTAATAATTGAAACCGGTCAGCTTTAAAGTGAATAAATTAAAGTGATTGTGAAATAAATAAATTATATCAGTGAAACAATACATGACTTTATTCTGAGACTAGCTTTTGCTCGCGGTTTCGCTCGCGTTAAATCCATTTTAAGGAAATGGGGGGGTTAGAAAGATACAAAAAGTACATAAACTATCTCGTCAATTCGTCGCTCCGTTTTGCCGTGAAAGACGGATAAATGCACTTTCGCATTTATAATATTAAGTATGCGTATGCGTTAGTGATATTGAAAAAGTCTTTAAATTGTTATTGTTTACAGATTTCTAAGATATGTCCGCCTGAAATCGAAGTTGCCTGCCATAATAGTCCTGACTCCTGCACAATATCTGGTCCCGCTGAAATAATGAAAGAGTTCGTCGCTTCGTTAGTTAAGAAAAACATTTTCGCAAGAGAAGTGCCTTGTTCAAATATTGCTTATCATTCACGATACATTGCAGAAGCAGGTAAATAGTTTAAAATATGTAATATTTCATATTTTACTATCGTAGTTTTATTTAATCCAAAAACTTGATCAAATAGCATTACCAATCAGATTAAATAATCCCCCTCCAACATCTTACCACAGTTCTCATTTATTTATATCTATAGGTTTCACAGTAACTGTTTTTTCTAAAAAGTTTGGATTTTTAAGTACAAGGTCATCTTGAGTTTCTAACGTCCTTCGAAATCTTCAGTCTTTACTAGAGAGACTACAGCGTTGATGAAATTTCTGAATTACATACACTCCCATAAATCAAACAAAACTTTAATGCTAACCGACTACCTCAGCTGCTTACAAGACCTGACAATAAATCCTGACAACCCTTTAAAAATAACTTAAAGGGTAGTTATTGGTATCCAGGAAATTAAATATAAGCTTCACGAATGTCATAAATCAAGTTATAAAGTTGATTATTAATTTTAGTTATTGATTTATTACTCAATGACAACCAATATGGTTTTCGCAGGAGGCTTTCGACTAAGACATGTAAATTTACACCACTCACCTATACAGCGAAGCCTTGGAGGGCCGTGATGAGGCAATGGCAGTATCCTTAGACATATCTAAGGCCTTTGATTGGGCCTGGCATGAAGCACTTCTTATTAAGCTTCCAACGTATGGCATACCTACTGAACTATGCGACTGGATTGTCGAATTTATGAGAGACTATTCGATTCGAATGGTCTTAGAAGGTTACTCCTCCGACCCAATGGCAATTGATGCTTGGGTACCTCAGGGATCTGTTCTCTCTGTAACGTTGTTTCTGCTAACTATTAATGACCTTATAACACTTGATATTATTGGCTACGCCAATGTTTGCACCATAGTAAAGAAATGTATATCCAACTCACGAGTCTCATGGAGTCTTTGAGAGAGTCTCATGGAGTATATGATTGAGCGGGTTAATTTAACATTGCAGCGGGTGTCCGATTAGGGTGACGCTAATCTTGAAAATTTGACCCGTCCAAGATACAAGTATGTCTCTTCTCTGTAAAAAAGTTTAATTTCGATCTAACACCAAAGTTCCGGGGTTTATCCATACCGCTTACTAAGCATTTAGGGCTTTTGGGCATTAACGTCATGTCACCAATCTGAACTTAAGCCAACAAATCGAGTCAATAGCACACAGCTTCCAAGAAATTGGAAATCATTTCGAAGGTCTGGTGGTACTTTACTGTACGGCCCAAGTTCAATCATGCATGGGTACTGCAGTCACCTTTTGGACGGTTATGCCAAGTATCAACTAGAAGCTTTGGACTCATCAGATAAGATGGAAGACAAACGGGTATTCCAATTAAAAGTTTAAAAAAACTTTATCTTGGTTATAAAAAAGGAAAATATAAAAGATATTTACAGAATACGCGAGAAAAAAGATGGACAACGAAAATCACCTATTGTTGTTGAAACGACATCGACTATAATGAAAAATGACTTCCTAAAGATGTGTAAATCATATTATATCAGGCATAATACCAAAATTTGTGCGAAACATCTAGGCTTGCGATCAAAAGAAGATTCTCCCGTATTTTTATCAGAAAATCTAACAGCTAAGTCCTCTCGCTTATATTTTGTCGGAAGAGAATTAGTAAAATCAAAGTCCTACAAATTTTGCTGGACAGCCTATGGCAAAGTTTATGTCAGAAAAGATGAGAACTCACGCGTAATTCTGATAAACAACGAGTCCCAAATCAAAAAATTGCTGCAAGAAGACTGACTATATGAAATACATAATCTTGATAATTTTTATTTTTACTACATACAAACATAGCTTTGAATTCTGTATTTGCCAAATTATGACACAAGCACCTGCTTATGCTTTTGCTTACAACTACAGTTATTTACAATATTATACAGGTTTTCTCACTATACATAGTATTCTATTAGATAGCGTATTTAATCATATTTATTATACTTTAAGTAAAAATAGCTCTATCCACTGTCATACACGCATATACTATTATTACATACCTTGGTTCACTCCACATAGTATTAGTTCAGACAAAAAGTCAAAAAAACATATATATTTAGATTATTTAATAAAATCACTTTAACTTTAGTTTTAAATAAAAATGCAATATACTTAGTCTTTACATACATAACAAAATATAATACTTACTTATGCAATTACTTATATAAAAAAAATAATTTAGACCCACAATCAACCCAAGATAATTTCACAAATAATACACATGATAAGAATACAGTTTCAAATTTACAAAAATATTTACACACAAACATACATCTATATACTCACATACATTCAATTTCAGATACATTTATCTCACATGTTACACATTTGAAAATAGTTGAGCTCATAAATGCTAATATAGTAAAGTATAGCTTTATTGTCCTTGTAAATATTTTTCAACTTTGTCTTAACCCTTTTATGAAGCTCACAATATATAAACACCTTATAATTATAATTGCTATCGATTATGGATAGTAAATATGAAAATGCAGTGCACAGAAATGACAGTGCATAAATTGCATACTCAATTGAATGTAATCCAAATGATCTTAACCAACACATCATAATGAACAAAAACGATCTCACAATTTTAACACAAAATATTCGCAGCATATATCGTAACATTGATGACTTTGAGATACTGCTCTCTCAATTAAAATTCGAACCATATATGGGTGATTCCGTTCTAACTGTGATATTCAATGTCCTGTATTGTTTGTTCTCACAGGTCGTTAATTAATAATTAATTTATGAAATTTTTGTACTTATTGGAAAATAATAAACATATTTCAACATTATTTTCATATAATATAACTTGCCACTTACAGAAAACTTACAATATATCACTTAAATGTCAATACCGTGTCATGTCCATTTCTAGAATTTATTTATAAATTGTTAGTTTTTTTGTCGTAATAAATGATTTAAACTAATTACCTCATAAATTCTAATGTTTACGACAAAAAAAACTAACAATTTATAAATAAATTCTAAAAATAGACATGACACGGTACTGACATTATATCACAGTTAGAACGGAATCACCCATATACTAGTATTGATGGAGTGTCGGATCACTGAGAAAAAGCCGATACCACTTATTAATAACTACAAGTCATTTGCATCCTCCAATAACTTGAATCAAAATGATGGAGTTGTGTACGTAAAAAATATGTTGAAGGCTTGCGTTAAAGAAATTAAACTTGAACATGCTTCCTGCCTGCAAATTAACATATTTAACAACGTTATACTAGCTATGTACCGATCACCATCAAACCAATCAGCTACTAATTTCATAATTTCATTAAATACTTATTTAGAAACCTTGAAATCCAGTAAAAACGTAATAATTACAGGGGATATAAACATAAATCTTATTAATAAAGTAAACGAACGAAAACTCGAATGTACTAACAGGGTAAGCTATTTAAATATGCTTGCATTACATGGCTTACTACCTGGTCACTTTCTACCGACAAGGGAATATAGTTGTTTAGACCACTTTATGCTAAAAATTGATAAAAATAAAACGACTGCCAATATTGCCATTCTAAATACCTCGATTACCGATCACTCTGCAATATTTTTGAGTTTGACACGAACCATAAATTATAACTGTCAATCCAAATATACTTACATTAATTTTGAGAAAGCATTATCCAACCTTATTAATAAAAACATTGAAGTTTTACTTCTTAGTGACGACCCTGTTTATATAATTGAAAATCTAACGTTAAACTTAAAAGAATCTATTGAGGAAAATACTGTAGTCAGACATGTAACTAATAAAAAACGATGCATTAAACCTTGGATTACTTCTGGAATTTTACGATGTATCAAAAACAGGAATAAAATGCAACTAAAACTAAAATCCGACCCGTACAATGAAACATTGAGAATTACATATAAGCGTTATCGCAATTTCTGCAATAAAATTATACGAAAATTGAAACATTCGTATGAAAAGGAACTTTTAGAACGATCTGAAAAAAAACCCTAAGGCATTATGGCAAGCGATCAACAAAATTACTAACTTTAAAAATAGAAAAGCGCTGAAATTAGATTTACTAAAAATTAAACCAACTGAAAGAGACTCGGTCAACTTTGTAAATGAGTCTTTCGCTTCCATGGAAAGGAACCTAGCAGAGGCAATAAGGTCTAATAACCCCTCACCTCAAGATGCATTTTTAATCAAAAACCAACCCCTCACTTAACATCTATTGTTTTGCTGGATATTGACCCAAACGAAATCAAAAGTATTATTTCGAGCCTTAAAACTAATTGTGCTCTAGGGTGGGACAATATACCGACAAAATTTATAAAACTAGCTTCTGACATAATTTCACCTGTAATTAGTCATCTCACAAACCTGTGTTTCCATAAAGGAGTTTTTCCCTAATTATTAAAAAAATCCATTATTACACCCATACATAAAAGTGGAAAGAGAGATGACATAAACAATTATAGACCTATTTCTATTCTCTCAGGAATATCTAAAATTATTGAAAAAGCGATTAATTCCAGACTTCTAAGCTTCTTAACTAAATTTAATATTCTTTCGGATTCACAATATGGTTTCAGGAGAGGTAGGTCTACTGAAGATGCAGTTTTAGCATTAACATCTTTAATAACTAATCATCTAGATAATGGCAGAAAGTGTTTAGCAGTGTTTTTAGACCTAAAAAAGCTTTTGATACGGTATCCCTTCCCACACTACTAAAACGTATGGAATATATCGGAATTAGAGGTATTCCTTTGAACCTACTGGAAAACTATCTGTTTGGGCGTAATCAAAAAGTAAAAATAGATAATTTTGTTAGTAGTGAATCTGAAATAACCTTTGGCGTGCCTCAAGGTAGTGTCTTGGTTCCGACATTATTCCTTATCTACATCAACGAATTAACAAAGCTAAACGTACTGGGAAGTAAAGTGCTGACACAGTAGTAATATTCGAAGGAACATCTTGGAAATCTACATTTGAAAAAGCAGATTACGCATTAAATAAAATAAACAAGTGGTTTGAATCTAGTCTTTTAACTTTAAACACATCAAAAACTAATTATATATATTTTCCTAATAATATAAGAACACAGCCGTGTGACGAATTTTACCTAAAGATTCACCAATGTAGTAATCCCGGCAATACTAACTGCAGTTGTAACAGATTAGATAAGGTAGTGTCCACTAAATATCTGGGGGTAATCATAGATGAACGGTTATCTTGGCATCAACATGTTTCATACATAAACAATCGTATAAGAAATTTAATTTGGATCTTCAAAAAACTAAGGCATATAACAAGCAAAACCTTACTTAATCATATCTATATATCGTTAGTGCAATCGGTATTGGGATATTGCATTACTGTCTGGTGTGGAGCAACCAAAACTAAATTTTTGGAAGTTGAAAGGGATCAGCGATGCTTACTTAAGGTGATGCATTTTAAGCCGTATCGATTTCCAACAGAAGATCTGTATAATCAATGCAAATTACTATCAATAAGAAAATTATACATTCTGCTTACAACCCTCAGACTACACACCTCTATTTCATTTGATCCCAAATTTTTTTCAAACAGAAGAACAAGTAATGTAGCTTATTCATACTACACTAAAACCAAATTAGCAGAAAGACAATACCTGTCACAATCGGCGATCATTTATAACAAAATTAATAAAAAATTAGGTATTTTTAAATTAAAACTATATAATTGTAAAAAGATTTTACAAGAATAGCTTCAGTCTCAAAGCTATAAGGATATTGAAAAACTACTAACTAGTAAAATCTGAAATAACTAATACTCCCACATTCACACTCAGACACACACGCACACACACACACACACACACACACACACACACACACTACACAAACTACACAAACTCTTACACACCCACAAATTCATACGCACATATACACTTTCTCTGACACACACTTAACGCACCACACGCTAAAACATATATTTTTATTATAAGGCCAATATGTGAAAAGGAAGAGCGGGACCACCTGCTACAAACATATTTAAATGTTTAATAGGTGGTCTCAGCCACGGCTTAACATTTGTATAAACTTATGTAGGTAGCCAAATAAAGATTTTTGTATTTTTTTTTTATCGTCTTGAAATATCAATTATATTTATGCGATTCTTTTTTTATGTTACATATTTTAAAATTAAAAACTATAGCCTTATCAGATTAAAATATTATTTTTAAAAGAAGTAATCTGACTACGAACAAACAATATTCTGTTTTATGCAGTAAAATAAATGTTGCCATTTTATATTTTCGCTAAGATGAGTAGAATGTTTTTGTATTCTAAGTATTCATTTTTCTATTTAAAATTATTTCAATTTGAGTATGCTTTTAAAATAAATACTAACAATATTGAGAAAGTTATATTTAAGATGATTACGTTGGGTACGGAATATTCGTACTTTATCCCGCTGGTGTTTACTTTTGTATAAATTGATGAACAGTGATGTTTAAGAGATTAAAATTATATATGTTTTTAACATCTTACGAATTTTCTACCGATTCCCTATAAATCAATCAGACTGACTTAGAAGTTTAAAAAATCCATGTTGACAACACTGATTTGTACCATACGACGGTTAAAACTCTCGTATGGATAACACAATATCTATATATAACATAAGAGGATGTTTGTCATATATATGAAATCGATAGACTCAGAAACTATTTGACTTATCATTATGGAAATTCGTAAGTATATGAAATTTTTTCACGGAGAAGGTTTTTATGCTATCCTCATTGACGTAACTCGCCACCAGATAGCGGTGCAATGTACCTGCTTCCGTATCGTCCAACCGAGTCACGATAATTAATATTTATGTGTATTTTTTCATTAAAAAAAGATTATGTGATTTTAATTGACATAAATCGCCACTAGGTGGCGCTGCAATGTACTGATTTCCGTATCGTTCAACTGGTTCATATGTTTTTGTCATGAAAATTAGTATGCAGATGTGTTTTTTATGGAGAAAACGATTATACGATTCCCATTGATGCAAATCGCCACCAGGTGGAGCTGCAATGTACCGACTTCCGTTCAACTGATGGTCATGAAAATTAGTATGCACATGTATTTTTATGGAGAAAACGATTATGCGATTCCCATTGATGCAAACCGCCACCAGGTGGAGCTGCAATGTACCGACTTCCGTATCGTTCAATTGATTGTCATGAAAATTAGTATGCACATGTATTTTTATGGATAAAACATTTATGCCATTCGCATTGACGCAAATCGCAAAAAGGTGGCGCTGCGATGTATAGACTACAAATTAAAATCTATTTAAAAACAAATAATCTAACTTCACATCTGCCATCTGTCATAAAATAATAAAAATAAAATAATAACATAAATAAATAATATAAATAAAACTGGCACTAAACCAAAAAAAATCGGTTGTCTGTAAAGTTGGTTTACAGACGATAGTTGAACGTGACAACGTCTTAAGCTCTCGCTTGTACTCCAAGCCTTAAACGGAACGCCTCAGAGCGAGGTAACGCCGCATGAGTCATGTTTTTTCGTGCGTGCAGCCAGCTCTATCGAATTATAAGACGTTGTCACGTCAAAAATCACATCTTTAATTGAAGAGAAACGCGTGACGACTTAAACCATAAGAGATACTGAAGCAAATCAACACCAAGGAATACGTTTAGAAGAAAATAGTACTAATATAATATGATAATACTAATAAGTAGTAGTAAATAGCTACTTCTTTGAGAGCTGCTGAAACAGACAGTCAATGTTGAAATTGCAGATCTACGAACCAGATTTTTTAGGGTTTTTCAAAATGTCATCACTTGAACCGAATTGGTTATGAAATACCTACATACATATATACATACATAGATATATACATACATACAGACATACTAATACTGGATATAAGTACTTTAGTTGTCATATTGCTCACTACCGTCACACAAGGCAACCTCTAAAATATTTAAAATCAAAATTCTTTAACTGATATTCAGATCACAGAAGAAAACCTTTGCTTATCAATGCTCAGAAATAGATGTTGTATTTTATTATATATTTCTCATTTCAAGAAACTAGGCAGATATTATGAGATATAATGTATGAGAGTTTGCCGACATTCTTTGGACTATTGGTGTGGTGTAAGAATTTTCTTGATTTTATATATCTCTTGTTACTTTTTTAGGTCCTGCTTTGTTGAAGTACTTAAGTCAAGTGATTAAGTCCCCAAAGCTACGAAGTGACCGTTGGGTATCGACATCGATACCACAAGAGAGATGGAATGAGAATTTGGCCAAATATTCTTCAGCGGAATACCATACAAATAATCTTCTAGTAAGTATTTTTATAGCGAAATTTGTTAATATAGTAAATAAAAAGTAAAAGTAAAAATACAAATATTTTTTGTTAATAACATCACTTATTGTAGAAAGAAGAACTGTGATATAAGAAATATAATAGGACTAGCTGTGCCCGCGACTTCGTCTGCATAAAAAAAATTCTAAAAGTAAAAGTCCCGGGGTTTTACCTGCAAAGTTCCCGTTCCCAAGGGGTTTCCGGGATAAATACTCCCTCCTATGTATGAGACCTATGAATGAGACCCGAGAAAGGTTCTCGGGTCTCGAACTATCTTTGTACTAAATTTCATCTAAAATCGGTTCTGTGGTTTAGGCGTGAAAAAGAGATAAACAGACAGACAGAGTTACTTTTGCACTTATAATATTTGCATAGAAATATGGATATTAATTCAGAACTACTTTAACCATTTTTGAACATCCTTAAAAAGCAAAAAGGACGCTTATGATTTTGAACAGTATGTATGTATGTCTGTATGTTCATCTGTTCCTCATAACTTTTTAACAATCTGTTTTTTGGATTTAGATATAGAATCGCGCGCATATGGCTCGAGTGGTATTATATATTTATTGGTTACATATGGTATTAGTTATATACGAGTTTTTTTTTATATCATAAGATAGCAAACAAGCAGATGGGTCTCCTGACGAAAAGAGTCAACCATCGCCTATAGACACCAAAGATGTTAATGGTGCGTTGTTATCTTGTGGCGAGGTCCAATGCCACATGCATAAGTTTACCGGCTACCTAACCCTCCAAACCGGAACACGACAGCGAGAAGTACTGGCGCTATTGCGGCAGTAGTAGGTAAGGCGGTGGTACCAGACCCGGGCGAGACAATGCAGAACTCTACCACCTAGTAGCCACGATGGTAGTGACTCAATAGCCAATCGGTCGCCTTTTACGACCTGCCTGGCAGAACGGCAGTTGGCCTATTCTTCAAAGGAGGCCGGGACCAACACGGCGAACGACGAGTATGATAGTATAATTATTTTTACATACGTCTTCCATGCTTTCCCCTATTTTATCTTTTTAAATTATTCTACTATTCGTAAATCCTTTTTATGTTTTCAAGTCGTTGTTGGTAGTTTTTTTATACATAATTGCATGAGACTGAAAAAATGTAGTTGGTCAGTTTAGTTTTTCTTTCAAAAATTCCTCCAACTATGTTTTGCCTAAAATTTATTGAAACATCAAATATTACAAATTGCATACCCCAATAACATTTTGTTGTTTTAGAATTCGGTACTGTTTGAAGAGACTTCAAAATTAATTCCTTCAAATGCACTAGTTGTAGAAATTGCTCCACATGGACTTCTACAAGCTATTCTAAAACGGTCGCTGCCCGAGTCGTGTCGGAATGTGTCACTTACTAGGCGAGGTCATCCTGATAACGCTCGCTTCTTATTAGAAGCTATTGGAAAGTAAGTTCTGTATTTAATATTTGTAACTAATATTACTACTACAAGTTCATCATGCGTTGCTAGGGAATCGTTACTTTGATATGATGTGATTTATACCTGCTGAAAGTTAATAATGTTAACCCATGAACCCAAAACCAAATGAAGTGAAAACACAATGAGGATGTCTCTGAGTGTATCTGAGGGTGTCTTCTTGAAAATTCTACCTCAATATTTCCAAGTAGATCTCGTGGTAATGAATGTCTCCGTGTTTTCATCAGCGCCTCATCAATGACCATGTTCACATCAGCTGGTATTATCGGTATTTCATACTCATGTTCATCATCAATATCTTCTATAATTAACCGCTTTTTCAAGTCGTTTGATGTTATTAGTATAGTTGAAATGCTTGAGACTTATAGTTGGTAACGAAAACGTAATGATATATTTTGTACATTCAAATGGCCTGTGTACGCAACTAAGTACAGCACTGAAAATCGTAATATCAAACTGGTAATTTATATTATTTATTGCAACCTTCTAACTCATATTATATCTACATTATATCGCTTTACAATAATGATTGGTAACAACATTAACACTTTAAATTGTAGCAAAAATAATAAAATAAAGAACTCACATTTCCGCTAGTCTGATACTTGATACTTCGGATAATCAAAATAATACAAATTTAAAAAAATACCTTATTTTTTTATTGGCATCATTTTAAATATGAATCTCATGTTTTTTACGAAAAAAGAAACACATTTATTTTATACATTTGAATATTTTTTAAAAAACGTGACTGTACTCATTTGAGTACAGCGAGAGAGAATGGGTTAAATATATATTTTTTATTTATTGGATCAACTGCTGAATATACAAGCGAACCTAACTTATTTGCCCGTACTACACAAAATGGCACTTATTCATAGTATTGCACCCACGATTGTGCACCCAATATTGGGCCAATTGTAGTGAGAGAAAGGGTGTAGAGTTATTTAATTCACCCAAGGATACTATGGTCATAAAGTGGAACGCTTGTTTAGCATGTTATTAGCGTATACTGCGTCTATATTTTTATTTGTGCTGCTGATATAGTGAGTTATGATGTGGTTTATGTGATACACGAGGAACGTTCATTGTATTTATGTCATTTTTTCATATTTGCCATGGAGATTTGCCAACTTTTTTAATTACTTTTAATTGTAATGGGTGTTTGTGTTCCATCTCACCTGACGGAAAGTTTTGATGAAGTCGAAGGTGATATACACCCATCTAGAGTGAACCTATTCATTCTACTCTTGACGGTTCCAGAACTGTATTTGTCGGAGAAAATAGAACCAAGCAGTTTTTTCAAACCTGAGTAACTCGAATCAAAAAAGAGCTGTCAAACGGTTTTGTACGGTTTTTGGTATATCGTACGGATAAAACTTCTGCCTGTTTCTAAGAGTCCAATAAAGTAATGTTAAGGGTCCAATAATTACGAATAGAGTTTTCGCATATTCACCAAAGTACATCCTATAAAAACTGATAAACCGGGGACTTTACGACAATATACAAGTGTGGTTAGATTTTTATTGGCAAACTTGTCCTCGTTTATTAGCCTACGGGCTCTTCGGTCAACAGAGTCCATAGATTTGATTTAGTATTATGCAGAACCGTCCAGAATGTGACTGTATTACTATGTGTCGCCGCCGATCCGTACCGCTGAAGGGTCATAGTGATGGAACCAGCGGGCCAGCTTCTTGTCAGGCGACGTCACAACTGTGGAGGTCGATGACGTCACACAAGGACAAGGAAGGGGAAAAGGAAGATCTTCCCAGCCAGGCAAGGTGTTCTGCCTGGGGACCGAAGTCCATTCGAGAAGCGTTGAATTTTGTATATAGCTTGTACAAGAAAAATAATTGTGATATCGCGATCCAGGATTTAATTTTTAATTTCAGTTTTTTTCTATTTTTTATTATTTATTCTGGTAGCGTTTGTAGATTGCTTGAACCGCTACAACTACGTGCAAAATTTAATTTGGGCTATACACCTTCATTTTCTTAAATACAGATTCCATAAAGCAAAACCAATGTTTTCAATATCTAACATATTCTTTGTTGTTCTTGTACTCTAATTTCTAACAGCTATTTAATGATTTCAGGCTCTATATGGAGGGTTGCATGCCTAAAGTAAAAGCGCTGTACCCCAAAATTGAATTTCCCGTTTCAACTGGAACTCCCATGCTGTCCCATTTAGTACAGTGGGCACATAATGAAAAATGGTATGGTTTTTATTTATATATGTTAACATTTACACCGTTTTAATCCGGGACTCTTTTGATAAATAGATAATCTGCCATTCTACCAGGAACTTCTTAAAAAGCAAACGATTGGCTTTACATGATACTACCGTGACTCTGCCGTGATGACTCCCACTCGATGAGAAAGTTTCGCCACATCCTTTTTCCGTCATTGGTTATGACTGTCGTGTTTCAGTTGGAGGGTGAAGTAGCCGCTATAATTATGCACGTGGCATAACCTTTCCACTACACCCATACCAACGCACTATTAGTATATTTAGTGTCTATTGGCTATGGTGTATTTTTTATCAGGAGTGCTATCTCGATTATAATATAAAAAACACGATTGTTCTATTGATATAAACTGTGGAATACAATTGACGATTGACCGAACTTACCTTTATGTGAAACTTAATTATAATAATTACTGAAAGAGCTTCGTTTGAAATTATTACAATATAGTATCACACACATACAATACACTCGAGCATACATACAATGACTCGAGCCTTAAACATAATAAATTTGGTCCAGGACAGAATAGATATTTTTAATTGCAATTGGAATGAATTAATGAAAGTTATATTATATGTCGTTAGTTACTGTTAAATTTTTTCTGTTTTTAACGTCCTTTTTCGTTATAATATTTGATTTGTAGATTTTTATTTGTATTATTTAAATAGTAGAATTTTGTTTATACCGTTCTTTTGTTTAAGTGTTAAAAATGTATATTAGTTAGTAAAAATGCCGCGCTATCGCATTGGGCAATGTCCTGTATTGGTAGTTGTGTAAGCAAGTAAATAAATAAAATAAATAAATAAATAAATAAATACAGTACACAACATAGTATCACATACACACCCGCCATTTCACGCTATATTTTAGAGGTCGAAAAATAAAATAGGTATGAGGTTTTTTTTTTAATGTTACGCATACTCTGCTGCTATTGCTTCTGCAGCAACCTTAAAACTATGCAAGGAAAATAAATATATATTATTATTTCATGCTTAGTTTTTTTTGTTTGTTTTTTTTAAGCTATTGCATAGCTTCTATCGCGGGCCTTGAGCGTGGAGACCGAATCCAGAAATTCCGTAACGAAAAAAACCTAACACCTCCCCACTCCGACCGGCACAGCGGTGATACTTTTTAGTTTTTCCATCTATCGATAAATACCAGAACTTTTAATGACTTTTTGAAATATCACGCTTGTCTCTTTAGTTCAGCAACCCGCCTTTAGATGGCATTGGTTATATTGGAAAACTACCGTAATCAGCTGTTTGTGAGAAAGTATATAGGTGTATAGGTATTTATCATCTACGTACAACAGTGAATATCTGTACTCGTATAAATTGTGTACGAAGTGTTTTAAATATGAATAAACAAAGTGCATTTATTAAATATTCCTGAAGAACCGACATATATTGAAAGATAATAAAAATATTTTGATTAGTATTAACATCTCATTTATTTAATAAAAAAAAATATTTTTTTAACGGTCACCAGTGGTGACTGGGCCAAAAAAACCGACTATTTTTTTTTTCTATCGATACTGTGAAAATATCATTCATGATGATAAAAAAAAATTATTGTGAAAGTTTGAGTCCTTAATAATAATATTAAGGGGTGTATCGTTACGACTAATGATTTTTCAACAGTAATCGCATTTTTTACTCAAAACTTGTTAATTATCAATCTGAAAAATTTTAGCGATATGGATTCTTATAGGAAATTAAATTTCCTAAAAAAAAGTTATCTTAGTAAATTACCGTAAAACAAGCCGTTTCCTTGTAATCATGCCATAAACAAAGATTTAGTTTTTCAATTTTGCGTTTCGATTTTGGATTTTTGTAGCTACCATAAATATCAATATTTTTACAATTTAAAATACTTATTCTTAAAGTCAATTTAATGCTCTAAAAAAAAGGTCTCTTAACATTTTCAATTAAATTCACTCCTTTCAAAGTTATTCGACGTTGAAGTTAAATTCAAAAGTAATTTATCGTTTTTTTCGCGTTACACGTGATTTTTTCCTCTTGATTGAAAAATTTATGACTTTAATATTGAGAATAATTTTTTTTTTTGTTGGAAGACTAAATTTTTTTGTATAAAATCATAATTTTTCAATGTATTATTTTGCTTTTTAACGATTAGTTATCGACATAAATTCATTTTCACTGCATTTAACTAACTCTAATAGTAAAAAAGTTCGGCTTCTTCATCAAAAGTTATTTATTTGTGTAGGGATATACTTTTTTTATGTAAACTTATACTTTTAAACCTCCATTTTTAGCCCTCTTTTTGTTTTGTCCTTTTTTATGTCAATACTGTCGATCAAGATCTGACGAATAATTTGACTGGTCATTAACTGTTTAAACAAATGAAATTACGTTCGGTAATCCGATGGTACTAGATACCTAGGTACAAGGCGTCACTTATAATGCTGCTGCCACTGATAAGGCCAGTCATGGGGACATGCAGCACCGCATTTTCGTAGAGTCCTTCCCCTCCCCTATGTCGAGGAACAAACGAAATTCGGTAGTCTTATCGTACCAGAAATCGATTTTTTTTTTCATTCCTTTTTTCTTTTTTTTAATAGCGCCACCTGGTTTTTCGCATTGCAGCATAGCCATTTCGTATTCTCCAATTAAAGACGAATCTAACTATGTATATGCCATCCGGTAGTCTTATGGGACCAGGTTTAGTGTCGTGGGCTCCCATACTATTAGATGATACAGTTTCATCTTCAGAATTTATCGATTGTCGTTATGATGTTACGCGCAGAGATAGAAGTAATTATTTTCTGAAAACATTTAATAAACATCACGGAGGTGGAGTTCTTATTGCCACTGTGTTTAACAGTGGCAATAAGAACTCCACCTCCGTGATGTTACATTAACATTAATGTCCGACATGACAGAATGTCCGAATTATTGGAGGATCTATGGGTAGACATTAGTTACCGCAACAAACTTATCTTAACTTTGTGCATTGTTTATCTTCCTGATTATTTGCCATTTGCGATTTTTGAAGAATTTACAATAAATTGTGAAACTATAAAGAATACGGTTTCTAGTGGTAACTTTTGTATACTTGGAGATTTCAATCTGGATGATATTGTTTGGTCTGAGTTGGACAGTAATGATTTCGCTTAATAATATCAAAGCTTTTTGGAAATATACGAAAACCAAAAGAATTACAAATAGCATCCCCAGTCAGGTTTTCCTGGGTAATCGATCAGCCGATAAGGGAGTGGATGTTGCTAACTTATTTGCAGATTATTTCTCTTCTGTGTATGGTTCCAGCTCGACTTCCAGTTACACACCCGACTTCAAATCATCCCAATATTCTATTAATGCGATAAAAATATCATCAGATTCCGTACTTAGCAAACTAAACAATATTGACGTAACCAAAGGTTCTGGGCCTGATGGCATACCTCCCATTTTTATACGCCTCTGTTCTTCTGCTTTGGTCAAGCCACTTACCCTGATATTTAACAAATCTGTTCAACTAGGTGACTTTCCATCTATGTGGAAAATGGCCAAAATCACCTCAGTACACAAGTCGGGCAATAAAAATGACGTAAGAAATTATCGCCCAATTTGTATACTGAGTTGCTTTGCTAAGATATTTGAGAGCCTAGTATATGAACATATCTATAGTCATATTAAAAATAGCTTGTATTCCTGCCAACATGGTTTCATACCTGAAAGATCAACATGCTTAAATCTTTTGAACTACACTTCTTATTTATGTGAAGCTTTTAATGACAAAGTCCAAGTTGATTGTATATATACTGACTTCTGTAAGGCTTTTGACAAAATCAATCACTCCATATTATTAGCAAAAGCTCAACACACGGGTATATCTCCAGAATAGATCTCAATTGGTAGCTCTATACGGATATGAATCTAGTCCATTTGTTCCAAAACAGGAGTTCCTCAGGGCTCTATTTTAGGGCCTCTGTTGTTTTTATTATTTACTAGCTGCAGCGTGCAGCCCGCTGTAATATAAAAGTTTTTGCCGAATCCCGCGGGATCACCAAAATTTTCTGGGATAAAAAGTTTATGTTCTATTCCAGGTGATCAACTACACGTGTGCCAAATTTCATCGAAATCCGTTCAGTAGTTTTTGCGTGATTGAGTAACAAACATCCATCCAAACATCCACCCATACATCCAAACTTTCGCATTTATAATATTATTAATTAATTAATATTAATTAATTAATATAGATAATATAGATAAATGATTTATTTGAGAAAATTAATAGTGACTGTTTGGCATATGCTGATGATGTCAAAATTTTCTGTCGCATCTATAATATTAATGATTGTAAAAAGTTGCAAGAAGACCTTGATGTAATCTATGAATGGTGTGAGACTAATAATATGGAACTGAACATTAAAAAATGTCAAATAATATCATTTCCCAAATCTAAAAAGCCAATTTTGTATAACTACAACGTTGATGGAATTAAAATTGTAAGAGTTAATTCGTGTCGTGATTTGGGCGTTATTTTTGATTCGTCATTGTCATTCAAATATCACTTTAACTTCATTATAAATAAATCAAATAAAACGCTTTCATTTATCTTTCGCACCGCTAAACCGTTAACAAATATTCGTTCTTGGATCCTCCTATACTATTCGTTGGTTAGGTCAATACTTGAGTATTGTTCAATTATATGGTCACCTATGTACAAAGTTCACATTAATCAAATTGAATCAATTCAATGTAAATTCCTTAGATACTTATGCAATAGATTTGGATTGCGTCGCGATCTGTCTAACTATGACCAAAAGCTTAAAAAGATTAACATGCAATCTTTGGAAGATCGTCGACGTATATCTGATATATGTACTTTACATAAAATAGTTAATGGACTTTCGGGCAGTGAGTTATTGGAAAAAATTAATTTTAAAGTACCTTCACGATGTGTACGTGTACATCAACTATTTCATTTACCTATAACTAGAAATAATACTTCACAGAATAACCCTCTCATCAGAATGTGTAGTTTATTTAATAACTTATGTACTTGTAAAGATATATTCTTTACAAGTATTAAATTCCTAAAAAATCATTACATTAAAAAGTATTGTAACATCATTATGTAATTTTGTTACATAACAATTCGAATTGTATACAAATAATAGTTAGAAAGTACCTGAGTCCGGTTAACACTAATCCTATTTTTGTGAAAGTTGTGTACAGTATTAACTGGAAGACAGTTTTAAATTGTTATTATGCCATAGTTTATTTTTGTATTATCTACTCTGTTTTCTGTTACTGTACCTATTTTAAATAAATAAATAAATAAATAAAAACCTAATTATCTTGACGCGATTTTTTTCAAGAAGTGTATTTGGGCTAGGTACCTATGTGCAGGGTCGCGCCGACTCCCCACAGCGCCTGTGTGCGAAACCTATAAACCTATGAAACCTATATGACGAAATATGTTGGTGTGTAAGTGTAAAAAAATAATTTCGATGGCGGTGCGGCGCTCCTTTTATTTTAGCGGCTGTGTGCGCGGCACACTTCGCACATAAGGACGGCGCAGCCTTGCCTATGTGTGATTTTTCTAAAGGAATATCGACGTAAATATGCGTAGAAACTCCTGGCATTGTAATCAAAAGCAGATATAAATAAGTGATCTCCAATCAGCAAACCTCTTATACTCGTATATAGTTATAAGTTCTATTGTCAAAAGCAATAACAAAAATCAAATAAAGTACTATTCAATCAAATCTTCGTCGGCACAATTAACAAACCAACATTTTCACAACCACTAAAGGGTCAGAACGCGGACCCAGACTGAGAAGGTACATCAGAAGAATTTTTTTTTATATCATAAGATAGCAAGCAAGCAGATGGGTCTCCTGATGGAAAGAGTGAACCATCGCCTATAGACACCAAAGGTGTTAATGGTGCGTTGCTATCTTGTGGCGAGGTCTAATGCCACATGCATAAGTTTACCGGCTACCTTACCCTCCAAACCGGAACACGTCAGCGACAAGCACTGACGCTATTGTGGCAGGAATAGGTAAGGCGGTGGTACCAGACCCGGGCGAGACAATACAGAACTCTACCACCTAGTAGCCACGATGGTAGTGACTCGATAGCCAATCGGTCGCCTTTTACAACCTGCCTGGCAGAACGACAGTTGGCCTATTCTTCAAAGGAGGCCGGGACCAACACGGCGAATTTAAAAATTATGCGGTGTTGTCCTTTTATCTATTTTTTATAAGTACATAATTAACCCCTGACGCAAAAAAAGGGGTGTTGTAAGTTTCAGATGTGTATCTGTGTATCTGTGTTTCTGTCTGTGGCATGCGGTTCTTTTTTAAATGAAAGCTCCATTTTGCGATTGAAAAAGAAATTAAGCAAATTGTAAAGATCCTATCGATAATTTATTTATTTATCCATTTACACTCCACAATGTTTACAAGATGTTAAATTAAAATAATGGTTAGGTCGTCATGGACTCTGTCGGGTGTAGCAATGGCAAGGTAGGAAAACAGGAATATACTTATATATCTTATTTAATTATCATTATAATATAAATTTAATTATTTACAAGAAATATTTTGTTTGAATTGAATCAGATTTATAATTTAAATTATTGTATGTTTTAGAAATTTATCGCTCAAATGTTCATTTATACCATAATAGCAGTTATTTATTAATAGATTTTTAATTTTATTACAAATCGATTAAATATCGATTCATTTTTTATTAGTTTGGGTAGTCTATTTTAATTTCTTATTGACATTACACAAGTTCTTTAAGAGTCAAGTTTTAAACGGAAAGTTGAAAAATTTAATCTATTTCTATGTCGTAATTTTTTATCTGACTGTTTGTTTTTTTCGTGTAAGTACCAATCTTAATGGTTACGTACAAACTCGCACATTTCTAAAATGTAAATGCATGGTATCGTCAGTATTTTGTGTTGTTGAAAATAAGACTTACAACTGACACTGATCTCTATTTGCTAAAACTCTCATTAGTTTTTTTGAAGACTGAAAAGTGATCTCGCACACGTCGATGTGCTGTTACCCCATAGTATCACGGGGTGAGTGCTAAATCATACCATATAATGTCTATGTTTTCTTACTCGCTAAAAGTCTTGCGTTCTTGTATTAGTCATTTGAATAATTAGCACGTTCTAGGTCATATATACTATTGCATAGCGTAAGAGTAAGATAATTTTAATAATTTTTTGTTGACATCTAGCGCAAATCAATAATATATTGGATCGAGTATTTTTCATTTTCGGTACAGGCTATACCCTCGACAAATGTAATATAACGACAAAATATGTAATATTTACTTACAGGGTTAAGTGTTAATGCAAGCCTGAATAGGATATAGTTTGCATAACTCGTATATAGATGACGCCGTACGGTAATTAATTTATTTACTTTCTAAAAGTGTCTATGCTCGTGACAATTATCTGTTCCTTACATCTATGTTTTGTGATCGTTTGTTAATTTGAATATTATGTTTTGTGTACACCTTCACTTCCACTATTTATGGTATCACAACAGATAGCCTTTAGTTTTTGATGATTATACACTGCAGCCGAATATTAAAAGAGTTATGAAAGTCACACTTAATGTCATGTATTTAAAATATAATTTTATTAGAATGAAAAACATTGTTTGACCTCTTTTACGTAGTACCAATACACAGTCACTAATACTCTTTTACAACAAAGATAACATTTTCACGCAATTATTATTAGCCACTGATTAATTTTTGTTTGTTGTTATTTATCAAGTCTATATATTTTTTATTATTAAAATCCGCGGAGAAGACCTCATACGTGACAGCGCCACCTGTCGTATCTATGTCGTATTTTGTTACTTCAATGAATAGATCCATTCGTGTTAATTATGAGTCGATATTTAGTTATTTAATGCAGCTAATTTATTTTTTATTATTTTCACTAGGCATGTTCCACTATATGTTACTGCCAATAGAAAAACGGCAGCTGCTTGTAAATATGTGATATCCATTCATGACGATGAACACAACTATTTAAGTGGACATATCATTAAAGGTATTCATTAAGTTTTTATAGAAATTATATTATAGTGTATTTTTTAATCCCATATTTACATTTCTTACAACCAGATGGAATATATTATTATAAATAAAATGTATTAAGCTACCACTAACAACAAAATTGAGAGATTAAAAAAAGCATATAAATACCTCATTAATTTTTTAACCTCAGTTAAAAATTAAAATTAGGGCCAGACTTTAGACTTTTATAGTCAATTTAATACTTTTAGGTAAAAATCAATATCCAGTTGCTGCAACATTGGTATCTGTTTGGGATACCTTAGCGATGAGCTTAGGAGTTGAATTGAAAAAGTTATCTGTTCAATTCCGTGAAGTGCACCTTCTGTCCCAGCCAATACTTCATGATCAACGACCATTACGTCTAAGCGTTACCCTACAGAGGTGCACAGGTCGTTTTGAGGTATGTACCTGTTATTAAAAAATATTTGATAAAAAGTGTCACAACGCACGATCTGTTATTGTTTACGATATCATTATATTTTAATGATACAGGCGTTACTTTGCGGAAATCTATAATTAAAAAGATAAAATTAGTTACATTTTCTATTATCCACGAACTGTTCTATGTGACCTCCGCGATGGCACCGAAAAGAAAGACGCCGGTTTTATAAATGGATAAAACTCACCGATGGCTTGGGCGGACAAGAAGACCCCAGCGGCACAATTATCCACCCACATCTACCACACTTTCACCCACGCCGGCACCAAGCACAAAAGCACACATTTTATGCACTCAATGCACGTTTCAGTTCGAAACCGAAGCATCTTAAGGAGAAACGAACATTACCTTACTCAACCCGAGTGTAAGTAATATACTCCTACACGCGAGCGTAGGTATTAGTATATTACTTACACTCGCGTTGAGTTTTTCATTTGTAAGAGAATTTATTTAATTTCACCTTTTGACGATATCATTTCGGTGTAGTACTACATTGTAAGTGGCTGAATTAGAGTTTCATTGTCAGGCTCATCTTAGTACTAAATTGTTATAAGCTTTTTCCTGAAAAAATTAAATTGTAATCTAAAAATATTTTGTTGTAAATCTGGATTTAAGCTTAATATTTTCTGTTATCAAGTATTTTAAAATATTAAAATAGTAAAACTGCTTTCTAAATTGTAAGTATTTTTATTGAACAAAAAGTCGAATTTTGTAAATTGTTATATAAATTTTGTGATGTGAAATATTCTTATAAATTTGTAATATGTATATAGAATAGAAAAAAAGAAAAGCCCGCCGAGTTTCTTCCGCCGGAGGTTCTTCAGTGTGTGGCCATGTTCAGATTCAGTAGCAGTTCTGAGGAAATCGACTCATCAAAAGAATATGGGTTTTTCCATTCATATTCTGGCTAATAAATATTTTTCATTTCATTAAATGCGTTGTAATTTATTGTAACGCAACGTTTTATTAACAGAATATAAAGCATGTGTAAAAATTATGAAACCGGAAAAAATGTCCTGTGCTGAAACTGTTGAATTTTTTTGGTTAATTTTTTGTGTACAAAGCGCTCTATTGATTAAGCTCTTTACCAGTAAGAGGGATGCGCTGTGCCGCACTTCCGGCTGCAAGGGTACCACCATCTTGTTTGTTTCTCCCGTGAAAAAGCTTTGCTGTGTTTTAGAGAGAAGGGCAAGACAGGCAGTGTAATTACTGGTACCAAGACTTTACATCATATGTCTCAGGATAGGCAACACATAAATGAGTTACCTGGGTTGGTAAACTAGTTAATATTCATTGACGACGTCGACCACTTACCTTCAGGTGGCACGTCTGCCAGTTTGCCTATACAAACAACATGAAAAAAACAGGATTCCGTCTCTAGCACTTTGTATATACAAAATTGCTAATAATACAAAATTATGCGTGGAATGAACTATGTGATCTCTTAGTACTAGTTACTTCTAAAATAAACATGCACAACTGTAAGCTAACAATAAGCTAAGTACGTTGTAATTAATCACACACAATCAATAAAAAAAAAAGTTTTAGAACGAAGACGAAGGGTTGAATTTTTGTAAGGGGGTCAAAGTACGAGTATGTAAGTATTTATATTGTAATTTTATGTAACAGGTTATGGATGACATCGTTTTAATTGCAAAAGGTTTCATATTTGGAAAAATATCCCCTGTAGCATTAGATACTAGTTCTTCAAAAGCTGAAACAGAAAGTCTTAATTCAGATGAAATTTATCAGCTACTTAGTTTGAGAGATTACGGTTATGAGTAAGTATTTGTTCATCGATAATATTTAACAATTATTTGTAACTTTAATTTTAATAATGGTTTTTAACGTAATTACATTCAAATTCGACTTGTTACAGAGGCGCTTTTCGCAGTATTTTCAGCACAAACTTTACACAAACAGATGCAAAAATAATTTGGCAGAATAATTGGGTAACGTTAATTGATGGCATGCTGCAGTTAAATACTTTGAGAAAAACGTACGCTACAGTAACGCAGCCCAATTATATTAAAAGAATTACCATAGATGTCGACAAGCACGAATCAACTGTAACGCACACAATTAATAATTTGGTCGTAATGAATGCCAACATAATAGATTTACATGACTGTACGAGGTAAGATAATAGTTATTAGAAAGTGATGAAACATGATGATAATTACATCTATGTAAGATTTCTATTATTTTTCCGAAATAAATATATAATATTTAATTTTTACTTATACGCTGTGTATCTTTACTTGCACATTAATATTATTAATGCGAAAGTAACTTTGTCTGTCTGTTTCCTCTTCTCAACTAAACCGCTAAATCGATTTGGATGAAATTCAGTTCAAAGATAGTTTCAGGCTTGAGAAAGGACATAGGATCATTTTTATTCCGGAAATTTAACGGGAACGGAAGCTATGCGGTTTACCCGCATTACACTGAGAAATACTACTTTTATTTCAGAATTTTTTCTACGCAGACGAAATTGCGGGTACAGCTAGTATTATATATACGTAGCGTGGAAGGGACGGTGTAGCGAAAAATTAAGAAAAAATGTATATATTCTATTCATGATGGCAATTCGTTTTTTGTGGGTATGCGATACCTACCTATTTGACTTTATATTGTTTTATTAACAACACAACACGTGGTAAACAACAAGATGGCGCGGGCGCCTCGACTCCGCTCAAGATTATTCTTTGTTCTGATCGGTAATAAAAAAATGTAACATAGTACATCAACTGTAAATAATAAATCACTAAGGTTTTTCATCACAATTAACAACGTATTTCAATAAACAAACGCGATTACTTTCAGCATATTGTTTCCCAGCACTAATGAACATATTTCAATCTACGTATTCTAAAAATAATCAGAATTTTTACAAAATATATACGGAGTAAATCAGATGATATTAAACAAAGACTTGATGAAGCATATTTCTTACATAATTGATCTCACATCTTATAACAGCAATCAACTTGGCTTCAATCCAGGTCTTCCGACATATATGTTACTAGCTGTTGCCCACGAATTCGTCCGAGCGGTTTATTCCGCACAGCTCCTCCCCCGTGCATGACAGCGTGATAATATATAGCCTATATATTGACCCGACCTGCCAGTAATATTCATGCAAAATTTGAAGTAAATCCATGCAGTACTTTTAGAGTTTACCCCGCACATACATACAGACAAACAGACAAAAAGTTTAAAAACTATATTTTTGGCTTCAATATCGATTGTAGATCACGCCCCAAATATTCTTTTAAAAAATATTCAATGTACAGTTTTGACTTTCCTACGATTTTATTATATGTATAGATAATATAAAACAATTACGTAACGTGAAAATGCGGTAAACAAACATATTTTGGCATGTTTGGCATTCGCGAGGCAGCTGTAGTCGGTACTCTTTAAAATTAGACTGCATTCAAATATAATTAGTTTTCCGATTTGTGTTACCGCCTTTTTCAAAGGAATTGTCGTGGGATGACAATAAAAGATTATGATTGCATACACGAAATAAAGAAAACAACGGAATTGGCAAGTACAAACATTTGTATCAGGACCGCGATCGCCACACTCACACATAAAATAAGCATTATTGCATATAAACTACTAATGCAAACATTGTTTCATTGGTCGTTTTCATTTTAAACAACAATAATCCGAAACACACAAACAGAACATTTAAAAATATACCAAACTGCGTTACAATAAATTTTATTTTGCTACAAAAAAAAAGAGTATTTACGTCCTTTTGTAGTCTATTCAAAATAGACTCATCTATTTGTACAATAGTGAAACTTAAGATCGTAATAGTTTCGCTATTCTACAATAGTTGGCAGCATTGATTTTTCCGTAGTTTTCAGTTGATCATATTTGAGTAAAGAACTTTCTAGAACGATATACGTAATGACTGTCATTACGTTTATCTTTCTAGAAAAATTAGGTCAACCTAAAATGAACTTTATATGTAAAGTGTACGGCTGATTTTAGCTTGACTTTCTATTATATCATTAGAGATTATATTAAATCAGGAATTTAATTAAAATAAAATGAAAATTGTACTTTCGAATGATATGAAATATCTTTTTTTAATCATCTGTATTCTACTATCATTTCTGCATTCAAGGATGGCACAATACGGCATAATTCAGTGTATAATAGATTTTCGAACGACGACTATCTCTTAATGATATGGTAAGTATCACTAAGGCAATTTAGAGTAAAAGCGCATAATAGTGACGCACGCGGCACGCCCACTCTTCACTTCCCCTTGTTTTCTTTATTTCGTGATTGCATACCACAAATTATTAAGGATTTGAGTTCTAAAAGGTTTACAAAAGAACTATACTATTTCCATTTCTTTATTTTCTCGATGACAGATCGATGCCCATGTAATTTTGTGTTGTTTACGTTAAAATGTCTCACAAGTAATACTGTACTTCATGGACGGGTAGTGATGTGCTACACACAATAATTACTAGTGAATAAAAATGAATTAAATCTACCACGCCAAAGCACAAACAAACCTAAAAGTGCGATATTTTTTCAGTAAAATATACCACAAAAGACATAGATCGTCGCCTAGTGTAGCTTTGAAGCATTTTAACTCGTTACTTTTATAATAGATGGCGTGAGTAAATTTTAATACAACATGTATCTTCTATTTTTTTTTAATTTTTATAAAATGGTATTTTAATGGTATATGATATATGAATTTAAACTACCACGTCAAAGCTCAAACCTAAAAGTGCGATAATTTTTCAGTAAAAGTTACCACAAAAGTGTATAGAAAGTGGCCTAGTGTAGGGCTCGCTTCGCTCGCTTTAATTATATATAAGTATAATATATTTCATTACAAGATGTTAAACGTATAAATTCTTGACTGATAATGCCTACTTCTTTAAAATTTTCGGAGCTGTTGTAAAATAAGTAGGTATAGGTAGGTACTCGACAATGAAACGAAATAATTGTAAAGACAGGTAATCTTTATTTATTTATTTTAATCAAAATCTGATAAATCGTCACTGTCACTCGATGAGCTCTCACCAACATTTATTATAAGACGGCGAATAGCATCAGCGTTGAAGTTGTCAACCGATGTCACACGACGTGGTTGGCGTTTTTACATCGACGTAAGAAGCTTATTTTCCTTCATGCCGCTTGTACCGTAAGCTTCGGTAGTAATTTTTGAAACAGTAGGTCCACTAATTCCTAATGCGGCCGCAAAACGTTCTCGCACTTGGACAGTGGTAAAAAAAAGAGCTACCATATTGAGACTCTGCTTCGCCCGCCTTTTTAGAACAGATCGTTTCGGCATTTTGATATTTAAAAACTCAGCGAACAGAAATGTAGAGACTAGCACGACCGTGTTGTTTTGAGAGAGAAATTAAAACAAACACAAAATGGCGCTAGGCAATTGAGTGTTTCCAGCTCGAAAAAATATATTTGAATGTTTTTGTTACATTTTTTTTGTTCAAAATATAATAAATATATACGATCGATATCACTACTTATTTGGTCACAACACAACAACTATCAAATTAGAACTGTCATCGAGAAAATAAAGAAATGGAAATAGTATAAGGAAGTGGGTATCCAATTGATTGTTCGTTCTATACTTCCGAGGATTTTTTCAAATAAGATTAGAAAGTAAGAAATGCAACCCAAATAATCGTTGTTTAGAATGAAGTTCAAATACTCGACAACCGATGGCGCCACAACACTTAATTTCCAAGTTGAAGGGTTGGAAAAGCCTCTTGTATACATAAAAACATGCCTTTTAGGTTAAAATGGGAACTTTCTTGTTCGAGGGGGGATAAAGGGCTATCACACTATATAAGTCCTTTTATCTTTAATTTATATACGATACGATACGGTATACGTATACGGTACGATAAAAGGACTTATATTATATATATATATATATATATATATATATATATATATATATATATATATATATATATATATATATATATATATATATAAGTCCTTTTATCGTACCGGGACTCCTTTTTATGTTTTATTTTAGTTTTATCATGCATTTAGTTTTATCACTGACATGCGCAAAACGTGTCAATGAAAAGAAATGAATGAAGTATATCTTTTCGTCCAATGAAGTACTTCATTGGTTTAGTTCAGTACTTCATTTACTTCAGTGAATTTTACCTAGTCCATGTAAGGTATGAATGACAGTCAGTGCAAAGAATTATACATGCGCAATAGCTCAGAATATGTCAATACTTCACTTCGTCAAAATAAAGTATATCCTTCATCTACTTCAGTAGTCCATTTAGTTCAGTTGATCATAACGTGGCCTTTGAATTTTTTCGGCGTTTGGAACTAGTGCATATTCTAGTACATAATTGTTTACTCACCTACAGAAAAGTTACTACAGTATTAATTGACAATACTTTCAAAACTCAGTAAGGTACAAAATAGATAGGAAATTGGATTATAAATAAATATTATTATCGTCACTTAGTTTATAAACAAAGCCAGTAGTGAAATCGAAATGTACCTTAACGTTATGTAATAAAGGTCATAAATAAACTATTCGCATTAAATCCGAGGATATAGAAGGTGTCAGCACAAAATATTATATGTGATAGCAAATTGCGCGCGTGTGTGTGTAGGTCCTCGGTTAGATTCGTTTAATACGATCAGCCATCGCCAGTGCTTGGGTCTGCCAACGTACTGCAATTCGTATTTCGTTCGTTTGTTTAACGTTCGATCCGGCGTTCCACGTTGAACTGATGAACTAGATGAAGTAGTGAATTAAATGAAAATCAACTGAACTAGTGAAGTAATGGCGTATTTGAACTGAAGTAGTTCATTTGAAGGATTCATTCGTGAACTACACTTGGCTATTAGCAACTTTTTTTTTATCAACTTAATTTTATTATATATAATATAATGATAAAAAATAATAGCATACATAACATAACATATCATATGTTATGTTATGTATGTTATTATTTTGACATTTTCAAATTGTTAATTACTTTCGTATCAATCTTATATATATAAAAATCAATCCCTATTTTCCTTGGTCACGACATCACGCCTGAATGGCTGGACCAATTTCGGTATTTTTTTTTTGTTGTATTTGTAATTGTAAGGAGAAGTTTCTTATAAAAGAAAATATTAAGAAAATTGTGCGGAAAAATAGAAAATTTAAGAATACTAAACCACCATATAAAATTTAATGCCATTTTGGCTGCGTGGAAGGACAATCCCGTAGGGCGCGTAGACTTATATAAATTACGTGTCACGTTGTTTGTCCGCTATGGATTCCTAATATGAATGGCAAAACAACGTTTGCCGGGTCAGCTAGTTACATACAAAAAACATTTATAACACCGGCACACAAAAAAAAAGTTGTCTGTGCACCGGGTGCCACCTATCTACGGGCATGTTTTTCAACCCGCTGAACACGAATTTCAAGTCAGTTTAGGCCGTCAGGGCTTCAATTTCGAGTAAATTGCAAAAAACCCCAAAAAATAGGAATTTTAGGAAATAATAAAAGTGAAAATTACAGGACAATAGTCGAAGAATTAGTGACAAATTACAAAAACTTAGGATTCTTGTTAATAAAAAATACAAGAAATTTATTGAATTGTGTTTAAAAGATTTTTTTCTATTTTTTCAGCAGCAGTTTTCTGCTATTTAATCAGTTTTTTGCAATTTTATGAATTTTTGAGGGGACTATAGGCCAAATTTATCCACAAAAATTTTTATACCAAGATAATCCCAATTTTCTTCGATTTTTGTAATTTTTGATGATTTTTTACAATTTTTATTTAGATTAGTAATATTAGATTTAAAACGGTTTATGATTAAAATACGATCGAAATTAGTATTTAACAGATCAAAATACATGAAAATTATGCTTGCATTAGATTTCAAAAACTTTTTTCTTGACAAAACATCGAATTTTCGCTATTTTTTTGGGTTTTTTTGCAATTTACTCGAAATTGAAACCCGGATGGCCTAAACTGACTTGAAATTCGTGTTCAGCAGGTCGAAAAACATGCCCGTAGATAGATGGCGCCCGGTGCACAGACAACTTTTTTTTTGTGTGCCGGTGTAACTAATTAGTTTTTTTAGACATTGGCATGAGTATTTTTGATTATTTTTTAGACATAAAATAAATATAAAATTGCTGATGATACTTGACTTGGTACAATTTTCACATTTGCTCACCACAAAACAGGCCAAATAGGATTAAAGAGCAGCATCTTTTTAAAAGAGATCCAATTATGTACCCTATTTTATGAAAATAAAAAAAGTATTATTGTTATTAGTTTGCGATAGGTAAAAGTTTGAATGTTATTTATCCACAATAAACTCCACATATGTTTAACAACGTAGTTGCAATTAAAAATGCATTGTGAATGACAAAATTTATAGCCAACAACAACACATAACCAATCGGTCGTCTTTTACGACCTGCCTGGCAGAACGGCAGTTGGCCCATTCTTTAAAGGAGCCCAGAGCTACACGTGTGAAATACATTTTTACGCACATTCCACGCTATAAAAAAATTACTTGAATATTTTTTAGGTTGTGGTTTAGAATATTAGATTAAACTTTTATAATGATAATATTATATATAATAATAAATATTTTCTTACAGTTGTGGAGGAGTCTTGATGCATAATATTCAATTCCTAGAGTTACCGTCAGTAAATGAAGATTTCTTAATGAGATCCTTGCAATTTGTCCCGTTTTTTTCACCAAACAATTTTATAAAAGTAAGGAACTTATTACATTATATGAGTTGTAAATTAGTTTTCCTCATAAAAATAAATTTTAAAACACACTTTTTTTAATCTTAACCTTAGTTTTATTTAGTATTTATTTTACAGGAATCTACATCACTCAGTATTTTCCTGCAAATCATAGCGGAGAACTTGAATAAAAGTATCCTTAACGTTTTGGAAATAAGGAATGATTTAAATAACAGTAGAATTAATTACACTTTAAATGATGTTTCTGGGCTTCAAGTAAATTATTTACAAACATGCAGAGATAGCATATTGCAAGAATGTAGTAACTTTTTGACAGATATTGACTGTGTGATTTTAAATAATTTATCAAATGATGAAATTGTAAGTTTATTTGTAGTAATTGATCAAATATCCATTTAATTGAAAGTAAGGAACTTTTTGTTTATTATATACTAGCTGTTGCCCGCGACTTCGTCCGCGCGGACTTCGCTTACTCCGCACAGCTCCTCCACCGTAAGTGATAGCGTGATAATATGTAGCCTATATGTCGATTTGAAATTTGAAGTAAATCCATGCAGTACTTTTTGAGTTTACCCCGGACATACATTGACTTTCCTACAATTTTATTATATGTATATAAGGATTTTTGGATATGAAATTAATGTAAAAGTTTATTAAAACTAAATATATTTCACGTTTGCTCGTAATATGTTCAGTCATTAACAGAATTTGAATACCAGAATTTCTACTATGATTCTTTACGTCTGTTACGTATCAATATTATAACTATTATAAAATTATCGTTGTAATTATTAAGTGCACAGACTTATTCCCTCATAAGTTAAGTATTTATTAATTTGAATTGTTAAAAAATGAATGATATAAAAAAGCGTACTTTATCATTTAGAGCTGCAAAAATAATTCGAGCTTGATTTGGATCTATTGTTCTTTATGTGACATATGTTTGGCACCTAATTTTACTCACACTTCTATGTTGTTCGTTATGGCTATAAAAATAATTAGTGTTTATATAAAGTTTTTATTTATCATATTAGTGTGCTACACAGTATTCTTTGTTATAAATTAAATTCACGTTATAACAATCTGCAAGTCTAGATATATATTTTACATTAAGATCTTTTGTTTTACAGATGTGTCAAGCACTTTATCGTATTCTAAAGCGTAATATTTTTATAATAAATAAAGAGAAGCACGTGAAAAATGTTACAAATACTAGGCCTACAGTTTTATACCGCATAATAAGTATTCATAATTTTGATTCCACAAGACAAGAACTTGTGTTATGGCGACCTACAACTTCGAATACTCCTTCAAGTGTGCTCACTGTTCGAACTTCCTCAGATTTAAAACTTTTAGCTTCAATGCTTGCTTCTTCACAACAAAAACTTACAGTATTGGCTCATCATACAGTCCCAGGATTAAAAAGTATGATAATGAAGCATAGAAATAAATTTAATAGTAACATTAACTTAATATTGCTAAAACATGAAATATCAGAAGAACAGTACTTAAATGAAATACCTAGTACAGATTTAGCATTCACAATTTTGGATCATGTAAGTTTTATACGAATACTTAAGAAAAGTTTTAGAATGTCTATGTTTTTGTTTATTGAACCCGACTTTAATAAATTGCTTAGTAAAGTAGTAAAGAAGTAATAACGAACTTTATTTAAAGGAATAAAATTATTACATAGACAAACTTTTTTATGTTCTCATTCTAATAGGTGGTGGTAGGTTAAACTCGATTGTTAGGAATAACAGTTTTTTTTCTTTTATAACTGTTACTTATTTAATCAAATTTAATATTTATTTTTAATAGATTCTGCTTATAATTATACAATTGGAAATCAGTTTCGGTAACAGTATCAGTATATGATCGGTATCAGCATAAAATTTTTAATATTACGTTTATTTTAATCTTCATTTTTAATTATACATAATAATATAATTTATATTATAATCTATTCTAGTCTATACTAATATCGTAAAGAGAAGAAATATCGGTGGAATGCTATTTCATAGATTCAGGCGTTTCTTTGCAGAAAAATTAAAAGACGAGGTTAATGTATTTAATTTGAAAAATTTTCGCGAAACTATAGTGATGCGACTGAGATAAAAAGTAGTGTAAGGAATGGGGAAAACTTATACAAGATCTGAAAATTAAAAGAGACTTCAGCGACACAATAGTTTACCCGTGTCCACCACACTTTCTTCCACGTCAGTAGTTAAGACAGTTATACGCAAATTGTATACTTAACGTACGTTTTACTTCATAGCCGAAGCATCTTTAGGAGAATCGAATTGCACTTTACTCTATGAAGGGTCAAGCGTTAATTTCTTACACTGATTTTTGTTTCAGCTACGTCACTGCGGTTTCATGTAAGATTTCGCGAAAAATTTTTCAAATTAAATTCGTTAATTTCTTCTTTGAACAAAAGATACCCTTTATCTCAATCCAGGAAAAGGAAATAATTGTAACTTCGTGTTACATGAACTAAGTTACGAGTAATAATGATAAACCTATGGATATGTTTTTATAACATATCTATTGGCTTATTGTTATATCTTTATAATGCTACTTTAATTTTTTGTCCGAGGTTATGATAAATCCTACCTGGATCTATGTTATTTATTATTAATATTACATATGTCATTATGATATTATAGGGTATATGGGGGGGAGAATATTACGTACCATTGGAAGAAAAATCAAATTCAGACGCAGGAGTAATATTAAAAACTGGAAGAATAGCTGATTTAGATTCACTGTATTGGATTGAAACATCTGAGGATACTGGCCCTGGTTTGAATGTTAAGGTAATCGATAAATCGTAAATAAAAAAAAAATTAGAGTTTTAAGAAATGAGTACAATTAAATTCATAATGCAATATTATTATTGCAAGTAACAGACGTGTATTCGCGTAACTTACACTGATTTTTTGTTAAATAAAGTTCGGGGCTTGTATACATTTTCGTACTAAGATATCTTACTGTGCGACTTCTAACGGTAGATTTTCAGAAGGGACCGTATGTAGCTCGTGTAAAAAAGTTCTTGTTTTTCGTACTGAGCCATTTAGGAATCGGGCTATAGAAAACTAGGAGTTGACAAACGAGCGACATGGAAACGTCCCAGTTGCCGATCTACATCCCTTTCACCATCTATTTTGAGAAGTGATCTTAATCTAGATGATGTTTTAAAAAACTAGATGAGATTTTTAAAAACTAGAAGTTTCGATGCCATCTCTAGTTTTTTGAGTTGGTTAAGGATGCAGGTTTTAGGTCAAAAAAGACTAAATTGGGCAAATTGAACGCAGATTTTGTGACTAAATTAGGTAAATGAACGCACAGATGGGCTCATTGGGAGCTCTTAGAGATAAAATTACTATTATAGCAAAAACAGTTGACTCACTTGTGTTAATTTCAATATATTGGTTTCTAAGCATGGATTCGATTTATTTGAAACAAAACCTGCACACTTAAGAAATTTGTTGAGTACTGAATTCATTGATTGATGTGTTTGTATATACAGTCATTGTTAACTAAGCAATAATTTATCATTACTTAAAGAAATAACCCGTTTACTTAGTTCGTTTTATTTTTTGTAAGTGGAAATTTTTGTTATATTATATTATCTCGACTTAAGTCCACGATTTTATTATAGCAGTCTTATTTATTTCCCTAAAATAAAGTAAATAAAAGAATAAAAATAAAAAAGTTAATTCCAACACAGAAAACCTAAATTAAATAGGATAATTGGTTATAAACACTAAAAAAGTTTATTACGTAAGTAACGAATCGCTATAATTCTCATCATTCAAAATCATCAATTCAAAATCATTGAAAAACATATAATTTTGAGTAAGTATAAAGTGAATTAGAATAATTATTGTAATGCACCTAAATACTAGCTCTTATGTGACATTTCAGGTTCATTATACTGGAGTTAACACTGTCAGTGCGAATGGACAAATGGGTATTAGCAAATTGAATAAAAAATACAATCAATCTTTTATGGTGATAGATTTTAGTGGGACAACAAAAAGGTAAATACGACAACTATTAATAATTTTAAATATAATGATTTTTAATTATATGTATGAAACACGAGTATACAGAGCCTGTATGTTAAATACACTCAAAGTAATTTACATCAATATTCAGTGGGGTACGTGTGATGGGAGTAACACAAACTGAAGGAATTGCATCGAGTCTTAAAGCAAACCTGGATTTGCTCTGGCCTGTTCCAGCGACCTGGAGCTTAGAAGACGCTGCTACTGTTCCTCTGGCTTACAGTATGGCTTTCTACATTCTTGTGAGTTAATTTCGTAACTTTTATTTAAAGTACGGCAAAAAATATACTAATGATTGCATAAAGTTCGAAATTTGACCAACATTATATGATAACATCTAATGTGCTTAAAATTGGTATCTAAGTTCTAGTTGTTGATATTTTAATTGATCGACTGCATTTATTTAGATACTTAGTTTTATCACTGATTTATTCTCAAACCGGAGGGCCAATTTTGATATTTTTTATACAGTTGAAAGCAGAATAAAACAATGTGACTTTTGTACTTACTAAATATTTGACTCGACTGGGATAAAAAATTGGTTAATTATTTTCCTAGATATTCGTATTCTTGGTTTTGGGCGTTCGTTAAGTAGAAGTACGTATTTCTCTATTTTTTCATTTTTTCGTTCGTATTTATCTATTTGTACTTAAAAATCGTGTAGTTTGTTGTTAGGTTAATTAAGATATATAATATTATTAGCAGATTTAACCACGAGGCTACTAAATTGTGGTCGATATTGTCGATAAATATAATATAGCCCTATATCATAGAATAAATAAATAATTTACGATAAATATTGACGTTATCAATTAACATAAAATCTATCCTATCCAACTAGGTCTAGTTGGAACACATGACATAAAGTATGCAATATTATTAAAACATATAGGTTGATTGGTAAAAGATTGTGTATATTTAAAAGGATACCGTATTTAAAGGTCATGATCATGGAATTAGTATAGTCATATTTAAAAACTAGATATATATATTCATAGTGTGAAGATATGTATATTTAAAAACTATGGTAACTGCGCGAATAGTAAACCGCATGCTTTGGTGACATGTGTTCCGGTGGCAAATCACTGTTTGTAAACAATGAACTTCGATATCTATGCGCGAGTGCCCCGTACTATATATTTTTATTAAATGACTGGTTGTGCGCGATTTTTTATCGCGTAGAAAAGTTTCTAAAATAAGAGTAGAATAAATTACTCTTTATTAGCGTGGATTAAAAAATAGAGTCTCGGGGTTTTACCCGCACAAATCCCGTTTCTGTGGAATTTCTGAGGCAAAAACTATCCTACATCCTTTCTCGGGTCTCAAACTATCTTTGTACCAAATTTTAATTAAATCGGTTTAGCTGCTTAGGTCTGAAGAAGAAACAGATAGATAGATATACAGACAGACAGTTATTTTCGTATTTATAATATTAGTATAGATTAGGTCAAAATTTAAGTTCCTAATTTTATTACATATTCGGTATCAAAATAGAGTACTGAATGCTGTCCTTCAGTATGTCTTTTATTAGTCAACTTGTATCAGTAGTTTGTGAATCCATCACTGTAACAGTATATAATATGTTACCGGCCAAAACCGATTTCAGGCCAAACTAGTTTGTCCTGGGCTAAACTTGCTCACCCTAAGCGTTTCAGGATATACTAGTATAGCCTAGGACAATCTAGTTTGCCCTAAATACTTTACTAGTTTGGCCTAGGCCGAACTGATTTTGAATTATTATTGAAGTAAATTAAGGCTCGCAAAATAAAAAGCATACATTTATATGGCCAATATTTATTCAAACATTGTGTAAATATATTAAAAGAGTATTGCTTATAAAAAAATGTATTTCGAAAATATTGTTACGTACTTCTACGTTAAGCCGTGTTCTGCCAGGCAGGTCGTAAAAGGCGACCGATTGGCTGTCGAGTCACTACCATCGTGACTACTAGGTGGTAGAGTTCTGCATTGTCTCGCCCGGGTCAGGTACCACCGCCTTACCTATTCCTGCCACAATAGCGTTAGTGCTTGTCACTGTCGTGTTCCGGTTTGGAGGGTAAGGTAGCCGGTAAACTTATGCATGTGGCATTAGACCTCGCCACAAGATAGCAACGCACCATTAACATCTTTGGTGTCTATAGGCGATGGTTGACTCTTTCCATCAGGAGACCCATCTGCTTGTTTGCTATCTTATGACATAAAAAAAAAGCTTATGCCCTATACCGCAAAGTCCATTATGGCATAGCTTCGGGTAGCATAGCTATCTCTTTCTTTTATTTCTAGATCTCTCCAGCGTTCCAACTCTTAACGTTTCTAGATTATTCGTAACAGTATTGAAGAAAATTCAGAATCAACATATAAGTGAATTTATTTGTTTGTCAATAGGAGTAGCTATCTCTTTCTTTTATTTTTAGATCTTTCCAGCGTTCCAACTCTTCACGTTTCTAGATTATTCTTTTTTTATATCATAAGATAGCAAACAAGCAGATGGGTCTCCTGATGGAAAGAGTCAACCGTCGCCTATAGACACCAAAGGTGTTAATGGTGCGTTGCTATCTTGTAGCGAGGTCTAATGCCACATGCATAAGTTTACCGGCTACCTTACCCTTCAAACCGGAACACGACATCGACAAGTACTGACGCTATTGCGGCAGAAATAAGTAAGGCGGTGGTACCAGACCCGGGCGAGACAATGCAGAACTCTACCACCTAGTAGCCACGATGGTAGTGACTCGATAGTCAATCGGTCGCCTTTTACGACCTGCCTGGCAGAACGGCAGTTGGCCTATTCTTCAAAGGAGGCCGGGACCAACACGGCGAAAATAACGATATTGAAGAAAATTCAGAATCAACCTATAAGTGAATTTATTTGTTTGTCAATAGGAGTAGCTATCTCTTTCTTTTATCTCTCCAGCGTTCCAACTCTTCACGTTTTTAGATTATTCGTAATAATATTGACGAATATTCAGAATCAACCTAAAAGAGAATTATTTCGTACATCTTGATTAACTTCTCTTTCTTGCTTTGTTTATGTTTGTTGTTAAATAATAAGTTGTAAATGTTTATTTAATAAAAACATCGAACTCAGTTTTGCTACAAACAAATAAAATCTCATAAAATTTGTGAATGTATTATTTAAAAAAATTAAAATTGAAAAATGGTTTGATAGTGAAACAAAACAAGATTGTTGGGGAAGAAAATCTTGCTTTGCAATAATTTGAAAAGAAATAAAATAATAATTAAATTTGAAAAATTAAACAGTTTCCATATTTTGAAAATTACTGTATGTAATATTTTTGTTGCTTTCAACCAAAAGATAACGACAGCTTGGACTAACTAGTCTAAGATTCCAAAAACAAATATTATATTTATCAAAAAATGGATGCGGTTTATGATATGGATAATGACAGTGTACTAATAGAAACACGAAAGGGGTATGCAGTAGATATGTGGGTAGGGGGGGTCTTCAGAAATTACAATGGCCTAGGCCAAACTAGATTATCCTAGGCAAAACTAGACACGCTAAGGACAAACTAGTTAGCCTGAAATCGAGTTTGGCTGGTAACATATATAATAATAATAAGAAAACACACTGTAACAGTATATATAATATACACAAACAAATTATTCATTCCAGCCATTCTAGAAGCAATGAATTTTAACATCTTAACGTCTAAGTGGAAGTTACATGAGCCATTAATTTGTTTTGTATTATATGCTTAATAAAGAACCAGCTCTTATTAAACCACATTTACAAAATGATTTTTTTAGTATTCATTATGTATAAACGTAAGTTATAGTTTGTTCCATGGCGTATATAACTTCTGTATAGTCAACAAGAGATTTTAGTTTTGATTAGTAAAATTTGTTCATGAATAAAAAGATTTTGGAACTACGCATTTCAAATATAACAGAATAGATAAAAGATGACGGTACATGAGAATAAAAAGAGTCATGACTAATTTTTTTATAGAGTAGAAGACAAACGAGCAAGAAGCTCATCTTGTGAATGTATGAGGAAGCTTTTTGCTCGAAGGCTCCCAAGTCACATAGGTGTTACCAGTGTGTAGATATTGATCATGCTATCTTTCGCTCCACGTTTAAAACGTAGTTTTGCGTACTATAGCGTGTGACGGAGTTATAGTATTTTTTTCTGTTATTAATACTGCATTTCTGCTGACTTAGCTATTGTAACCCTGTTAAAATTGTGTTTATTTATCTTAAGAATGCGACTTAGATGGGTAATTAATATTTTTTAAATCTCTATTTTATAATATATTTTTGACGACAGTAATAACGTTACAATTCTATGTTTTAGTGCATCAAATCCCAACTTTATCCAGGTTATCGTATTCTTGTGCATGGAGGCACTGGAGCGTTAGGACAAGCTATTATATCCATAGCCTTAGCATATGGCTGTGAAGTATTTGCTACAGTGTCTAGTGTTAATAAAAAGCGATTCTTAAAAAGACTGTTCCCGGAACTTAAAGGTTAGTATCACTGGCTTGAAAACCTAATCAAATTAGATTTTCCCCGTATTGGTTCAGGCCCTTTCTGAAACAGGTACTGATTTCTTGCTGATAGAGTTCTGCATCGTCTCGTCGATTATAATACTTTTTTACACGCAAGTACTTTTCAACGGTGTTTATTTATGTGTTTATTAAAACTCTTAATTGCACAAAATATACAACAGGCGAACTTAACGTCTATGGACATTTTCTTCCAGTTAACCTTCATTTGTAAAACCCAATACGTACTTTTCGTGTTCAGGATTGGTGTAGGCTAAGCCTGTGTGCATGCTACTTTTTACCTTTGAAATGCTGGTGGCAAAATTCTTTCCCATCAGAAGCCCCATATGCTGAATGAGACAAATAAAAGAAACTGGAATACTAAAGAATAGAACAATAAAAACGAAACAATATTTTTAGTTTAAACATTCATTTCAAAGGGTATTGACAATATTATATGAAGCTTCCATTATAGTAGAAGAGCTACTAAATCTTCCAACTAACCTGCTTTGCACAAAGCTAGAAATTCCTTGAATATTATTTTACTTGGAAATTAAGAAAATGCCGGCCTGGCAGGCATCTTGCAGTTGCGTCGCCAACTTTTAAAATTTAAAAAATGTAAAAAATATTTTTTTTGTAACTTTTTGCACAAGGCTACAATTTTAATATGTTATAACATACATTTGCCTAAGTGTAAAAAATTAAAATCAAGTTCTGAACATTCTTCTTCTGTACGCACAGTCTTTTATTAGTCAACCTTTATACCCGTCTACAACTTTGCTTTCGTCTAGCATATACAATTTTTTTTACACTTAGAAATATGTACGTTACAAGATATTAAAATTGATTTTATAAAAGTCTCGTAGCCCTGAAGATGCCGTAAAAGGCGAAACCGGTTGGCGATATTAATTAAATTTAAAATGATTTGTAAAACAGTCCAAGTGTATTCACAAAATTACAAAAGTTGTAATCTTGCCACTGTAAACTAACATGTGCAATGAAATGCACTTATGTCATTATATTATTATGCTAATAACTTCTTATATTATGATGTCACTTACTTACATTTATAATATTTTGTTTTGCAGTGGTATCAGAGTCCATTAGAATAAAAAAAATTAAAGGACTAGAAGAAGGAAGCAAAAAAGCATTGATACTTACCTGATAGCAAAGCGAATTTTATTTTATGCTTACTCTTAATATTTGTTTCACCACAATTGAGTGCCGTCAGTTAGCAAAAAAAATAGATTTTTGGGTTTCAGAAACTTTCATTTCATAAGAATTTACAATGCACTTATATGAGAAATATTTACAATCTAACAAAAGTGACAATAAATTGTCTCGACGAGCATACGAGTCATCAAATACTCAGATTTGCTAATAGACTATATTTGATAGATAATATTATAAATTAGGACTTATAACAAAATGTGAAATAATTTACGTTACAAAAATAAATGTAGGTAGTTTTTACAAATATTAATTGTATAATATTCGAACAAAACAAAAATAATGCTTTAGCCATTCTCGATTAGAGATAATAGTCAATTATATTTAAAAAAAACATTTACTACCTCTGATGTATAAAATCTATCTATTCGTTTATTAAATAAACTCTTTTTTCTTAAGATTGTATTCTAATCGTTTGATTTTATCAATAAATACACGTTTAAACAAATAAGTATTATTATGTATGTTATGTATAATATTCAAATCGACGTCATTACGACTCGATTCACATGTTAAAAATCGAGTACATTTCTAAAATGTGTATTATCAAGAAGCAAGTTTGGCCGAAATAAACACATCACGTTTGCATACATAGTTTTATTTTTGTGCAGAGTAACGCCTGTAATAAACTTTATAATTAGAGTGAAATGAAAGAATGTTGTTTCAGCCCCTCTCCCATGAAAACATGTTGTTTCAGCCCCTCAGTTCCTTTTTGTATATTGATTTTCTTATTTTTCTTCTATCCCTGATCCCGTTAATTGGAGTCAGGACTCCTTACTTTTCTGCTTCAAGTTTATCTATCTTGGGTTGTCGGTTCTGGCGATTCGGCTTTCTTGAAGTCTAATTTTAAATTAGGTCCACGTGGTTGGTCATACCACGTGTTCATTTCCATACCTTTTGAATATCCATATTAATGAAGGCAATTTGGTGCCTGTGATTTTAATTAGATATTGGTGCGACTTTAAAGCTGCCTTGTATATATTCATTACGAATTTTATCATGCTAAGTCACACCACCTACCCATCTCAGCATCTTCATTTCGTTGGTATTTTTACCTTTTGTTTATGCGTCTTCTGTATTGTCTAGCATTCGGAACCATACAATAGCGCCGGGGAAACTGCCGCTTATAAACTTTACCCTTTGTTTTTATCGGAATACGCGGGTCACACAACATATTTTTAAGTTATCGCTATTTTAATAGAGGGACGTTAATCCTGGGCGTCACGTCTGCATCAATTACAGCATTTGCTGTGAGCATTAAACCTGTGTATTTAAACTTTTGTACTGTGTGAATAGATGAAGATCCAACATAGATAATTTCTGGTAATACTTTATCACTAAACAGGCATTTCAGGTATTTTATTTTGCCTTGGCTTACTGTTAGAACGTGCTTTTCCAGGATATGTGTCCAGGTATTTAACAGTTCCTGCAGTTCGGATGCGGTCTCAGTAGCTTAAACTATGTTGTCGTCGTATAACATTGTTTATGGTAACGGAGATGTTATATCTCTGGTGAAATAGTCTATCCACAGGTTTAATAGTAACGAGCTAAGATCAGATCCCTGATGGATACTCACTTTTACCTCAAACTCTTCTGTTACGTCTGGAGAGCTACGGACTCTTGTTGTAGCATGGTTATGTACCAGAGTACTATATTATGTCTAATTAGGTCAATATAGTACTTCGGCACATTCTAGGCACGCAGAGTCTCCCACACTAGCCTACGCGGTACCCAGTCGAAAGCTTTTTCGACTTCGATAAAGGCAAGATGTAGATCTTTATTATTGATTTTATATTTTACTATATCGATAACAATTACCTGTATGGCGTCTTTGGCTGATCAAGACGTCGTGAAATCAAATTGATTTGGAGTTACTTAAGAGATGTCACTGGAATGGACATTGAAATATTTCTAAATATCCATAAAGTGTCCTGGAGGAATCTTAGCTTAGAATTCTGACTAATTTAGATGTCTGAGTTAGTGTTTCACTGAACACACCTATTGTCATGTTTGTTTTGTAAGGTTTTCTCATTGAGAAAGTACCTATACATAGAGTATACGTTCTCAATTAAGTTTTTTGTATTATGAAATTATTTTACAAAATTAAAAAAGAGCATTAATTCTCATCTGCTATTTTGAATTAAATCCCATATTTTGCTTTGCTTGTAAAGTAGTTGTTAATCTACATGCTAATCCAATTTATGATCTACCTGTGTTCTACATTTTATTATTTAACTATTAAATTTTGCTAAATAACAAATTTCCGTCTTGACAAACTTTCACAATAATTAAATTAATGAATCCTAACTGCCTGAATAGTTTAATTTTTTTTTATCTCGAATTGAGATGGTTCATCAGTTATCCTTCAGTGACGGTCGATAGTGACTTTTTTATATCTATTTATATAACCAAGAAGCAGATAGTTCTTGAAAATATTTGTGTTACGGCAGACTTATGCATGTAGCATTGACGCAATAGTACGTCGCTATCTAACTTATTTGGTGTCTATAGGCGATGGTTTATCTTTCTATCAGGATAGTTATCTGCTTGTTTGCTATCTTCACTACATAATATAAAACAAAGTCACTTTCTCTGTTTGTCCCTATGTCCCTATATCCCTATGTATGCTTAAATCTTTAAAACTACGCAACGGATTATGATGCGTTTTTTTTTTTAATAAATAGAGTGATTAAAGAAGAATGTTTCTATGTATAATAACATTCAACATATTTTAGAGAAATACTGCAATTTTTGAGTTTTCTGATGTCATGTCGTAAATAATTAAATTTTTTTCCGCTTACATTGCAAACGCAGGCTAAACCCTACGAGATTTATCAAAATAATGTACTAAGAGTTTGTACACCTTGAAAAGATCTACAGAAAACTCTGCGATGGTATATGTCTATCTCTTATGGATAACCCACAATAGCATTTATTTGTCATTTACTTTTTACGAGAAATAATGGCTTTTTTCGAAGCAATTTTAAGCAATACAGCACTAATCTTTATCCAATTAAATAACTTAAATATATTGTTGATTTAATATCGATCAATATGGCCGTTTAAATCATTTAATTTAAATAAATATTTTCGAAGATATTACAGATTTAAAATGCAGGGGCATAGCGGTTCCGGATTTACGGGCCTGTGGCGGCGCGCGCACGGTTTGTTCTGTTAAACTGCTGGGAAACGTGTTAATTTTCGGATAAATAAATATAGGACTGCAGCTGAAAATCAAAATTTAGTACATTCTTTTTTTTAAACTAATAATATATAAAAATCATGTCGAAGATTAGAAATAGTAGTCTGTTTTCGGAATTTTATATGATCAAGTAAAGTATATTCTATCATGTAATAAGTTAGCACATTCCTTAGATAATATCTTCAGGTATATCATATAATTTTTGCGAAATTGTTATTTAACTATTAAGAAAAAAACGTGATTTAGCAAATCAGTTTTTAACTTCCCACTAAGTATATAGATAAGGAAGTTACTGCTTTTACCCCGATTTTCGAAAATCGAGTTTTCACCAGATGTCCATGTTTTCAGGTCCTAGGAATCTTTTCCGACCATTTTCACAATGACGTCAGTATGTCTGTATGTATGTATGTGTGTGTGTGTGGGTGTGTGTGTATGTAAACATCTCATAACTTTTTAACGGCTAGACCAATCGAAACGCGGTTGATGGCAAACGATTGGCTTCCACTCAGCTTAGATTTCCTGAAAATTTGAACCGATTCGGTCCAGGACATTTTGAGAAATTTTAAAAAACACCAAAAAATTTTGACGAAACAGTATTTTTTTAATATATCTTCCAAATTTATGTACCGATTGAGTGCAAAAACTAATTAGCTCTATTCCTCAAAAAAACGACGTTTAATACATAAATTGCATCAAAATCGGTTTATCCGTTTTGGAGTAATCGTTGACGAAAAATTTTGAAAAAAGCGTTTTTTCGACGTAACTTCGAAATTTTTTAACCAACCATTTTTGGTGTTCTACAATATTTTAGTACTAAAAAAACTACGTCAAATGCCGTTTCAAAAATCAAAATCAAATCTAATTCTCAAAACTTATAGGTTTTCAAATATTAAAATTACGTTGTTTTTAGCAAACTTACTTAATTTTTTTTAAATAACTTGCAAGTTAATTTACCGATTGACCTAAAAATGTTATCAGCTTTTTTCTTTAAAAACTGCGTCAAATACCGTTAATTTAATCAAAATCGGTCAATTTGTTTGGAATTTATCAATGAAGAAAATTAAAAATAAACTGTTTTTTGATATAGCATCGAAATTTTTCAACCTATCGATTATTTAGCTAAAACAATATTTTAGATTTCAAAAATTGAGTTGAATGCCATCATCGTTTTCAAATATACAGCTTTTCAAAAATTAATAATACTGCCATTTTTAACAAAATAGATGTTTGAACTGAAAAATCTGTGCTTATATTTTTTACTCTTTTGAGCTTTAAATACCTTAATTTAGTGAGAAGTTTCAGGGATGGCCCGTAGGGTCAACCATTTACACATTTTTTCCCGTTTGCTCCGATGCCTCGCCTTCATAAAGCGCAGGGTCAAACCTTCACCGTTGACGTTTTTCACATGGCCAACTATATATCGCTCTTTCAATAGTAACCTCTAAAGAAAACATGTTCGTATTGTTTAATGGCAAGAAAGCTGTGAACGTTGTATATAAAGAAATTCTGTAATATATTAATTGTAAAAATAAAAGAAATAGGTAAAAATGTAAAAACTAAAAATGTAGTTATGAATTTAGATATTCCAAAGATAGCAGAAAATCTTCATGGTATAGGGAAAGGGGAATTGTTTTACTCCAAATTTAACGCGTGCGGGTCACGGGCAGTAATGAATAAATCAAAACTACTGGATAGATTTTAATCATTTTTTTGCCGTGCGAATCCGGGGCGGGCCGCTAGTATGATATGAAAAAAATGTTGCGTTGTCATCAATGTGGGATAAAGTAATGCAACGAGGTAGTTTCTTTCCTGTGAAATATAATCTAACTAAACCTTTACCTATGTTAAAAATTCTAATAATAATGACTTATAATTTCTAATTTTTCTATGTTATACGTATTATGATATAAGGATAACCATATTACCTAATTTGGTAGCAAAAAAGCAGAAAGTTTATCTTATAGAAGAAAGCAACAATTTTTACTTAATCTATATCACATTAATTAGTGGTGGCTGCACTCCTTTTAAGTATGTAAATACATGTGTAAGGAGACCTCATTCTTCTAAGTAAAATTAAAAATATAAAAATTTAGATAGACAAAGATGTTAATGGAGTCTGACTACACGACTGGCAGAGATGTATTGCAAATGTGTAAGATAATGCAAATGTAAGAATATTCTAGGCTATTATGACAGTAACAGGTAACATAGTATTTCGGGTACCAAACCATCTCCTAGTAGTTATTTGAGATTTTACTTCAAATGAAAAGAAATTCTTGATAAATACGATTCAAAGGTTTATAAATCACCTGGAACTTAAAACTTTGAAATCGACGTTAGAAGTTTTACATACAAACACATATATTTTCCAAATCATTTATGTGATAGGCAAGGAGAATATATAGCTTGTGTAATAATTATATGTATATTTAAATATTATTGACGGAGTGTCATATATCACGGTCCAGGCATACTTCTGCTTTTTTCACTGTCATAACTCACGTCATCGGAAACTCTTTGACCTTTGGACAGCACCCAACCAGTTCGAAGGTACGTCTGTCTTGGTCTGCTTTATTATATTATTACTTCCACACTCTCGACTTTTGGTTGTAATATTCACGGGCCAAGACCAAGTGTATATTAATTTTTCTATTCTATATTGGGATGGTTATTTGATTCAGTGGAACAGTTTAAAAAGCGGCGTACTATTGCACATGTGTCTAGAATCAATGATTTTTGGAGGTTGATGAATAAGGAGTTTCGGAGGCCAAGGTTTTTTAAAGCTGTCTAGCGTCTTAGGTATTCTGCCTGTAGCGGAAATTATAATAGGAATTATTGTAACTATATTCTGATGCCACATTTCTTTGATTTCGTCAACCAATGGTATGTATTTTTGAATTTTATCGCTATGTTTCTGTTTTAGGTTATAAGAATTTTAAAAAAGTATCTTCACCCCTGTATCCCCGAAGTGGTAGGCAGAGGTACAAGTGCACCCACGATTAGCCGAAGATACTTGGTCCCACAAATGGTCCCCCTATCGCCGACCGGGCACTTTCCAATCCCGGGCAACTTTGTGTTTATCAGAAAACTGAAAAACATCTTTTTAAGTGCTCGACCCGGGAATCGAACCCGGGACGTCATGTGGTCGACGCTAACGCTGGACCACTAGACCACAGAGGCGATAAGAATTTGGCACGGAAATATCTATCAAGTACGTTGTTTTAGTCGCTTTGATGGTAAGAGTATATCGGGCCTATTGTGTGATATCGTTGTATCTGTAATAATATATGTATCCCAGTATAATTTAGCTTCTCTATTTTCTAAGACTTCGTGTGGTTTATATTTGTAATGAAGCTCAGTTATGTTAATTAAGGTCGTATTTCTTGGCAAGCTCAATGTGGATCTGTTTCGGAACGTTGTTGTGGCGGTCTGTATAATATTTATTGACCAAGACTGAACATCCTGCAGTGATATGATCTATCGTCTCATTTGACTCGTGACAGAGACGACAAAACTCAGTAGTAATGGCTGGGTCTTTAATAATATATTTTTGATAATTTCTAGTTTTTATAACTTGATCTTGATTTGCGAACATGAACCCCTCTGTTTCTGCATAAATGTTTCCTTTTGTCAGGCAGGTGTTGGATGTTACGATGTTAACGTGGTCTTGATCTAATTGATATGGGTATTTTCCATGCTTTGGATTTCCAGTTCTGTTTTTTGCTTCGTCCTGGACTGTACTTGCTGTTGGATCATAATCTTTATTGTTTAGGTTTAACGGGGTGCTGGATGTAGTAAATTGACAAATAGCTTGATGTAATTGACTATTATATATATATATATATATATATATATATATATATATATAGTAATTATTTTATTATTTATATTTTTTATTATTAACATAATTATGTACGTATATTTAAATATTATTGATGGAGTGTCATATATCACGGTCAGTCATACTTCTGATTGCTTCATAGTCATAACTCACTAATAATAAAAATATAAATAATAATAATAAAAACAAACACACATAATAATAAAAAAAAACAGTAGCAGTCGTGGGACTGCCGATAGAAGTGAAAACGGAACTATTAAATTGAGAGTAATTAAAACTATATGCAAAACATAGCTATAGATATACTATTATCATTAGCATGTCGGTGACGCGAACCGAGGATTTTAATCTCTACCAAAACGCTCAACGCGCCTAAAGAAGTTTTCACTTCAAAAATATAAATAATAAAATAATTACTATATATATAATAGTCAATTACATATATATATATATATATATATATATATATATATATATATATATATATATATATATATATATATATATATATATATATATATGTAATTGACTATTATATATATAGTAATTATTTTATTATTTATATTTTTTATTATTAACATAATTATGTATGTATATTTAAATATTATTGATGGAGTGTCATATATCACGGTCCAGTCATACTTCTGATTGCTTCATAGTCATAACTCACGTCATCGAAAACTCTTAGATCTTTGGACAGCACCCAACCATTCTTTCATCATACCCGAACGAACGGAATATGCCTTTTTTTATTTTTACATCGATTCCGTCTTTAAATTCCAATTTATCACTCCTTTCGATATTAAAGGCGCTGTCCGTGTTTTTATTTAAGAAAATTTATTCGCAAACAAATGCAAATACTTCAAAAAATAATTTATCAACATTTAGATGCATTTCAATGTTTACACAATACAGATACATAAGATATATGAAAGACTGTAATGTAATTGGTACATGATTAACGATTTACCGGAAGTTTTCTATTAGCTTTGCAAATAATGTATTTTTATTTATACATGATTATTAAAATATAGTTTGTAATGGGTAACATCATAAAAAATAAAATTATTTTAAGCGAAAGTAATTTAGACTAGTTAGAAATTGGGTTTCATCGGAAAGAAATAGTAAGAAAGCGTATTTGGGACTTAAACCGATTTTTTATCAGTTTTAACTCTAAAAAAATCAAAGGAGCATTCCATTCTAAAGGGAAATATTTTGTTGTTTAATTAAAAACAGATTATGAACAATACATACAAACCACAAAATAAATAAACGATTAAATAGTTTTAGTCTCTTGTTTTAAAATGTATTTGATAGAATAAAACCATTATCAACTTAAAATTCCATGGAACTTTTCATCCGAGCAAAATTAAAATGAAAAAATCGACAGCGCGTCTGCTCATAAGCACTACCAAGCGGAACAAAGCTCGCCCTCTAAACTCGCTAAGATGACTAGCTGTCCTATCTATACCAGTATATAATACTTTATTATTTGTAGCCGGCATTGCTGGAAGCTCTGTAAAGGGACGTGCAATCTTAGGAAAATTCCTACTAAATTTTCTATCAATCTAATGAATTGCCTAAACTCCTGAAAATTTCAGGGTCGATTATACTCCGCGACACATATAATTTTAGCTTTATCTAGTCAAATAAAATTATACTCCGCGACACATATAATTTTAGCTTTATCTAGTCAAATAAATTAGTAGTAGTACCCTTAAGAAAGGAATATATCTTCAAATTAAATTTTAGATTGGCGTTTTTTGTAAATTTAGAACTTTTTCTAATAAAATCTAACCTTTCAATACTGATTAAGTTGCAAAAATTATCGAGATACAGGACAATATCTTGATCTACTATACCTTGAATAATTTTTATTATACTAGAAAATACAGTCGGGAAATTAGATAAAACAAAAAGCATTTTCAAGGACTCATACTTATCCGGTAGAGTAACAAATGCCGTTTTTGGTAATCTTTTTTAATTAGCATTTGATAGTTGGGCGACACCGAGAGTGGTAAAATAGTATTTTCCTGATAATTTATTTGCTTGAGCCTCAATAGGTTGCAGTGTTAGTGGACTTTAATGGTGTTTGCACTTAATTCCCTATAATCAATACAGAGTCTGTAGTCTCGCTCCTAGCCTCCCTCGCTGTACTGTATCCACTAGTACGTTTTGACTACATTGCACAAACGCGTAGTTGCACTACGCATCTGCGCAAGTAGTTGCAACATATTTTTGAATTAAATTATTACCTGGCACAAGTATTCTATACATTTTAAGGTAAACCCAACCTCAGGTTGTAATACTTCATGGCTTAAATGAAATAAATGATTATTAGGGCGAGCGCAGCGAGCCCTACACTAGGTCACGATCTATGCACTTTTGTGGTACATTTTACTGAAAAACCATCGCATTTTTTAGGTTTGAACTTCGACGTGGCAGCTTATATTCATGCCTAGATTTGTTGTCTACCATAAAAATACCATTTTATAAACATTAAAAAATAGAAGTTACAATTTGTATTAGAATTTTATTACTACTAACGCCATCTCTTATTAAAGTAACGAGTTAAAATTGATAGAAGATACATTTTGTATTAGAATTTTTGAACTTATTAAAAGACTACTTCATGAATTGTTTCTTCATATTTAACTGACGGCGCGCGGTCATCGTGCCCTCGTATAAAGACGAGGTTCACGTATACACTGCAATAGCTATAGAGCCATCAGTTTGATCAGCTTGGCATCGAAGTCGTATGATAAAATCATTGAAAGAAGAATGCAAGGGAAGTTCGAAGGAATGTTGTGGGAGGCACAGGGGGAATTAAGGTCTAGAGCAGGGATGTTTGCAGGGAACAGAGTAGGTAAATAGAGCGTTAGAGAGTTTCACAATATGCTTATTGTGAAACAGTACAGATGTATTAATTGATTTATATTATATTGAGATCAATTCCCAATCTTAGCCCAGGGATAAAAAGCTAAAAAAAGGTATGTTCACGCCCGTATTCCCGAAACTAGGTAGAGGTACAACGTGTGCATCCACGGTTAGCCAAAGATACTTAAGTCCCACAATGTGATAGGTGGCCAGCCTATTGCCAGTAGGGCACTTTTCTAAACCCGGGCAAAGTTGTTTTTATCAGAAAACTGAAAAAACACATTTTTTCATTTGCCTGACTCTGGAATCGAACTCCGATGGTTTCTCTGAGAGAAAAATTCAAAAAATGTATTCGCTGAGTGTCTACCGTCAATTCTTCGTGCCTGCGTTAAGTCAAAAATTTTCAAGGTTTATTTAAATAAAGCATTTTTTAATTTTGATTTCGTAAATCGACGTAAAACCAGGAACTTCCTGATTTTAGAAAAAAATCAATTATTTCAGCAAAATGTTAAAAATGTGTTTTTATAAGATCAATCTTCATTTTTAATACGCATTTTTCCTTGAAAATAGACCAAATATTCCTAGTCCAAAACCTGACGACGCCTTTGATGCGAATGTAATGTTTAGATGAAAATGTGCTGGGTTTTTAGGTTAGATAATTGTAAATAAAGTCCATACATTAAAATATGTAATTCTCATAAAAATACTTTTCTAACAATATTACTAGATAGTATAACTTTGCGAGCCCTTACAAAGCTCTGCTTTTTGCTAGTTATCATTATTGACGTCAATTACAATATTTTTCTGATTAAAATTTAATTTCTCCTTTAAAAGTAGCACGTATACTAATACCATTTTTTTTAAAAATAAAATATTTTCTTATAAAAATGTTTTAAAAAAAATATCGTACTCTTTTAAAGCCTGTGATGGTAGTTTTCCTTTCTTTGCAATTTCCTTGAATAATACAGCTTTATTCAATATTTCAGATGATCACATCGGACATTCTAGAGATGTCAGCTTTAGTGACATGGTATTCATAGCCACAAAGGGAAAACGTTGTAACATGGTTATAACTTGTTCTAAAGAAGAATTGAGAAACGTAAGTTTTATTATCTTCTTAACACGTTACGTAGAATATTTACAGACATGTCAAAAATGTGACTACCTCGAAGTCTGGTGGTTTGTCTGTTTGACCTACATCATAAGATCCTGTGTTTGATTTTTATTTCCTATCGACTTTCTAAAAAGAATATACTTTCAATTTATCGAAATTTCTTTTTTATGCATGTTCAGTGTTTACTAATTACTCGAAGACGCCAGAACCGATTAGGAAATATATTTTTTTACACCTCTGGTTACTAGAAATTGACCTGTGAAGTTATTTTCCTACTGTACGCTGGTGATCATGCCACTATGGAATTGATGCATAATATTCATGGAACACAGAACAAGCGGAATTGGCAAGTACAAATATTTGTATCAGTACCGCGATCGCCATACTCACACATAAAATAAGCATTATTGCATATTAACTACTAATGCAAACATTGTTTCATTGGTCGTTTTCATTTTAAACAACAATTATCCGAAACACACAAACAGAACATTTAAAAATATACTAAACTGCGTTACAATAAATTTTATTTTGCTACAAAAAAAAAGAGTATTTACGTCCTTTTGTAGTCTATTCAAAATAGACTCATCTATTTGTACAATAGTGAAACTTAAGATCTTAATAGTTTCGCTATTCTACAATAGATGGCAGTATTGATTTTTCCGTAGTTTTCAGTTGATCATATTTGAGTAGAGAACTTTCTAGAACGATATACGTAATGACTGTCATTACGTATATCTTTCTAGAAAAATTAGGTCAACCTAAAATGAACTTTTTATGTAAGGTGTACGGTTGATTTTAGCTTGACTTTCTATTATATCATTAGAGATTATATTAAATCAGGAATTTAATTAAAATAAAATAAAAATTGTACTTTCGAATGATATGAAATATCTCCATTTTTAATCATCTGTATTCTACTATCATTTCTGCATTCAAGGATGGCACAACACGGCATAATTCAGTGTATAATAGATTTTCGCACGACGACTATCTCCTAATGATATGGTAAGTATCACTAAGGCAATTTAGAGTAAAAGCGCATAATAGTGGCGCACACGGCACGCCCACTCTTCACTTCCCTTGTTCTATGTTCCATGATAATATTAGTGAGCTTCATAGAACAGCTAGTTAGCAAGACTTAAACTACAAATTGAATTCGTAGTTCTCTTAAACAAAAAATGTTAAGTACACTTTTTTATTATTAAATAATACATTATTTTCATGCGATAGACATATCTAATTATATTAATTTTGTATTCCGTTACGTAAGAGATTTTAAAATTGTAAACGTAATATTTCAGATTTCTTTGAAATGCTGCGGATCATTAGGTATCATATTCGATACAGGGCTTTTGCACAACCGTGAAGATTATCAGTTTGGTATGCATAGTCTTACTATCGAGAGATCATATGTTCCTATTGATATTTCAACAGTGTTTAAGCCAGAATATGAGAAAGAAATGAAGGTAAATATTGTAGTGACCTATACTAAAGGTTGAAAATTGTTTTAGTCGATACACAAAGCTTATTTTCATCTGCGTTTATTATAGTGGTTTCATTAAATTGTATGCACTTGACAGTTCTCTATACTTCACCCGATCACGACGTAAGCAGATCATATCAAGTTCTTCGTAACTCCCATCGTATCGCTCTCTAAACCTCGATCAATATTTAAATTCATGCGTAGTATTTACGAGAGCCAATTCCAATATCGATACAGTTTACTAAACTTTCTGTTAGGCTTAGATCGCTATGTATATGTACTTTTTTTGAAACTTGTTCATATGTTTTGGATTGAGTAGATATATCTTTTGCTTTTAGAGAATACATTTTAGTTCGTAATAACAATAGTTCTAAAATATTTTTGTTATATTTGTCTATTAGTTTCAAAGTGTACGAAATTTTTCGTCATACTTATTTGTGTTATTTATAATTATTTTGGTACTTAATAATAATTGTTCCATTATCAGGTTCCCTACTTTGATGCTGTTTTACGAATCAACAGAATTATTCTTGTTAGCCTGATAAATATTTTGACACAATTCACTAACATTTCACATCTTAAGGAAATTTAGACTCGGGTGCAAGAATATTTGGTTGTTTAAAGCAATATGTTTTTTTATATCATAAGATAGCAAACAGCAGATGGGTCTTCTGATGGAAAGAGTCAACCATCGCCTATAGACACCAAAGATGTTAATGGTGCGTTGCTATCTTGTGGCGAGTTCTTATGCCACATGCATAAAATTACCGGCTACCTTACCCTCCAAACCGGAACACAACAGTGACAAGCACTGACGCTATTACGGCAGGAATAGATATGGCGGTGGTACCAGACCCGGGCGAGACAATGCAGAACTCTACCACCTAGTAGTCACGATGGTAGTGACTGGCACAGCCAATCGGTCGCCTTTTACGACCTGCTTGACAGAACGGCAGTTGGCCTATTCTTCAAAGGAGCCCGGGGCCAACACAGGGAAAAAACATTCGGACATCACGGTGCATATGTTTAAATTAAAGACTGCATGGCAGCCTGCGCCTAGCCGTTGGCTTCATATCATATTCATAATATATATATATATATATATATATATATATATATATAGGACTAGGTAGCTATCATCATATCCAACATTTGTTCTACGACTTTTGATGATTTGTTTGATTCTACTTTCATACAAATATTAATATGACTTAAATTATTCGCTTGAACGTTCTTAACTCTATATGCATCGCAAAGATTAGATAGGAAAGTGTTACTATTATTACTACTAGGCTCAGCGCATCCGAATGAAGAGTTAAAATTGTCACGACATGACAATGAAAACTCAAAAAAATATTTTTATTTAATGTATTGAGTTATGTCAAAATTCATAGAACAAATGTTGTTTATAATGTTAGGTATCTAGTCCTGCAAGGTTGCTGGTATTTTTGAGGTAGCCCTGTATGTGAACTTTTACACGGTTCTTGTACGTGTAACCAAAGATATCTAGCCAAAACAACAACGTCATTTTAAGGACTATTTTTTAAAATCTTTACGAATGACTCATAATATCATTATTGCTTGCAACATAAAATCATCCACTTGTTTACGTTAGAGCAATGAATCACGTGTGAATTGTGATGCGTACGTTATTACTTATTACCTTTTATAAATTACGCTTGTTTATCTAATTTGTACTTGGATTCGGAATTTGGATCCGTATCGCAAGAGCTTTCCGATAAAAAATATCAAATACTACATTCGTGAACCGTTTATCGAAACGGTAAAGACAGGTTAAAACAGCTGATAAAATTACTTACTTAGGTATCTCGTGCACTTTGCAAATATTAATGGAATAACAAGGGGTAAATGAACTGTAGGGTATCAGCTGGAGTAGTTAGTATTCATTGTTGTCTATTAATTACTGAGTTTCCATTACAATTTTACCTGGATTGTGCTATTTAATTTTAATATTAATTCTCTTAATTATAAGCAATTAGCAAGAATGTATGCATGTAACCGTAACTTGATTTTTAAAATTTACGACATTAAATATGATTCAAATTTTGTTGTAGACAACACATTATTTATTCTTATATAACATACTAAATTAGGCATGGCTCAAAATTAACCAACCCTCTGTCTAGAAATATCATTAATTAGATAAAAATGAATGCGTAACTCATAGTACTGAGTGTTGTTTAGATTTACATTGAAGGTAATTGAAAGTATCTGCTATTTTATTCATAAAACAAATGCACACATTCATAAATGAGTTTTTCTACTTTTTATCACAATATCACTATCATGACTTATGATCAGAATACGAGAATGTTTCGCGAATAAAGTTCAGCTTTATTAAGAATCACGTATTATTATCACGTTACACCACCACCATATTCGAGACTGCATAAAATCATTTCAAAATACTCTTAATTTAGTATACACGTACGGTTTTTTATATGATAAGCTGGTAGATGAGAGAACGGAATGCCTGATAAGAAACGGTCACCGATGCCCAGGGACATCAACAGCATAAGAGGAGGTGCGCTGCCGATTCTTTAAGGAATTCATTAGTCAGCCTCTTAAAAGATCCAATGTTATACTTTTTAGGAAATTTAGACTTGGAGAATTCATTCCACAATTTGGTGGTACAAACTAAAAAGTTCCGACTAAACTGTACTGTTGATAAATATCAAGAGTCAAGGTAGTCTAGATGGAGGCTCCGGCTTCGGCGAGTATTGTAGTGGTGGAAAACAGCTGGTATTAAGCTAAACAATTCCTTAAAACATTCCCCATTATAAAGCCGATAGCGCACACTCGGAGCACCAAAGTTTCTTCTCAAACTAAGAGGCATCAGATGTTTGGTTAGATTAGAATTGTGTATAACGCGGGAAGCTCGTCTCTGAATGCAGTCAAATAAAAGAATTTGATAATTGGGTGCAGTAATAGTATAACTGTAAATAGCACTCCATATGGTTGGACGAATCTGAGCTTTATAAAGTAAAAGATTTGGCCCGGTGAGAAATAATATTTTGCCCGGTAAATCACTCCGAGTTTTTTGGATAATAATTTAGGTTTGTATTTCAGATGACTAAGAAATTGAATATCTGCGGAGATTTGCATTCCAAGAATTCCAATGTCCTGGCTGACAGTTAGGCAGGTGTTCTGAAACTGAAACACTAATCTCCTCCTTTTGGAGTTGTTTTGGTACTGAACGCGCACAATTGTCTCTTTGACGGATTGAACTCAACAAGATTGATCTTACCCCATTCCGAGATTCGCGCTAGGGTGGCTTCTACCTCGGACACAAGCCCGTTCCTTAATCCTCCACCTGCGCTTTTGGAAGCTTTGACTTTCCTTTGTTCAAGGTATCAATAGTGGTGTCGTCTGCATCGCAATAAATACTGCTTTATTGCAGCATATCATTGATGTGCAGAAGAAACAGTGATGATAATACTAAGCCTTGTAAATTGTTAGCACTGATGGATTTTTATCGGAATATGTAGCATCGTAGCATAGGATGTAGCGTTATGGTTCTCCTTGACGGTATCGTGTACAAAAACCTTGATGCTACGTCCATACGAAAAATCATCAATCCAATTGCACAATTCTTCGGGTAAGCCGTTGGAGGTCAATTTGGAGAGAAGGTTCTTGTGCCAAACCCGATCAGAAATCTTAACAATATTTAAGCTCACACCGAGGGCTTCTCCCCCGCTCTCGATTGCTTCCGCCCATTGGTGAGTGAGATAGAATAGGAGATCACTTGCCGATCAACTATGACGAAAGCTATATTGCTTGCTTGTTTGCTTGCTTTTGATTACTTACTATACATTACGTGCTATTTGTTTACTTATTGACAATAGATGCGACGTTTAAAACGGTTGATGAATTATAAACGGTTTGTGAATGATGTACGCATTATACATCGCTCTCGCTCTAACATAAACAGATCTAAAATAAACAATAAGTTTATATTGGAAAGAATTATGGTATTATAAAATATTCCAAAAAAAATAAAAATAAATGCTTTAAATCACGTTGGTTTTTGGCTTGATAGCTTTAGTTAGACGTACTAAACGCTGTGTAAAAATTTAATCATCTATTTTAGAAGGATCTTATCTATATATACTCAATACTCAATACACAATACTTTATTGCGTCATATGTTATACATTTATAGGTGTTAAGTATACATTCTAGGAACAACATATGTACCCTGATAGCAATGCAGAGGCGGACTGATTCACTTTTCTGAATAAAATTTGTTTCTTATTATTATTATATATATATATATATATATATATATATATATATATATATATATATGTGATATCCAGCACAGCGTAAACACTTTTTTGGAATTTTCAGCGAATCCAGGTATTGTTGAGTGAAGGTATAGCGCGGGGGTATGTGCGCCCACTGACACGTGTTGTGTTCGAGGCGCAAAACGTTCACCGAGCATTCCGTCTGATAGCTAACAGTAGTAATCGCGGACGTGTGCTTTTGGACCTTCATCAAGCCGACCTGCGTGTCCTGCCAAGGTTTGTAACTATAATCATAATAATTTATTGCAACAAATATGATAAATTTAGGTTACAATTTTACTAGATTCATGTATTGGATTATTTGGCATGAAATAAGTATGAAATTAATACATAATAACATACATTTCTTTGTGAGAAGTTTTATGAGCCATAAGAAGTATGAAAAATGAAAAAGCTGCGTGAATAGATAATGTGACTACTAAGATGATCAAATACGGTGGTACTGCTATCTGGGACGTTTTTTGGGTCCTCTGTAACACGTGTTGGACAAGTGGTATAGTGCATCAATACTGACAGCGAGTGGTTATCGTGGCCTTCTATAAAAGCATGCATTTACATCTATACGTGAATGAGCAATAGCTAGAAGGCCTTCAGTTTGATCAGTTTAGCTTTAAAGCTGTGTGTGGAAAAATCATTGAAAAGAGTATACAAGGTGAGTCCAAAAAAAAAATTGTAAAAGACACAATTTGTGCCTCTTATAATGTTTTTGGACTAAAAGAGGATTTATGGATCGAGTTTTAGTAAGATCCAGTTGTAACATCATAAGAAATATCTGGCTGAAGGTAAGAAGATTTTCTGTAGTTTTGTTGATTCAAAGATTCATTTGATATAGTTGTGTGAAAGAAACTTTGTGACAGTTTGCCCAGTTTAGGGACAATTTGATGAGTGCTGAGCAATTAATATATTGAGAACGCAAGGAATTGTATTGTGTATTTGTGAGTCAGAATGAGCATGAAAACAGAATCAATACTGTCAAGATGTAATCGCTGAGGAAAATATGTAGCTAGTAGACCTGAAAAAAGTATCAGTGTAAAAACGATAAAGGTCATGCTTCGTTGTTTCGGACATGTAAAAACAACGGAAGATGAAAGGTTAAAAAAACGGATGCGAATGCGGAAGGACGAAAGTACCGGGGAAGACCAAGACTGACATAACATGATGTGACAAAGGTGCTGTGCGAAGGTAGTGTCATGAGACTTTGCAATTGACGTGTTTGTATTTAACAGAGAAATGATTGTGGGGGAGGCAAGATACGAGGATCGTGATGTATGACACTTAGTTCTCTCTGCATTCACCGAAAGAGATCTAGAGTGAAAATATATATGTATTTCATTAGCGATCGTCGATATTGCTCGCGTGGTAAAATTTAAAAAATTGTGTGTAATAGTATTGACATAAGCTGGAAGTGCCTCAACGCGGTGAAGGCAGTAACAGTAATATTCCAGGAAGTAACTCGCATTTAATTATGCCTTCAGGCTTATGTTGTTTATTGCGATAGTTAAATACGTATCGGTTGTATTGTCATGTACCCGGTAACGCAGGGGAGAAACTACAGCTATCATGGTGCAACTACAGTAGTTTTCATGGTGCATTTATAGGGTCAATGTGGGTAAATGTAAACACTTTTGAAAATAAAAAAATATTGTAATACTATTACCGTCATAAAAAAAAGTGTGATGATGTGGTATTAATAATATTTTTTTATAGACTTCAGGGATAAGTAAGTTACAGATAAAAAAACATTAAAACCATTTTGCATATCTATTTTGTGTTTTGTATAAAGTTTACATTTACCCCATCATACTATTTAAAAAACTGCCACTTTGAGGTATTTGTAAACATGTTATTCTAAATTATATGCTAAATAATAGAGAAAAATAGTAGTGAAGTGCGAAAACTGAGTTTCCGTAATACGTAAATAATTCTAAAAAGCCTTTACTTATACTGGGGGGTAAATTGAAACAAACTAAAAATGTTTTCAGTAAGTCTTTGAACTGACAGCTGAGGTAAATGGAAACAATTACTATTGTTTGGGGTAATTGTAAACCAAATGATTATGTCAGTACAACATTGTTAGTAATCTATGGAGGTAAATTGAAACAATTTTATAAAAAATATTGGACTTTTATTTTAAGTTTATGTGTACTTAATAATTATTAAGTCAGTAGCCTCTTACTATCTTATGCTTATTATTTCCGGCATGCTGCTTGTGCTGAAAATTGGCTTGCTTGCATTGGTCCTTATTCATCTGTTCAACCATTATTTCTTCAGTCTTCTTATCAATACTATCAAGTCTTGTCTTTTTTGCTTTAATATTTTCCTTTTCATCTTCTTGATGTAAGTTGGCAGATTTTGTTCGTTTTCCTTGTCCTTTATTTTTAAGACCTTTTTCTACCTTAATGTTCATCTTGTTTCTTTTATTAGTCTTTTTTTCTTCAGCTTTTTTCAGACGATCTTTAACAGCATCACTTGGTATCACAATTTTCTTCCTTTTTCTGGAGTGTTTGTTTGTGTTTTGAATAATTTATCTAAAATATCTTTATTTGGTGACACGATATCATCAGAACTATCTTCAACACAATCTAAAGACGATATAGCTTTAAGAAGTTTTGCCTTAACTGAGTCATTAGTACTTGTATCTAGTGTTATCAATTTTAATATATTATTCAGTAAAACAGAAGATCCTCTATTACTATTATTTTCAAAGCTGCAATGATGAGAAGCATTTGTCTTTGTTGGAGCACTATCAGACAAGTTTTCCATTCTAGAACAGTGTGGTGAGACATGTTCGTCAATGCTCTTAATTACAATTCTTCTGGTGGTATTGTCAGAATTAGAGTAATTTGGAGTTACATGTTCACCAGTATTTATTTTTGCGAGTGCGCTTTCACTGTGGCTTTCAGTAGGGGAAGCTGAACAGACTATGGTGGAGTTGGGGCACTCAGTTCCTTCTTACGTACATATGTCCAGGGCATTTCTGATAGGGCGCAGCACTGAAATAAAATAAATGTTTACAATTACCCACGATCATCAACACGTAAAATAATTAAGCAAAATTATATTGTTTCCATTTCCCTCACACATTTACATTTACCTCTTATTGTGGTTACATTTCACCCCATGCCCTTCATGTCGAGGTAATTGTAAACACGCGCTCAAAAAATGGCGGACATCATTTAGAGAGAAATTATAACCAAAACCGTTCAAATCAATCTACTTTCATCTAATTAATCAATAATTTTTATCATTTCCCTTACTTGTTTTCACAGTATAGTAAGTATTATTTAACACTTGAAAGCTGTATTTTAATTAATTTCACAAAAAAAATTCAAGCACATAAATCATCTGTTTTCTGAGCTCTGACAGTGACGTATCAAAATGGCCGTAGTAGATAATAGACTATGGATGCGTTCCGTTTCACTGAGTATGTTCTAAAACTAAAATTGATGGAATTATTGAATGTGTCTCCATTTACCTCTGTTTACATTTACCCACATTGACTATACATTCACACTTACAAAGTTGGTATGTTTATATAATTAAACGAACCAGACAAAAAAATATGGTGACTTGCATGACTGAACGCCTTAATTCTGTCGAAAGACAAATGCAACATTTTTATTTTTAGCGGTACCTTCTGCGATAATCTGCACTAACTTATAAAATGATTTTAGAAAAACAATTCAATTATACTTGTTGACTTTTTTAAATCTTTTCTGCACCTTTAATATAACGTTGAATTTTGAATTTACATACATACAATACATAAAAATCATTGTGAAGTGCTGTATATAATGCACGTCACAAAGAACAGCTTGTTTTTATTGTGATTGAAGCATGTTTTTAAAAAGAATTTAAAGACAATTTTTTTAAATCTACTTGAAAATGTACGTTCATTTTACCTGAAATGATTCAATGTGTGGGTTTATATCTTTATACATATAATAAAATCGTAGGAAAGTCAAAATTGTACATTGAATATTTTTTTTAAGAATAAGTACTTGAGGTGTGATCTACAATCGATATCGAAGCCAAAAATATAGTTTTTAGAATTTTTGTCTGTTTGTCTGTATGTTTGTTCGGGATAAACATATGAATGAATATTACTAACAAGTCGGTTCAACATATAGTTTACATATTATCACGCTATCACTTACGGGGGAGAAGCTGTGCGGAGTAAACGAAGTCCGCGCGGGCGAAGTCACAGGCAACAGCTAGTTAAGAATATGGTATCTCTCATTCTGTCAGGCAGTAAGCAAGAAGCGAACAATTGAACTGACATGTCGCTGCTATTGAGATCACTATACTAGTTGATAAAATGTCTCACCTGGCTTTTCTACCACCTTTTCACCTACTGTTGCCGCGAAAGTGTCAATGCTTGATTTTTTCCAAGCACACAAACTGCACTTAATTTTTTTATGAAACATATATTGAAAATTTTATAATGGAAATTCCTCAGAGAAGATTCTCACAAAAATTGCATATTTGCGGAAATTAAATAATATTTGTACTTTATTTTTGTTACAGATTTTCATGTTCGCCGCAGTCATGTCAAGTGCTAGTATCCGATAACAATTTACTTGGAATAAAGCTAGCTGAAAAATTGATAAGTTTGGGTGCTAAGAATTTAAATTTGCATTTACCGAACAAGTCAAATCTATTACTGTTTAAATCAAAGTAATATTTCCTTGTTTATAATTTTGAAACGTAACTAATAAACAATGGCATATTCTAACAAAAAAAATGTTTTGCAGATTATGGCAACAACAGGGTGTTTCAGTAGAAATATTCACTTTAAATATTTCCGACGAAAAAAATATTGTTAATGTACTCAAATCAGGTAATTTATGTGCATCGATTGAAAGCATTCTTGTAGCTGTGACGAAACCTTTAAACGAAGACGTAATGAAATTTTTAAAATCTTGTTCTGCTGAACTTCAAAACTTAGGTGCTATGTTTAAGTAAGTGCTGGGTATTTATGGGCTACTTACTTCTTGTTATTTATTAATAAGTAGTTTTTGATGGTATATTGATTGAAACTACACAACTATCAATAAGAACAATCTATGTGTTTAATTAAATCAACTGGACTCGATTATTTTTATATGAAAGCTATACAACCTTAAGTAAAAATAGTATATGTTTACCCAGAAGTAAGATAGTAAGTACCTTATAAACAAAAATTATTAAGCATTCAAACAAACTGACACTACAAAAAAACAAATATAAAATACTGACTACTAAAATTGATCTTTTCGCACGATTAATAAAAGAAGAAGTAATTCAAAACTTAAGATATTTGAGATTAATAGATCATAAAACGCAGTAAATCATCAGTAAGTATAGGCACGCTCTTTTTTATTAACGTGTACTCACAAGATGAAACCAATAAAGACATACATTTAGTTCTGCACCCATTATGCCACAAGGAGAACTATTTAAAATGAAACAAAATTAAATAAATCTGTTTATTTTTAATAGGTAAGTCCCATTTAGAAACTTTATTAATTCACAAAGTGGTTATTTTTACGCTTAATACTTTTTTTTATATCATAAGATAGCAAACAAGCACCTGGGTCTCCTGGTGGAAAGAGTCAACCATCGCCTATAGACACCAAAGATGTTAATGGTGCGTTGCTATCTTGTGGCGAGGTCTAATGCCACATGCATAAGATGCCACATGCATAAGATTGTATTATAAATATGTTAACTTAATTTGTTGACACATTTCGACTTAGTGCAGTTTAGTTTTAATATTTTAGTAAAACGTCTGTATTAAATTGAGTTGTTTCGGTTTAGTTTTAAAATTAATTTTGGATTTGTGGCATAGTATGATTTAATTCAGTTTATCCTTAAATAAAACACGTAATGAAAATATTAATCATGTTTATATCTGTTTAATAATAAAAAATGACTATATTCTGCGGAATATATAAAATTATTTCACTTTTACTTAAATAACTTACTCACTCTTTTAACTTAATTACTCTTTTAACCATAAACTTGCTTATTTTATTCATAAAGCTGATTTTTGCATGTTAGCAATTGTTTAATAAAAATGCACGTGTTTACATTCAGGTTACACCGCTGTATACCCTATTATGAAGAAGGAATTGAGCGTCGAAATTTATGTTTGAAACTTTTGCTTTTAGAGGAATAATATAGTTACGAATAATCTAGAAGCGTGTGAAGTTGGAGCACGCGCGCGGTAATTATCTAGAAATAAAAGAAAGAGATAGCTACTCCTATTGACAAACAAATAGTTGACGTGGGCTATGCCATAATGGACTTTGTGGGATATGGCATAAGGTTGAAAGTAGCGTGTACTAGGATTTATGACTCATAACATGTTTACGATAAGAAGTGATTCATTGTTTCCCGATACATTTAGATTTTTCTGGATCCAGCTAGGACTTTTCCCTGCCTATAAATACAGAGATGTTGACAAACACAAGGCAGTTTTTATCAAGCGATCGAGAACGATACATCAAGTGACCAAGTGCGAAGCGAGAAGTGTTCTATTGTGTAGTGTTCTAAGTTCAGTGATAGTACAGCAAGTGACTATTGTGTAAAGGGTATTTTAGTATTACGTTGTGTTGTGTTGTGTAAATACACGGATTTAATATAAGTGGTGTTTTCCTACAATTGCGAACCCGAGTACGTAACAATATGCTTATGCAACCATTTTATTTATTGTATTTTTTCATATCATGGCTTCATGGAGAACACGTCAGATTCTATATATCAACTTCTACAACATTTGAACAACCTGAACTAGTGAAATATTTTTTTTAAAAATGAGTAGTTTTGAGACTAGAATATAAAAATGAAACCGTAACGTAAAACATATCCTTAAAAATATTTCTCCTGACATAATACCACAGAATTATGAAGAAATTGAAAAATTTTCAAACAATTGGAAAGAGATTTTGTCAGATTATGATAACTACTTAAAATATAATTTCCATTTTAATGGATAAAAACAATATTGATTAAGTTTACAACAAGCCATGTACCAATTATAACAGTAATAAGTTTTCTGTTACTTATAGCTACAGTGGTCTCCCAAAATAGTCAATGTTTATTTGAATCCAAATTAAGCTCACGTACATTAAGCTCAGTTAGCATAACGAGTAATTCATCTTCATGCAGTAGTATCACTTCATCTACCTCATCAGAAGGTAACAAAATATCTATATTGATACTGACACATTGCCAACTTCTGATGAGGTAATAGCAGATTCTTAATTATATAATGCAAGTACTTCATCAAATAAGAATTTTATTGATTCAACGAAAACTGAACACAGCTCTTTGGAAACGTTTGAGTTCACGAAAAAAACATTACATATAGAATAAACTAATATTTCCATCAATATTTTACCTTTTTTCATCGATAAAATGAATATATTTATTTAAATAATGATTATTCAACATTTGACTATAAGATGACTATAACTTATTGAAATAAAACATTGAATATTCACAAATATTTCAGATGTTTTGCAGTTATTAGGTCAGATGACCATGTAGAGGACCTTCTAATTGAGCCTAAGATAGGCCAAAGATTTAATTATATTCACTTACCCCCAATCAGTAAGGTACGTTATTGTTTCACATTAAACTTTTTTGTACCTTTGGTTTTGATCGTAAGTATTTCTACATTATGATTTTATATCCGATTTTTTTACAGTCTTATTATTATCAAGGGAAGTTTTTTTCGTAAAAACGTTATACGTGAAAAATTTTAGTTTAATATTCCCAGTATTTTTATTAATGCGATAATAGATCAGCCATCTAATCAAGGATATTAGTGGCTAATGGTTACGTGGAACGTTAAATTCTAGTATGAGCCGAGCTTAGAAAAATCGATGAGTCGATGAGAGAAAGCATCATTATCTGTTCTCTTTATGTCTTATGATTTAATGGTGAATCATGATAACTATTATTTCAGATTAACCAAAAAGATGCATCTAAATCAATTTCCATTAACAGTGCCGTAGATATATTAGAGAGAGCACTTCGAGTCGATCAACCAGTGGTGACAGTACAACGTGCGGCTGCTGTTCGTAATTCACTACTACAAGAGATAGCAGCAATTGCTGGTAAGGCAGTGCAACAATTATTGTTAAAATATAACTAAAATCACTTTTAAAATTAAACTAAAAAATTACGTTTCGTTTTGAAGCGGGTCCCTTTATAAAGAATAGATTTACAGCGTTTTTGCTATGTATTTTTTTTAAAAGAGAGGGAATGTGTAACGTCGTAACTACTCCTGATAACTACGTTAGTTCTGTATCGTCTCACCTAATAATTTCTGCCACAATAGTGTCTAAGCTTGTCGCTGTCTTGTCCTGGATTGGAGGGTGAAGTCGGCTACATTATGTTCTTAACCTTCTAAAGGAGAACCATCTGCTTGTTCACTATCCTGTGAAATACTTCGTGTGACAGTCGGTGCCCCTTTCTATGAATAAGATATGTTTGTCTGGCAGCTAACGATGGTCAAAAAACAAAAATTGAATTTGGCACCAGAGGCGGATCATCCATTCTCGATACATTTTTGACTGAATGTATACAGTTTGACTGGCAAAAGACTACATGTTTTAAGTCACATACCCAGAAATACAAACATTTATGCTTATCACACTAACGTTTGTTCCTTGTGGGAATCGAACCCGAGTCCCATTATTCCTAGTTAGGTTTGCTAACTACTTGATCTACGGGGTGATCGATTAATTACTTAACAAGTTTAAGATTAAAAAGTTCCACCTGGAAGCATAATATGTTACCATTTTATCGCAACCCAATAGCCATTCGGCAACTAAAATTTTAAAGAGATTTGTAAGTTTTTTGTCACCTTATAGAATAATAAACAAACTGATAATTTTAATGGTCATAAAAGATAAGTGTCGCTTATAGACATCAGAGATGATAGTGGTGCGTTGCTATCCATGTGGCGGGGGAAAAATGCCACATACATTAGTTTACTAGCTACCTCATTAAACCGGAATACGATAGCGATAAATAACGATACTACTACGGCAGATTAGGTAAAGTGGCATCAAAATCCGGCCAAGACGTTGGAGATCTCTGTCACCTATTTAGCAGTCAAGAGGTTAGTGTCAAACTTCAGATACGTCTGTAAACGTTGGGTGAATAGAACCGGAGGTATCAGTCTGGCACTGACGCTATATGTATTTTCCAGACGTTGTGCATTTTTTTTTTTTTGACGCGAAAGTATTATTTAGACACTAATTATTATACTTACACCCTAAAATGATATAATTAGAGTACAGTAGTATGTACTCGTAATGACTTATTACATAATGATTGAATTATTTTGTTAAGCACAATGTCATAACGTACATGATTATGATTATAATAGCATAATAAGTACATAATAATGTATGCTGTTTCCACTTACGACAATGTTTATCAACACTTTGTAAATTATATTTACGGACAAAATGTTGTAAAGGACATAATGTAATAAATCATTGCTCCTTGCGCAAATGTTTATTCAAAATTTTTAAATGTTGTAATGGATTTTATGTTTAAAGGATTTTTGTTTTATGTATGCGGGTTATGCCGTATAAATTGGAGAGTTATTTAGATTTACGACGTAGCAAAATACTGCAAAATAGATAGAATCCAAAACTTGACCTTTAGGACTCAAAATTTGACTTCTATGTCATATACTACAAAACAATTTGACGTCGCAGCTCCTTCATTTTAAGAGATATTAAAATTTAAATTATACAGATCGATGCAGTATAAAAATTTCCAGTTTTAAGCTATAGAGAGTGTACCTACGACAAAATATCCCTTACGACATTTGAAATTTCCACCGTCGATATTGTTAATTTTCTGAAATTGCTATTGTCTTAGTTGCTAATATTTTTATGTTTTTCAGATGTAAGCCTACCACCCGAGACTCCTTTAAATGTAACTTTGAAGCAGCTTCATATGGATAAATCGAAGACAACACCAATTAATGCATACTTGCGTAATGTCCATAACATTTGTTTACCGGAAGATCATATCCTGTCATTAACTTTAGAGGAGTAAGTACCCTGTAAAGAAACTAATTCGCAAAACTAAAATTGTTCATGCAGCATTAGCCATGGGTTTTCATTCCTGAGTCAGATAAATCATTCTAAGATTTTTCTATTATTTATTTCTCATACATGTAAAGTTCTTCCAAAATATATCATCATATTTCAACGCAGCATTCAATACGTTTAACTGAAAATATCCAGCCAAAAAAAAGTGTCATTCAGGTGACTTAAAAATTTTTTATTGTTAAGAATAAAATAATTGTAATAATGAATAATAACGCTTTACGTCTTCCCACAGATATGGCACGAATTTATTTACCTTACTATTCAATTTTACGTAGTACGTAGATTATTTTATGCAGAAAGGAATAAAGCGTTGAGACAATATTATTTTAATCGTAAAAGTTAAAAAAAATTAGGCCTTTGAAACACATTCTTTTTTGACTGGATATCTTTGGTTGGACATACTGAAGGTTGTGTTAAAATATGATCACCTATTTTGAAAGGACCTTATACATGATATCAAAAGATAGAAGACAAGCAGATTGCTCTCTGACTGAGATGGAAAGAGACAACTGTCGCCTCTATAGGACGTTTGTATATTTTGGTATCTATACACCAAAGTTATGATTGGTGCGTTACTTGTACGCGTGTATAGAATAAATAAAAAATCTAATATTATCTTGCCGGATCCCTTGTCAGGGGCTAACATAACGTTAAGACACGCACACAGACGGACTCCCGTGTTAATCCGGGCCCCTATTGGAAACATACATCAACTGCCTTACTGCTACGAATTTCGTAAAAGGCGAGAGCTAATACGAACCTATCACAAACATCGTGATAACTAACTAGGTGGAAGAGTTCTGCAAAATTCCATTTAGGTTTGGTACCGTTGCTTTATCTATTCTTGCTGCGATATAGTCAGTGTTTTTTACTGCTGTGTTCCAGTAAGGAGAGTAAGCTAGCTGGTAAATTTGTGCATATGGCATTCCAACGCCGCCACACGGATAGCAACACACCATTAACATCTTTGGTGTCTCTAGACTTTCTTTTTATCAGGGGAATCATCTGATTGTGTATTAATCTTTTAAAATTTTACTTGATCGAAAAATTTACACTACCATATTTGAGCTACTCATTGATATATAAAAACCCAAGATACACAATCAGTGTCTCAAAAACGTCCTCTAAGAACAATTTTAAATTGTGCACTCACTTCAAATAGAATCCCGTCACTCACGTCATTGCCCGCACGTCAAAAATACAGAATTGTTCTCTGATAAATTGTAAAATACAACATCATGAACGTTAAAAAAATATAAGATATTGTATTTTCGGTAAAGATAAGAGTTTATCAATATATTTTTGTTGTTTATGTGACTAAATATAAGGTGTAATGTATGTTTTTTATTTTATTTGTCTTAAAATTTACTCGACGCTCCAAATATAATACGACAAAATTTCAGTGGTCACTTTTTCAGTAAAAGGACAATGCATTACAACCTCCTTTTAATTTAGTCGAATAATAAAAATTGATCCTGTTATTATTAGTGGAGTCGATTCTTTTTCATTAATAAGTTAATTTTTGTTATTAAGAAGATTAATTTTTTCATTAATAATCTTGAATACCTTTTATAGTTGTTAACCAACTGCCAAAAGAGAAGAGAACATCAATTTGACAATTTTAAAATGTTTAATTATATTGATTACTTATTTTGAAGACCAAGTTAGGTGATTCTTTTTATTCTACTTGTACGAATATAAAATAACAATATATAATTGTGATTCATCGTAAGAATCACAATTATTTGGAATATGAAACCTTGGAGATATATTACGAAACTTTTAATATAACAATAGGAAATCATAAGTAGCATCGAATTTTGTTCTGTTTACACGTGTTGTTGATAAAGCTTTCTTAAGTGGCAGGAACAGGTTGCGTTAAGAATGTTTTTTTTAATTTAATAATTTAATTTTAATAAAATGTTGTTTTTGATTGCGGATATCTTATACTATACATATTATAAATGTTAAAGTTTGTATGTTTGATAATCACTCACGTAAAAAATGGCTGTACCAATTTGGATTTGGACTCGGATATAAGATGACCTGGAATAGCACAAAGAATTCTTTTATATTCTACACTTTTTATCGTCGGCACTTGGTGGAACTCCATTTTAACACAATATTTGCTAGCATATAACACTTGTACTGTTTCACAATAATAATCTTTTATCCTCATGCAGAGGTCTGCAGCTAGTTTCGTATAAATTTTAAGTGACTGTTTATATATACGAGTTGTTTTATTTGCATACTAGCTGTTACCCGCGGCTTTGCTCGCGCATATTTACTTTAGAACTTATTTAACCTTTCTTTATTTTATTAAAAATCTCGGTGGACGGGTGGGCCGCTGGGCCGCTAGTACTTAAAAAATAATATTTACATATCCATCTTAATTATTTATATACGACATTTTTGTTATTAAAATTTAAGTAAAAAACTTACGATCTGAACTTCCTATAACTTCTAAATTTTCTATACCTAATATCATAACTAACTATATCTCAATTTAAAAATACCTATTGGTAACACACCTCACGAACAAACTAACCTAATAATTATAAAAGAAATTTATAATTAACAGGAAATATCTGAACTAAAATTACCTTTGGCAATAATATTATATGTGCTAAACTATACTCCAAACTAAATATACCTATCTACTACAATTGTTATGTATATAACACACCTATGTAACCAACTAATTTATCTATATTAAAAAAGTCTGTAAGCTGGTTGACCCTAAAGTTCACCTGAAACTTCCCGCTAAAATGAGGTATTTTAAGCTCAAAGAAAAAAACTATGCCTAAGCATAGACTTTTGAGTCCGAAAAGTTCAAAAATCCAAAGTTTTTTTAAATGATACTTCGTTCAATATTTGAAAAGATGTATATTATTTCAAAATGATTAACGAGTTTGATCTTTCGAATAATATTCAACGCAATTTTTTCGCTCTAAATTGTTTTATTATGTCAAAAATGTCGAAAACATGTAAAAAAAGCTTTTTTCAGAATATTCCGTTATTGATAAATCCCGAACGAAACAACCGATTTTAATCCGATTTGCAGTATTTGACGCAGTATTTTAAGTAGAGGAGCTAGGTGATAAGATTTTAAAATGTATCGGTATATTAGCCTGAAAGTTATTTTAAAATACGAAATAATTTATAACAGTGTAATTTTGATTTAAATATTGTTGAAAGCCGAAAAATGATAAGTTATGTCGAAAAAAACTTTTTTAATTTTTTGTCAATTCGTGCGGAATTTCATGCAAATATGTCCACGGAATAAAAAATGTCATACGAATTTTATACCCTATTTAATGCCGATTGGAATTGAATTTTGAAAAATCATTCATTAGTGGACCCCTACATCGTAAGAATACGTTTGCGAAATTTTAAGTTTTTAGCCCTAAGCGTTTTACTTGTGAAAATATATAAAACATTCATCCCCTCTTTTATCCTCTAAGAGGTTGTATTTTGGAAAACACAGAAATACGTAGGTAAGTCATTATTTTTGCCGTACTCTTGCCGAATTTGGCTTACGCCGTAGTGAGAGATTACATCCAGTTTAATTTGCTTGTACCTTCTTTATACAAACAGACAAACTCTGGATCAGCTTACCTCACTCAGTTTTTCCGACCAGCCTTGATATTGGAATTTTTAACAGGAGGGTCAATAAAATTTTCCAAAGCCGGCAACTAACCTTTCGTATTGCAAATGTCTATGGGCAATATTCGCTCGTACGCCTGCAAATACTATAACTAAATAAATGTTCGTTAACATAATACTGCAAAAAATAACCGACAAACGAAAAGCTAAAGTTAGTTCTAGGAAATTAATGCGTTTCCTACTATTTTGTCGATACATAATATAATAAGTCTGAAGAAAAATGTAAGAATCTATGAACTTAATAACGTAGTCATAGTCACCATTGCAGTAAATTTCCTATTTCAATATATTCTAAATCTATTAGAGACTATGCAAACTAAATATATTAATATCAAACGTCAAATACTACATGGCTATATACCCACAGTTTGCCGATAGGTTTAGCTTCTGTGTAATAGAATCAATAACCTACAATGTTTGAAATATAAAAAAAATATTTTAATGGTCATTATTTGCTTTATTGTTATATAAATGTTCTACGCAAAAACAGATTTTTGGTCAGACTTTTTTTATGTAAAATTTACAAACCCATAAAATACTACCTAAGTCAATGCATAAAAATATTTATATTCGACTCCACTGATACCGTGTCCTACCGGTTAACTTAAGTCAAAAATTTTATTGCTTTTTGTACATTGCTTTTTTAAAACAACTTTAAATCTTGCGCTTAAGGTTGAATATGAAAAAACACGTTTGTGCCACAACTATAAACTTTTTAGACTTAATTAGCGACAGTTTTGAATGTCAGTTTTGTTCGGAACTGTGTATCTTGGGTATTTTATATCAATGGAGCTACTACAAATATTTTTCTCCATAAAATCCAACCTGCGAATCAAAATACATAATTTCAGAAATAGGCTAGCCGATAGACCATGAAGTATTTAAAAGTGTATAGAATAATGAATAAGACAAGTGAGATTTTAATTATATAGTACAAATTACAACAATGGCAATAGGTAAAGAGATGGTATCAAACCCTGTCGAGACATTGCAGAATTCCATCACCTTAGGATGCTTACACGAAATAACACAGTCAGGCCACGTACAATGTAAAGTTGGTAAGTTGCCTATCACGATAATGCGAATTAAGAAGAGGGCTTTTACTGTCTCATACTGTAAACATTTGACCTGTTTAACGTCAATGATGGATGGATATATCCGTTATCGACGTCAAACAGATTGAATGTTGCACCACAGGTTCACCGTCTATAAAAATTTCTCCAAATATATTTATAACTTAGTCGACCATTAAACTAATAAACTTGGAGAGCCTACATAGCCGTTATATTTTTTCTTTAACATTTATTAGCTACTATGAATTTTTTACACCCCTAAAACCAATCGCTATACACACATATATATATATATATATATATATATATATATATATATATATATATATATACATATATATATATATATATATATATATATATATATATATATATATATATATATATATATATATATATACTACCTGCAGTGTGCAGCCCGCTGCATTATAAAAGTTTTTGGTGAATCCCGCGGGATCACCTAACTTTTCCGGGATAAAAAATAGCCTATGTGTTATTCTGGCTCTTCAGCTATCTACATATCAATTTTCATCGTAATCGGTTCAGTAGTATCTGCGTGAAAGAGTAACAAACATCCATACATACATACTCACAAACTTTCGCATTTATAATATTAATAGGATTATATTTTCCTTTAAAAAAAACTGAACGTAAGCCAGTAGTACACAGATTTATAAAACATTCTAACAAATTTTTCTACTAACATATTTTTTAAATATAAAGAAATATTGATAACCGGCCAGTGCCAATAAGGTATTATATTACTATCTCTTTTACCTTATAATACAGCCGTTTTTACCCTACGGGGGTAATTACCCCTTGGTTCGGTGCCAGTGGTCTAGTTAGTAAATAGAATGGTCATATCACATTCAGTCATCTTCTTCGATTAGTCTTCTTAGATCCTGAAAAGGAGCCAAGAAGCAGGATGTTTGCGTTGCTGGCATAATTTATACTTTACATCGTCGGCACTTGCTGAAACGACATCATATTGATTTTCTTATCATAAACTCTTTTACTATTTCATAAATATAATTTACTAGCTGACCCGCGCAGCTTCGCCCGCGAGTAGATTAGCACGTCGTCAAGATAGCTTTTCATACAAATTTCATCCCTTATTTCAACCTTTTAAGGGTTGATTTTTGAAAAAAAGCCTATGTTAGACCCCGGCTCTTCAACTACTTCCATACCAAATTTCAGGAAAATCGGTCCAGCGGTTCAGCCGAGAAAGCGTAACAGACAGACAGACAGACTTTCGCATTTATAATTAGTATAATTAGTATATTAGTATGGAAGTATGGATTTATATCACAATCACTTTAATTTTTACCTACATCTTAAAGCCAACTGATTTCTCCTATTTAATTAGAGCATTATCAAGGCTATAGTTTATGTAATATTATTTTAAAAACATAATTAACTGCAAGACCAAAAACATAATGTATATATTATATCCTAACATTGTTAAGTATTTATGTTTTTATAATAGTACTACCTGTTGCTAGCGACTTCATCCGCGCGGACTTCGTTTACGCACAGCACCTGGCTGCTAGGTGATAGCGTGATAATATGAAGCCTATATGTTGACCTGACCTGTTAGTAATATTCATACAAAATTTGAAGTAAATCCATGCAGTACTTTTTGAGTTTACCCCAGAAATAAATACAGACAAACAGACAAAAATTCTAAAAACTATATTTTTGGCTTCGATATCGATTGTAGATCACTCCCAAGTATTCTTTTATAAAAATATTCAATGTACAGTTTTGACTTTCCTACGATAAATCGTTATATGTATAGATACTTGTGATTTTTAGAATAACGAAGTTGGAAAACTACATCAGAGAGAAAAAGTTCAAAGATACGAAGGGATTGAAAACATTCTTCTCTCACATTGATCCAGATGAACTCTTGGCAACTACTGAAATGGTTTTCTTACCAACTCTCACCAGCAGTTCTTCTATGGTAAATATTTATCAGTCAGTCCTATTACGCAAATTGAAAGAAACATTTTCAAACTTTATCATGGATGACTATGATAAAGATAATGTATGTAATGTAAAGAAATAAATAAAAAGTCAAGTAAAACAGTACAAGTCTTTTAATACAATATAAATCAAAGTTAACATGGAATTTTACCAAGTACAGACGATATTCAGTGTAAAAAAATAAATCTGCATATATTTCAATTGCGTCAGTGAGCGATGTCTATAAGTCAACATATGCAAGGCATTATGTAGATTTGTTTGATATATTTTACGTGTTGGTCTGGACTCGTTTCGAAGAATTAATCAACTGCTTTCCTACTAGCCATCTCGTAAAAAACAATAAAAGTGTCATATGTGTTACTACCTACTTAGGCAGCTAATGATGCTTTGCTATCCTTGTGACGGGGTGTTATCACCACTCGCAGAAGTTTACCGGCTCCCTTACCCTTCATGAACGAACGAAAGGACTCATCTACTTCCTCTACGAAGTGCCTGGCTGAACGACTGATGGTCTATTCTTCAAAGGAGCCCGGGACCAATATGGGGGAGTACATTTTAGGGAAGGAAGTTCGGCAAAAGTTTGACTAAAATAATATATACTTTTTAACGTCCTATGAATTTTCTATTAATTCTCAAAGTAAAACTTTTTTATTCAAAATAGGATTAATGCTAACCTCTTTTTATACGTCGGCTATTAAATATTTTATAACATTCAAATTACATGAAGACACAATTTGTACATTGTAATATTTAAGTTATAATACTAGCTCATTATCATGTATTAACTTTCTCTTCAACGTTCTCAATTAGTTTGGATTATGTATTTAAAAAAAACTATAAGTGGTTGGCCCTGCAGGCCATTCCTGAATCTTTCCGCTAAATTGAGTTATTTTAAGCTCAAAACTTAATTAAACTCAAGCTCAAAACTTAAAAAATTAATTCAAAATAGTAAAAACTATAAGCATATATTTTTTTTCAATTAAAACATCTATTTTGGTAAAAATGGCAGTATATTGATTTTTAAAAAGCTGTATATTTTAGAAACAGTGATCGATTTTGATCTTTCGCTTGGTATTCAACCCAATTTGAGACTTAAATTATTGCTTTAGCTAAATAATTGATAGGTTGAAAAATTTCGAAGTAGTGTCAAAAAACATGTTTTTCAAAAATGTTCGTCATTTATAAATCCCAAACAAATAGACCGATTTTGGTCCAATTAATGATATTTGACGCAGTTCTTAAAGGAGAAAAGCTGAGAAGATTTTAAAGTCGATAATTGTAGTACCCTGAAAGTTATTTCAAAAATATTAAGTTTGTTAAAAACAACGTAATTTTAATATTTGAAAAGCTGTAACGGCATTTGACGTAGTATTTTTAGTACTAAAATATCGCAGAATACCAAAAAATGTTTGGTTAAAAAAATTCAAAGTTATGTCGAAAAAACATTTTTTTCAAAATTTTTCAACTATTTCTCCCAAACGCATAAACCGATTTTGATGCAATTTATGTATTAGACGTAGTTTTTTGAGAAATTGAGATAAATGGATTTCTTATTTTAAGACTCTATTTTTTAAAACTAACTAATAATATGATGTATGAAAGTTTATCGATGTTCTTTTAGTTTTGAAGAGGATATTTATTTTTAAAATATTTAAAGAATGCAAAGCATCATAAACTTTTTACGGAGTTGTTAATATGGGATTTCGAAGATATCTTGGCTTGACTTATGGCTTGGTTTTAGCCGATAGGCCATATGCGCCATTAATATTTTAATTAATGAGGTAGAGATGTGTAATGTCTCGTCTAGGTTCGTTACCAACGCCTTAATTTTTCCTGTTAAAATAATATCAGTACTTGACATCGTATTCTTTAGATTCGAAGAGTAAACTGCAGGCTTACTCTTCGAATCGAAACATATACATTTGGAATCGAAACATATTCATAGACATTCATAGACAATAGAGATAGAGATAACATCCTGGCTGCAAGGAAAACAACGTACCATTAATGTCTTTGTTGTCTATCAGCAACGGTTATCTCTCCCCCTCTATGGTCCCTTACGAGAACATCTGCTTGTTAAATATTTAAAGACATAAATAAATTCGACTGATAAAAAAATGAACTAAAATATTGATCAAGTGAATACGTAAATTATGTAACACATACATTTTTGTTTCAGCGTGATGATGAATTTGATGTGAATCAGACTTATTTATGCATTGTGCCAGGATTGGAAGGGTTTTATTCAAGGTTTCGTGACTTGTGTGAGCGACTTAAACTTCCCGCAATAGTATTACAGCCAGGTCTTAACAACCCTCATGAAACAATACGGGATTTAGCTCAGCGATACGCTAACATACTTTTGAGTAAAACGGAGCTTAAAAATAAATTCTATCTCCTTGGTTACGAGTGCGGAATCTTTGTTGCATTGGAAATAGCAGCCATATTAGAGGAAAAAGGTAAATAATTATCAGTGGACGATTTAGGTTTATAGTATTCCTTTTTATGTGTTAGATTTAATCTCCTCAAAACACAAGTGTGAAATGAGAGCTAAGTCCTATATAAGAGTATCATACACAAAAGAATTGAGATCTATTTAGGTGCCAAAGTTTTGTAAAGAAACTCCAAAAATTTTAGTTACTGATCCTCCAACATTCTAAAATAAATTATTATTTCTTGGTATTACCACAGTGTTCGATATTTAAAAAGTAATACAAGTTCTTAAATTTTAACAGACAATTATTTACATATTTCATTTGTTTCACTTAGAATATTTATCTACCTCAAAATTTGATTTGGCTAGATTTCTCCTACACACATATTAACATACACATGACGTTATAAATCATTAATAAGTACAAACAATAGAATTAATATAAATGGTATTAAAAATATATTTTATTTCGTTTAGGTTTTGTACCACATTAAAGGCTAAATAGTGTTTTCTTTTCCGGGATTGTTTTTTGATCTACAACATGTAGAAGGTCTGCCAACTTGTACTTGGAATGAAGCCATATTTCAATTCAACAACACATAAATATTTACAAAATGCTTCTCTTTGAGCACTTACGCAGTCACAACATGTAACATTGATAATTACTGAGTATGTAAAATTTCTTGTTATTGACTCAACCAAAAATCCAGACTCATTTATGCGCGTTATTTGGTTTATATCTCTAAAGATCTCACAAAATTATCTAAATAATTCACAGCTTTTCAGTCTAATATCCCTACTTACTATAGCACGATAGTATTAATACACTACTCCGCTAGACTCCGATCTGTTGCTAAGATTTTAAGATTTTCGAGAAAAACCTTGAAAAAACCTCAATAATACTTTTGAACGATATGAAGATCGAACCCGTCACCTATGACTAAAGCTGAATAAGCTACCTTTAGACCACGAGGCAGTCTAGTATTACTGTGATAAAAAGTGATAAGACTCATTTGTGAATAATATTATGTTCATTTGTTTTGTGAACAAAATTATAGATACGTTGAATAGTATTAATATTTATGTAAATAAATACTTTTGTACTATACTATACTATACTGTAGTATATGTTGTCTATTTTTTTCGTATGTATATGTTTGCCAATTATATGAAAAAAAATATAGAAAGGATAGATCATTGATTCACTTTTTGAATTAAAATTGTCGATTAAAAAGTAATCATATTATATCGGCCGAAAAATCTGCGCACAAGGCTATCAAAGCAGAAATAGAGCATGACAGTTGTAGTTACGCCAATGAGTACTGGGCAAAACTCTGGCAGTCAATAAATACAACTAAGCTGGATATGGGTGACTTCAAGGGAATGTACCAGAGTATAAAAACTATAAGTGGCCCTTGCAAGCGAAAACGGGCCGCAGTCAAATACCTTAAGGAAACAGACGTGATTGCAATAGCTACAAAGGCATATCTTTCGGAAAAGCATTTGCAAATGTTGTTTTACAATGGCTGGATACTCCGACTTCCCAATTTTATTCCGAAACACAATGCGGGTTCAGAGCTTCAAAAGTTGAAATTGATTAACTTTGCTATTATCCGCGAACTGTTCTATGTTTATGTTATGAATTGTTACTCTTTAGCTGATTAAGGTCTATTTGTACTCCTATTTCATGCAGATAAAGAATTATTATTATTATTTATTATCATCTTCCAAAAAGAAAGACGTCGATTTAGTAAATATATAAGACTCACTGAACTCCGGATAAAAAGAAAACCCCAGCGGTGCAATTATCTACCCACATCCACCACACTTTTACACCCACTTCTCCGCCAGCACCAAGCAAAAAAGCACACAATTTATGTATGCACTCAATGAAACCAAAGCATCTTCAGGAGAAACGAACACTACCTCACTCTACGTGAGCGTTAGTAATACTGAGTGAAGTAGCTCCTACTTTTTTGGCATTTTTTCTCAGCACTGTTCGTGGCGGTTTTCGGAACCTGTGACGTCGGGGTACATCTGCATACAAGAAGGGAAGGAACTAAAAACTAAAAACTTTAATCTTTAAAGTCAAAAAATAAGTGTTTTAACTTGATTGCTAGAGAACTTCTGTATGCGGATGATGCTGTACTAGTTGCAAATTTGGAAGGCAAACTTCTAGAGTTGGTGACAAGATTTAGTCACGCTTGTCAGCTGTTCTCTATGAGCATGAACACTAAAAAACTGTCATCTTGGCGCGCGATAGCGCTTAACTGGATGCTATAGATCGTTTTGCTATCTTGGGCTACCATCACAAACACATTATCAAATAATAAGGAGATAGATATTCGGATAGAGAGAGCATCTACCATCTTTAGAAAGCTGTTTTTGTGTGTGTGGATAAATAGTAAGCTTGCTACCAGCACTAAGGTATTAGTATATAAGACGTCTGTCTTAAGTATATTAACTGTGTGCTTCAGAAACGTGGATTACATACGCGAAAGAAGAATGCAAACTTAATTCTTTTTACATACGTTGCCCGGGGACTATACTTGGAGTTACATGGACAGATAAAATAAGCAACAAAGTAGTGTTTTCCAAAACGTATTGCAACAGCATAGCTGTCAAGATAAAACAAATAAGTCTTTGTTGGCTTGGTCTATACACCGCATGGACCCAGATAGACTATTACGGCAAATGATGCTGGGTTAGATAGTGGATGTAAAAAGATCAATCGAGCATCCAATTTTAAGGTTCAAAGACTACTGCAAGTGGGACATGAAAAGCTACGGGATTTAAGCTGATGGATGGAAAAAAACACGCCAAAATGAGACCTGAGTGTCTCATAATATTAAAGTTTGAGCATCTAAACACGACAGAGTGCCTCGAGAAACTAAAGCAGAAAAGATTTTGTTGTACTTTACCATCTTCTTCCGATTCAAAATTTATTCGTAACCAGCGTAATAAGAAATGCCACGCTACTATAGGGCTCTACAGTCATTAGCGACAACGCGAGAGCCTGTAAACCCAGAAATGCTGCAATAACCATTTGTGATAGATGTGATGGCCAATAATGATGTAGATCTCTATCTATCCTCTGATAGGTTAGACTTTTTAGTTACGCCTAATTTAGTATTGTGATGTTATTTAAGATTAAATAATGCATTGTCTACAACGACATATGACCCATATTCAATATTATAAATTAAAAAAAATCAAGGCGCGATTAAATGCTTCCATTCTTGCTAACAAATTGCTTAAAGATACGAGTGTTGATATCAAAATTAGATAGTAATAGGTAAAATTATAGTGAAATGAAATGAGTTTAAAATGAAATTAAATGAATTTATTTGTTTTGAAACATGTTTAAAACTAATATAAATAATTAATCGACAATAATAAATAATAATTACTACAGCTGTTATCCTTCAGTTCCATTACCCCTTGTTATTCTATATACTAATATTTGTGAATTACACGAGACACGAAAGTAATTCTATCAGCTGTTTAACCGTGTATTTAGCGTTTCTTTAAACAGCTCACGTATGTATGTAGTATTGGATATTTTTTATTAGCTAGCTCTTGCAATACGAATCCACGTACAAGTTAGGTGAGGAAGAATAGTTTGTACAAGATAATAAGTAATAATGTACGCATTACACGTGATTCATTGCTTTATCATAAACGATTGGATGAGTTTACGCTGTAAGCAATAATGGTATTTTTGAGACATTCGTAAAAATTAAAAATAAGCCTTGGAATAACGTTGTTATTTAGCTATAGACCTCTTTGGTCAAACGTACTAAACACCGTGTAAAAGTTTGTTCTCTAGTTTAAAAGGGACTTATAAATGATAAAAGATGTGTAAAGATATAACATTTTTCATTGCAGGTTTAACTGGCACCGTTTATTGCCTTGGTGGATCACCATACTTGATTAAAACAATTTTGGATGATAATTTATCAGAATTTGGAACGGATGCGGCTTTACAATTAGCGGTGACCAAACATATGTATTCACTCATGGTAGATGATGATGCTGAAAAATTAGATTCTGTTTTACGAAGTGGAAATACGTTGAATGATAGAGTAAAGGCATGTGTTCAAATGGTATCTGGTCGATTGCCCTATTCAAACCAGTATGCTAGTGAAATGATACAAGCAGCCTATTTCAGGATTCTTCAAGTGCGTCAATATCATCCACAGCCACGTAAACTTCGGTCTTTGTTAGTATGTTTAAGTCCACGTAATTCCTTTGATACAAAGTCACTGTCCTCAAGTTTAAGTCAGTTTTCAGAACAACCATTAATTTCTTATCAATTGGAAACACCACTTGCATTTGTTGCTCAAGATCTTCGATGTGCTGCCATTGTAAATCGTCATCTTGATAGTGAAGTAATAGACTTATTTAATAAACGAAATCATTGTGAGACGTATCTCTTAAATTCTGACACTTTCATGACCACAGATATTACAGACACTTATTGATTCAAAAGTTTCTTGATGTTTGGTGTAAATATTTATTTGAAAAATAAATAATAATAAAAATTGGTATTTATTTTATATTAATACTCATTGAGTGATTAATCAAATAAACTTTAAAAACAACAGAGAAAAATGTTGACACGTGAGACCCGAACCCGCGACGATCTCCCACGAGAGAGATCATTGCGGGTTCGAGTCTCGCGTGTTGACATTTTTCGTTGTTGTTTTTAAAGTTTTTCAAGTTTCCCAAGCACGGAGTGAGTGCTATAAAAACAAAAATAAACAAACATAAATTTCATCACACTGCGGCTTTCCTTGTGAGGTAACTGTGAGGTAAGTTAGATACTGCGATTAACATGGTTGTCAGTTGGGCAGACTGAATAAAAATGTAACAACTAGGTTTTGTTTATTTCGTTAACCAGGAATATTGAAATAGTTTTACTTGCTTATCCAAGCCACCTAGCTTAAGACACCACCCATAAAATTCAAACTACTAGTTTAATTTTTCTAAAGTTATGTATTATGTGAAGAACAATCTAACGAAGGCGAAAGCATCTTTAAACTCTAATATTGTGCCCTCTGACTTGTACTTGTTGGAATAAAAAGTTGCAGATGTTAAGATGAAAGTCAGAAACAATCAAGTTCAAAAGACTGGTTGAAAATAGCCGTGCAGGAAATAAACTAAACGAAAAGGCGTATAGCGTATAGAGTAGTTCCTTTTAAAACCTAGCGATGACATTTCTGGTTTGGTTACTTTTCCCGAATAACATGGCGATTTTGTAACTTATTTAGTTTAGGGATATTTTAGGATTAAAACTTCTTAAAGAAAAGATTATGTAACAAAATTAATTAGTTTTAATTTGATTAGCCACCTGTTAGATCTATAAGAGGCATAATATCACATTAATGTTTTTCGATTAATAATTGTGGAAAGTTTTTAAAGAATTTTTGATATCTCCGAATATTTTAGTCGGTTTTAGGTTTTAAGTTTTAGGTTTTCTCTCTTCTTATTTTAATTTACAAAATATTCTTTCTTCTTTAGTAGTTATTAAAGAAGTACTAGTTAATTGTATCGCCTGAAAATAAGTTGAATTACTATCTGATATAGAGAACTTATTTATTTAACCATATGGTCGTAACATTATGGCAGAGAATATGCAGACGACCATCCGAATAGTCATGATAATCTACATAACCAAAGATATCGATTATGCCGGTATATACTTCATGGTAGGAAGAGGTGAAATTAATAATTAAATTTCCTAGTATCCACGGTCGCAAAAAAGGGGCCGTTTTAATAAATGGATCAAATTCACCGATTTTCCGGGAAAAAAGGAAGATCAAGAACAAAGTCACATAATTTATGTACTCAACGCACGTTTCACTTCGACACCGAAGGAACGCTAGCGTTTTTAACACTTTTTATACGTGTGGTGTGGCCAATCAAATTTTTTTTGCAACAGGGATGAATTTGAAATTTTTTTTTTGTTAATTTAACAATACAATTGAATCGTTTTTATGTTTTATGATTTCAAGCTGCTCTAATATATTTAACGTTAATCCCTTGTCACAATTATGTATGAATTCAAAAGAGTGGTTCGCCGTTAAAATTTGTCCGGCCCGGTGTGTATTTTCGCTGCCATCGTGAAAGTTACATTGAACAGTTTGTAGAGAATAACAATTTTTAATTAATTTCACCTTTTTAATAATGGATTTCCGCAAAGCAACCCCTAAATAAAATATAATACATATGATACGATTTATCTCTGCACTTAATGCCAATAATATATGTACAGGCTGTTTTTAGACAAGGGTGAAAAAGAGTAATCAATACTTGATACTGAGCCCAAATATCTATAAAAAATTACCTTAATTTTAAGCGTTTAAGAGGCGATTTAGCGGCTAAAATGAAATGCCTTCATATAAATAGCTGACATGCGACATGAAGCCAACGGATAGGTGCAGGCTGCCATGCAGTCTTTAATTTAAGCATATGCACCGTGATTTATTTAGTATTTTTTATATCATAAAGATAAGCAGATGGCCCTCGTAATGAAAACAGGCAATCGTCGCCTATAGACACCAAAGATGTAAATGGTGCGTTGGTGATGATGTGGTGAGGTGTTGATGCCAGTTGCATAAGTGTATCGGCTCCCTTACTCCTCCTCAGCGTGGGCTGATAAAGTTGCGAGTGGTGCAATCCAGTGGAAACTACTTCAAAATTAGCGTCTAGCATTAATATTTCTATGTAAAACATATCGCACTCTAAGCTCCGAAGCTTTACCCGTTTTATCAGTTGTCTTGCCATTAGATATAGAAATTTAGTGCCGGACTTCAATGTACTACATTTCTAGGAGTTTTACCAATCCAGAATTTATCAACCCGCAAGCTCAAATAAAATACGTCACCTTTTTAATCCTGTAATCGACGTACTAATAAATTAATTGATGACCGCTCCGTTGGTCGAGTGGTCAGCGTCTCTGACTACGCAATCGACGGGGCTCGGGTTCGATCCCCGACGGGTCAAGCATTTGTGTGATGAGCATAAATGTTTGTATTTCCGGGTTTGGGTGTTTGTATTAATTGTTGACTAACACCTACAACACAAGCAAATAATTTGCTTACTTTGGAGTTAAATCAGTAATTGTAATTTGTCCCGTGAATATTTATTATTATCTATAAATATAATAAAATCGTAGGAAAGTCAAAACTGTACATTGAATATTTTTTTAAAAGAATACTTGGGGCGTGATCTACAATCAATGTCAAAATTTTTGTCTGTTTGTCTGTATGTATGTCCGGGGTAAACTCAAAAAGCATTGCATATATTTACTTCAAACTTTGCACGAATATTAATAATAGGTCGGGTCAACATATAGGCTACATATTATCACGCAATCACCTACGGGAGAGGGGCAGTGCGGAGTAAACGAACTCCGCGCGGACGAAGTCGCTAGCAACAGCTAGTTTATTAATAATATTTTATATTTTATTAATTGATTAATTGATGAATGGCAACCGCGTTGGTGTTTTTCAACTAAAAGATGGCATTTATATAACTTTTTCCCTTGCGTCCGGGATCGCTTAAGTAAAACGTGGATAGAAATAGATCACATAATTGAACAGTTTCTCACTAGCCACGGTAATTTTAAAGCTAAATTATTCTCGTTTAAATTAGTTCCTTCTTGCGAGTCCTTTTTGCGAGTGCTCTTCATTAAATTATAAATATGAACAAACCACACATTATTTTTTTGTTATAGCACTCACCCCGTGCTTGGGAATCTGGAAAAACCTTGAAAACAACAAAGAAAAATATCGACACGCGGGATTTGAACCTGCGACCATTTCCCTAAAGCCGGGACGCTCTTCCGCTGAGCTAGTGTCGACAGGCTCGAGGCGGCGAAATTCTTCTTTGCTATATGATCGATTACGTCGATTGTACTGATCGCTAACTATACATACGTATAACTAGTTAAATGAGTTCATCGTTACAGATGAAATTCACATTTATAATTTTGATCAGTACAACAAAACTACACATTACATTCTTTGGGAGTGTAACCTTTGACAAAACGAACATCGTCAAATGCTTGGTAGTGTTCGTTGTATATCCGATGTAATTTATTACTCCGACCTTGTGAGTACACGTGGAAACTTCTGTGCCTTCAAGCGATTTTGTCATACTTACTACTGGAAGCAAAATTAAGTAGGCCATTCTGGTAGGTCCTTAATTTCCAAACTTCCATGGTGCAATAGCAATCAGACCTTACCTGATTGTAAAAGTCTCATTTCGTTGCGTTTTTATGCTTTTAACATTTTGCTGTCTCCTACTAAAAAGGGAGGGAAACTGGATGTATTTTCCGACTCCTCCTATATACTTCTGATTAATTTCGTTGCGGGATTCAAGATAATTTAGCTTTTCCCCAGGGCACCGAGCTTGAAACTCAGTATCAGGACGGTTGCCGCTGTTGATTCTGATTTACAGAAATGACAGTGATGAGAATGAGAGGCAGGCCCATTGCCCTTTAATTATGATTGCGGCAGGAAAAGGTAAGGCGGTTTTACCAGACCCGGGCGATACAATGCAGTACTCTACTACCTAGTCGCCACGATTAGCGATTCACATAGCCTATTTTTCGCCTCTTACGAACTGCCTGGCAGAACGGCAGATGGTCTGTTATTTAAAGTTTGCCCGGACCATCATGGTTCTATTGGAAGGCCCCACGTCTCGTCACCATAACAATGCGTTTTATGAATAGTAATATTATTTGAGCATTATGCAGTGTTTTGTATGTTGCACCACGATTAATGCGCCTTCGCACAATGTCATCATTATGAACAATTTTTATTGGCTGAATAGCCTGCGAATTGTAAAGATACGAGATAAATGGGAGTTAGAAGATGGGTTACGAGACATACAGTTGCGCTGGAATGCAATCGACGCTTTGCATTTACGATTCAACCACTTGCTTCAAAGTTCGGATACGTAATATGATGCTGCAGTTTGTGGCTATAAAATTATACAGAAATATCAAAAATGTTCAAAGTTCGGATACGTAATATGACGCTGCAGTTTGTGGCTATAAAATTATACAGAAATATCAAAAATCTTCAAAGTTCGGATACGTAATATGATGCTACAGTTTGTGGCTATAAAATTATACAGAAATATCAAAAATCTTCAAAGTTCGGATACGTAATATGATGCTGCAGTTTGTGGCTATAAAATTATACAGAAATATCAAAAACCTTCAAATGTGACGATCGAATCGACAATATATCTTCTTCTTCATTCGCAAATCAAAATACCTACTTTACTGGAAAATACACACAATGGCCTAGATTCTACAATTTTTATGTAGAGAGCATATTATATAACAACACTCGTAACTAAAACGTAAAGTAAAGTAGTCGGTAATCTTATGCATGTGGCATTAGACCTAGCCACAAGATAACAACACACCAAATATTTTTGGTGTCTATAGGCGATGACTGACTCCATCAGAAGACACATCAGCTTGTTTGGTATCTTATGATATAAAAAAAGACAAGTACGAAACGGAGTGGGATTTGCTAGAAGATAAAGCCCCGCACCTGTTGTGAACTAAGCTTATTGAGATGTTTTTAAATCCATTCGCGGCTCATATACAATCAGCATATGAAATCAGATGTCTTCATGATACATCGATGGAATGCATACACGCCATACATACCTAGGTACTTGAGATCCATTGTTGGCAGCATAACTTAGCATCCAGCCTTCTCAATAAGATGTGATATCGAAAAAGCTGGATGCTAAGATATGTTGACTATAAAGAAGTAAGAAAATGATGATAAAGAAAAGTATGTCGGGGTCAGGCAATGATAATCAGCTCTGTTCTTCTGCCAAAAGATCTACTTCACACAGGTTCAAGGTGTCGCTGATTCTTAGAAGGAGGATTCTTTAGGTGAACAGACGTAACTTACAATTTAAGTATACTTTAATACAAGCAGTCGTTGATTCGGGTGCGACTCAATACGTCGCGCTGTGGTTTAAATGCTCCTCATCAAAACGAAACACGGACTAAAAATTATTGCGCAATAAAGATCCCACATGATGCAATGGAAAAATATGGTGCAATTAAAAATTAAACCCGCTCAAACTATCGTTCGATCCGCCCTGTTGGTTGAGTGGTTAGCGACCCTGACTACGCGATCGACGGGGCTCGAGTTCGATCTCCGACGGGGACAAGCATTTGCGTGATGAGCATAAATGTTTGTATTTCCGGGTTTGGGTGTTTATTATATATGTAACAGTATTTAAATATGTATATATATATATATGTATTAGTATCGTTGACTAACACCCACAACACAAGCAAATAATTTGTTTACTTTGGGGTTAGATCAGTAAGTGTAATTTGTTGTGTGAATATCAAATATTAATCTTTGCGCAATCTTCAATATTAACCCTAAATGTTCAATAATATTGCACAGTTCGTAATATTGCGCAATATTATTGCAAGTCTATAGGGCGCCTAATACTAGCTGTAATGATAGTAACTATTATATAATCTGTGCTAGCTGATCTACGTAGCGTCAGCCGCGAGTAGAGTCGCAGGTCATCTATATAAGAAAGTTTCGTTTCGCCACTAACGAGTTGCTCGATTGCACGAAGCGCTAAATAAGAGGAAAAATCATTGACATATTATTACTATGGACATGGAAAAAGTGTGTCCCAATTACACATTACAGAAATAGAAATCTTATCAAAGGCATTTAAACACTAAATTCCAAACTTATTCTAGATCATATTCTTTATTTGAATTTAAATATGGATAATTCATAATATGATAGAACAAGGAAAGCATGAAGTCGCTTTGTTGGCAAAATTTGATAAAGTTATTTAAATTTACGAACTAGTTAACGGAAGAAAAAAACAGTAATGTTAACTAAAAGTTTTGTTACAATTTTCTTTAGTCCAGTTTTTCAATAACTAAAAATATTGGATATTATTTTTTTCTTTTCTCTTGTTAACAAAAAATGCCGATAATACGTTGTGTAATTAATTAAAATAATTAATTATAAGTTACCAATTTATTCTACGATATAGTGTAATAATATTTAAAAATATATATAATTTTATAATTTATTAAATTTAAATTAATTTTATTAATTTTTCATTTGATAGGTCCGGTATTTTATTATTTATTTTATTATATGTTGACAGTCTCTCTATTAGCGTCATCGTTTAACTATAAAGAAACAAATAATCTTAGTTGAAATATGAATTAGAAACACACACGTTATTTTTTGTGAATCATATAGCCCAAACGGGTTACAGTCATAATTAAACCCGGTTATCTATGTAGAATATTGGTGGAAACTGATTTTAGAGATTGGGGTAATTATAATTAAATAAATCATTGTTATCTTTGTTTATTTACATAGAAAAATAAATAATTCCAATAATATATTATTGACATTGATATTTGTTTAGTATATGACACTCGTAGTAAATAACTTGGATACGTTCTATATAAATAGAAGTAAGGTTTTATCTTCTACTCGAAAATATACTTTTGAGGCGAGAAAATGATCTTTCAACTTTTACCGACGTCACGGGGAAAATTTCAAAATTAAAGTCAATGTTTTTTTTTATATATCATAAGATACCAAACAAGCAGATAGGTCTCCGGATGGAAAGAGTCAACCATCGCCTATAGACACCAAAGATGTTAATGGTGCGTTGCTATCTTGTGGCGAGATCTAATGCCACATGCCTAAGTTTACCGGCTACCTTACCCTCCAAATCGGAACACGACAGTGACAAGCACTGACGCTATTGCGGCAGGAATAGGTAAGGTGGTGGTACCTAACCCGGGCGAGACAATGCTGAACTCTACCACCTAGTAGCTACGATGGTAGTGACTCGCATAGCCAATCGGTCGCCATTTACGACCTGCCTGGCAGAACGGCAGTTGGTCTATTCTTCAAAGGAGCCCGGAACCAACACGGGGAATATTTTTTTTTATGTAAACAAAAAAAACATATTTATTTAACTATAATTACTCCATCCTTAAAATCAGTTGCCACCAATATGATACATAGATAACAGGGCTTGGTCATTATAACAAAAAGAATATGTGATCAGATATTCCTTGTATTATATAGTATTATATAAATATACAACACTTGATAAAATATATGAAATACTTGTTTTTCTTTTCGTCCATATTATAAAGGTGTTTTTTTTTAACTATTGTTTCATACCAAAATAAGGTGAAGAATAAGGTAAGGTAAGTAAACCAAAGGGCATTTACTTGCAGTGCTGGTACAGCTTTATTATTTTTTTTATAAACGATTAAAGCATACAACTTTTGGCAAAAAATATTATTGCCCTCGCGATGTAGCTTCCATGCTGAATAACGTGTTGGGTCTCGAGAAAATTTAAAATAAATATACTAAAAATCAAACCAAATATAGAAAAAAATTTCATAGAGTCGTTTTGTTGTTTTTTTAAATATATTTAGTTTATATATTTAAAAAAACAACAAAACGACTCTATGAAATTTTTTTCTATATCTCACAATGGGTCTCGGGATAGATGACATTGTGACATTTGTTTTTGCAATCAATTCAATTTTAAATAAAATTTTGTTTTTTCGTAGCAAAAAAATAATTTAAAAGATTAAACAATAGCCTTCTTACCGAAAATATGATATACCCTCGTCTTTTTTCAGTTCACTTGCGTAGTTTTTACACGATTTTACAATACAATACGGCATCGTTGATGTGTACTCGTGTACGCGGTCTTACAATGACTAACGCCAAATGGTCGCTCTTTCTTCGTATTGTAAGACATTTGCCTCGGACATTTTTTAGCGCGGACCCGACGTCCATAGTAATAATATGTCAATGGGAAAAATGTTAATTCTTCCGCTTATTTAATGGGTGTTAACCCATTGTTACTGTATAAAGGCGATAATTGTGTAGCGGTTCTCATGAAGACTTTCTCCATCTGACATGTTAAAAACTTCTATCCTGCTCTCGCACAAGGATAGAGCGATTGATTGAGACGTCTGTTTTATTTCATCTATAAAAGCGATGAAATGAACACGAAATTTTAATAGTGTATCTTTGATCGGAAATGTATAAAATCTAGGAATTGTATAAATGTCCTAGGAAATGTATAAAATTCCAAAACTATTTAGGAAATGTGTAAAATATTGTTTTAAAAATTATTTAATACATACATATCCTAGAAAACGTAAGCATATCCTAGGAATTGTATATAATTCCAATATCGTATTAGAAAATGTATAAAAAGACTGCTTTCTTTAATAAAACACGTTGTTAAAATGAGAATAATAATTTTTATTTAAGGCACTTGACAATCTGGTAACAATACATCCAGTACATCCTCTGCATTAAAAAGAACTCTTGGGACATACATTAATATGATCGAAATCAATGAGATCGAGAATACTAGCAAGAAGCAGAGCTTTGTAAGGGCTCGCAAAGTATACTCTCTCTCTATCTATTATCTAGTAATATTGTTAGAAAATTATTTTTATGAGAATTACATTTTTTAATGTATAGATTTTATTTATAATAATAAAGTCTATAATCTTTTAATGTATAGAAAAATAAATAATAATGCATTGCATCTCTCGCATTGTATATCTGTTTTGTTAATCTTTCACCTACCATTCTTTCTACATGTCCGAACCAACGGAGCATGCCCTTTCTCATCTTTACACCAACACTTTCTTTCAAGCATAACTTCTCTCTCACTTCAACATTACGAACCCGGTCCGCGAGAGTTACGCGACATTTTTTTCATAGCTATTTGTTTCATCGACTGTGTTGATTATACTTTCATGCCCTTCTAACATACCTAACTCTCACTTTCATACAATATCGTTGGGATAGGCACATGATTATGCAGGTTAAGACCGGCACCCCGATTTAAAACTGGGCTTTTAAGTAATCTCTCTAACGCTCTATTCACTCTGTTCCCCGCACACATCCCTGCTCTAGACCTAAAACTCCCTTGTGCCTAATACAACATTCCTTCGGACTTCCCTTGCATACTCTTTTCCATGTTTTACTATACACCTTCGATGCTAAGATGATCAAACTGAAGGCCCTATAGCTATTTCAGTCTATACGTGAACCCTTGCCTTTATACAAGGGCCCGATGACCGCGCGCCGCCAGTCAAATATAAAGAAAAGTATTTTGTGAAGTAGTCTCTTAATAAGTTCAAAAATCATTAATAAAAAATCTTTAAACCGGATGATACTGCAAGCCATCGTTGAAGCCGTGTTTACAAGGATACTGTTTTAATTTTTAAAACTTTCGAATTTGATTATTGATTTTGATCTTTCACCGCAAACCGTTTTTCGATCAGCTAGGCCGTTTAAAATCTGTCAGAAATTTAATCACATGCGCACATACAGATATATACTGACGTCATTGAAAAAATACAATCACGTTTCAAGAATCTCAAACCATAAATTAAATTAATAAAAATATTTATTTTTATTAATTTAATTTATTTCTAATGCATTTTATTTAAAAATATTTGGTTTTTGCAATCCTCCACAATGTAAACTTTAGCTGTGACAAATTTCATGCTCCACTGTTCACACAATTGCTTAAAAAAGGGGTTCAAAGTTTTTCCTTCACGTATTAATATATAACTTTATGTGTTATACGAAGGATAAGATGAAAAATAGGGAAATATAGGAAAAATGCTGTATTTGTGGCGGTATGGTCTGATTTTGTGGTTAACTCACCTACTTGGAAGAGGGTGTTTTTACATCAGAAAGATGCATAGTTTCGATGTAGACCATTATTTAAAAGAAACAAAATATTAACTTTAGCTTGTATGTAGGTAGGTTTAAAAAGTTATTAGTTTTACTAATGAACATACAGATTTATATTAAGTTGTTAAAGACAAATCTAAAGTAGGATACAGTAAATCTAGATATACTAAAAAATGTTGTTTCTATCACAAAAGTAAATAATAAGATACCCAAAGAAATACGGGGACTATCAGATAAATTTCAACATAGTAGATTAAAAAATGGCTACTAGAAAAAAAAACTGTAAGCCGGTTAACCCTGCAGGCCATCCCTGAAACTTCTCGCTAAATGCAGGTATTTTAAGCTTAAAGAAACAGAAATTATACCTAAGCAGATTTTTTCGGAATACAAAAATGTAATTTTTTTTTATAAATGACAGTAATTTAATTTTTTTTAAAACTGCATATTTTGAAAACGATGATCGATTTCATCCATTCAACGAATTTTTGTGCTCTGAAATGTTTTCTTAGCTTCATAATCTACAGGCCCAAAAATGTTGAATACATTTTTTTAAATTTTCGTTATTGATAAAAAAAGTATCTTCACGCCCATATCCCCGAAGGGGTAGGCAGAGGTACAACAAGTGCACCCACGATTAGCCGAAGATACTTGGTCCCACAATGTGATAGGTGGCAAGCGTATCGCCAACCGGGCACTTTCCAATCCCGGGCAACTTTGCGTTTCTCAGAAAACTGAAAAAACACTTTTTTTTTATGTGCCCGACCCGGGAATCGAACCCGGGACCTCATGTGGTCAACGCCAACGCTGGACGACTAGACTACAGAGGCTATTTATTTATTGATAAATCCCAAATTTTACTGATTTTGATCTAATTTAAGATATTTGAGGCAGATTTTAATTTCTCTAGAATACGTTGAAGAGTTCCGAAACAAGCTTGCGTCCGAAGTTGAGAATCGTCTAACCAATGTCTCGGAATAGGGTCGTCAAAACTTGGTCACTTTTAATTCCAAGAAGACACAGATTTGCGTGTTTTCCGCTAAAAAGACACCCTTTGTCGTGTCTCTTGACAGCCTCAGCTAGTGTCAGGACTCTGGGAGTCGACATATCGAATAACGTTCTGTTTCGCGGTCATTTGGAAGGTAAGACTAAACTAGCTTCCAAAAAGCTCGGTGTGCTCGCATTGTTGAGCACACCGAGTACTTCTTGCGGGCCCATCACCTTCAACTTTATAAGGCTAAAATTCGGCCTCTCATGAAGTACTGTTCTCATCTCTGGGCCAGAGGTCCTCAGTACCAGCTTCTTCCTCTTGATCGCATTTAGCGTAAAATGGTTCGAATCGTTGACGACCAGGCTATTTCGAAACGGCTTGACTCTTTGGCTGTTGTTGGTTGGTTTTGTGTCTTCTATCGTATTTTCATGGGGATTGTTCCGACGAGTTATTTGGATTAATTGTTGCCGCCAAATTCCATCATCGGACACCGCGTCAAAATATGAAATTCCATCCTCACCATCTCGATGTCTGGAAGTCCACAACTATGCGTTTCTCTCGGCATTTTTCCCTCGCACTACATTGTTGTGGAATCAATTACCGGTAGGGGTATTTGCAGACGGATATGACTTGGGGGCCTTCAAGAAAAGAGCTACCGCAAGACCTCTGGTATTGTGGATGTCCATGCGCACCGCGGCGGTGATCATTTACAATCAAGTGCATCTCCTACTCGTTTGCCCCCTCTTCTATAAAAAAAAATCAAACCGTCTCCAATAGTATATGTGGTGTTAGGGCTTACGAGATAATAGTGCATCAGGTGGTAGGGTTCCACAAGTCAATGATCTCAACCCAAGTATATATTTATTTATTTATTTTACATAAACAAAAATCCACAGCTTAATTTACAGAAAATACTTACAATACTATATACATTAAACATTAGCCAATTACGGATTTTTCTCTGTTTTCTGATCATATTATGATGTAGTTAATTAGGTAGTAAATAATTATTAATAGAAGCGGAAAGTTACAAAGCTGGGAATTAAAAATTTAATAATAATAATAATAATAATAATAAGAGAGAAAATGATAAAAGAAAATAACATATTTATACAATTAAAGATAATGCAGTAAAATAACAAAAGAAAACAACTCCAGCATCAGAAATACGTTAGCATTTGTTTGTGTACGTGTGTGTGTGTGTGTGTGTTGGTTATGTGTGTGTGTGTGCGTGTGTGTTGGGTATGTGTGTGTGTGTGTGTGTCTGTGAGAGAGAAAGAGAGAGTGTGTGAGAGTTACATATATAAAGCATCAATTTAAGTTAGATGGAAAACGATTAGTTGTATGGAAAGAAAGAGGATTCGTATAGATACAGTGCGAACTAAGTACGCATAAACTTGCAAAAGAAAGAAGATCATGATATAAAATTCTAAAAATGTACCTAGATATTTATAGGAAAATTAAAATAGTGAATATAGTGACAATCATATTAATACATAAGCATTCATGACAAAACAAAAAAAATGTCTAATAGTTGAAAAAAGTAATAAAAATGGTAAAAAATAACAATAATAATAATTGAATTAACATTACATTAAATTAAAAAAAAAAGATAAAATTAAATTACAAAATTATTTTTTACGCGCTAGATAATAATATATTTGACTACGAAAAGCATTTTTGGAGCAATTAAAAATATCAATGTCTGAAAACAATTTGTTATAAATTGTAGGTGAACGCAGCGCAATGGAATTAGCTTTGTAGTGCGTTTTGACAACTGGGATGTGAAACAAAGTTGTGTGTCTGGTACGTTTTTCTGGGACATTTAAATTTAAGACAGACTGTGTTAAGCGAGGACAATCAATATTGTAGCCAGTACATATATCAAACAGGAAATTCATGTCATGCACAATTCTCCTGTCCCGCAATGAGGTACATATCTGCGGGCTGTTAGAACGTAATCCACATTTACGGTTTATGTATTTATTAAATTTAGTTTGTATACGTTCTAATGAAACTTCATATGTTACGTAACGGGGATTCCAAATCGTGCTGCAATATTCAAGTATGCTACGGACATAAGCGAAGTATAGGACTTTAATACAATCAATGTCAACAAATTGTTTTGTAATACGCATAATAAATAATAGATTTTTGTAGGCCTTGTCCAGTTGGGCGATAATTTGTTATTTCCCTTAAATAGTTTTCGATTTAGTAACAGGCATAAACAGGCCCTGTTGTCATTGTACTAGTGTAAAGGTTAGATTCTTATCACTGCTGTCACTATGCGGTTAAATGGGAGTGTAATACCTTTATGGTGTTACATATACACTGGCAGCTTTGTCTACTTTCAAAAGTAGAACTGTTTTGTTTAGATGAAAAAAATGTATTAGAATAAGTGTGTGTTCCTTTTGATTCGGTGGGGAATAGACAGATCCCTGAGAAATAAACGAAGATATAAAACGAGAGTTTATTATTGAAAATCCTGAAAAATCCTTTCGATCTTCGGATCCTCGAGCAGCCAAGCAAGTCAAAGAAAAGCCCCCTAGGAAAAGGCGGTACGATTGGTGGAGTAACACGGCCAGCTGATAGATCGCCGGACGTGTGTAACAAGTTGGCGGAGGCGCCGTGCAGTCGCTACGCGCAGTCGCTACGTGAAGTTACTACGTGCAATCGCTGCGTGAAGTCGCTACGTGAAGTCGCTACGTGCAGTCACTACGTTCAGTCGCTACGTGCAATCGCTACGCTGGACGAAGAAACCAGGAGAGCTAAGTATTGTGGTCAGAGGGTAAGAGTCAAGATGGAGGCCATCAAGCGTTTCAATGGAACGCAGAATTTGGCGTTCGCAGAATTTATTAAAGACTTTAAAACAGTCGCGGCAATAAATAAATGGGATATAGAGAGTTTACCTTTACTTCTGGGATTGTATCTTGATGGCCCCGCGTTAGCGTTTTATAAAATGATATATACCGACACGGCCAATTTCAATGAATTATGTATAAAAATTGAAAACGAATTCCCTATCTCGATAAATTATATGGAGCGATTTTATGTATCCAAACAGGGCCGCGATGAGGAACTATTAACATATTTTTACAGACTCGGCGACATTGCAGCCAAGGCTGAGATATCAGACGAAATTTTCATAAAACAATTCATCAAAACGATGTTACCCTCGCTAAAAGAAAAGCTAGGAATGAGAGTGTATTCGTCGCGAGAAGAATTACGAAACACAATCATTCAATACAACGAGGTCTTTGGGGGTCAAATAAAATCGAGTAACATTCCTTTACAACCACCAATGGGGGTGCAACAGAAGGTAAAATTCAGGGAGGAACCGGACATCCTGCCCGGTACGCCCATACGCTCGCAGGCAGAACGTCCACAGCCAACAGAAGTTTTTCACACGCCCCGGTATAATCTAAGGCCGAGACGTTATGAAAGAACGGCCTCAAACACACGTAATGATTTCAGACGCAGTCCGATGACACCACAACACCCAAAACGTACAGGGACGCCGCCAATGAATGAAACGCGGGAGATGAGAGCTGCGTCCCAAACAGATGAAGATCTCCCGACAGAAAGCAAAGGTTTGTCCAGTCCATTTATACAGGTCATGATTAAGGGTCATTCGTGTTCAGCGTTAATCGATACGGGAGCAGATATATCGTGCATGTCGGATGATCTCGCGGAACATCTAAAAGTAACGTTCAAAGATGATGCACCAAATAGGCATTTTGTAAAATCGCTAGGAGGATCGTTACTAAATGTGATAGGAAAAACGTGTGTAAATTTAATGATAAATAACAGTATTTTTGCGAGTGAAATGTTAATAGTAAAGAATATAAAAACTAAACTTATATTAGGCCGAGATTTTCTAAAAAAAATATGATACTGTAATAGACTTTTTAAAGAATTTTATATGTCTTAAACAGCGTTGCTATGTAAATTTCATTAATCCTTCGTCGCTACGAAATAATAATGATCTTTCCATTATGGACGGCTACCATAGAAACGTTGTAAATGTCACTAATGTAAATAAATCGTGTAATTTGTTAAAATCGGATTACATATACTACGTGAATTATATAGAGAAAAATGAGGATAAGTTATATCAGCACGTAAATTCCGGAAATGAATGCGAAATGGATGAGATTAATATAAATCCGGAATTATGTAAAAACCAAAAGAATATCCTACGAAATCTATTTAGTAAGTATAGGAAATGTTTTGCATTTAGGCCCACAGAATTAGGTAGGTGTAAACTAACAGAAATAGAAATAAAAACGGTAGACCAGGTAGCGGTACACCACCCGCCATATCGTGTCTCACCAAAACAACTAGAAATAATCAATACACAAGTTGGAGAAATGTTAGACAATGGTATTATTCGCGAATCTAAAAGCTCTTATGCATCCCCAGTAGTGTTAGTGCGGAAGAATGATAACGCATGGAGATTCTGTGTGGACTACCGTAAGTTGAATAAAAAGGTGGTAACAGATAGCTATCCATTGCCTATTGTGGAAGACATTTTAATATATCTTTCGGGTGCCCACTATTTCGCTGATTTAGATTTAAATTCTGGCTATTGGCAACTAGTGATTTCGGAAAGTGATAGACACAAAACGGCATTTATAACACCGTCAGGATTGTATGAGTTTAACGTGTTACCTTTTGGCTTAAAAACAAGTCAAGCAGTATTTCAGCGTACAATGGATAAAGTGTTAGGGGATATCAAATACAAGAATGCCATCTGTTATGTTGATAATATATTAATATGGGGGAAAACTTTCACAGAATTTAAGGAAGCATTAGAAAAGGTATTAATACGCCTTAAGGAAGCGAACCTTACGCTTAAACCAAATAAATGTAGTTTTGGGTATGGGAAGATAAGTGTGTTAGGGCATGAGATATCGGGGGATGGTATTCGACCAGATAGCAGGAAATTAAAGGCGATAAAAGAAATGCCTGCACCGACAAATGCAAAACAGGTAAAATCGGTACTTGGAGTATTCTCCTATTATCGTAAGTTTATTAATAATTTTGCCAAAATTGCTCTACCCTTAACAAAATTGTTAAAGAAGGGGTCGAAGTTTTGTTGGTCCTCGGAACACCAAAACGCGTTTTCCATTATCATAGATCGAATGTGTAACCCGCCTATTTTAAGTCATTATTCTAGTGATAAGGATGTTTTAACTAGATTGTATGTAGATGCTAGTGGAGAAGCTCTGGGATGTTGTCTAATGCAAGGAAAAATAAAAATGCATCCGATATCGTATGCATCGAGGAAATTGAGTGAGGCAGAAAAGAAATATTCTACTACTGAGAAAGAATGTTTAGGTCTAGTATGGGCATTGAATTATTTTAGGCATTTTTTATGGGGATTAAAGTTCCAAGTCGTGACCGATCACAAGGCGTTATGTTGGCTTAGAGATAGAAAGGATATGAATGGAAGGTTGGCGAGATGGTCACTGAGCATACAAGCATATGATTTCGATATTGTACATTGTGCAGGCAGAGAGAATGTAGTTGCCGACTTTTTAAGTAGAAACCCGTTGAATGTGGAGAGTACGGTCGAGGACGCTCAGAAAGAACAAGAGGATGGTTTGGAAGTGTATAAATTAGAGGTAGTTAAGGTCCAAGAAGAGCAAGGGATAGACGAGTCGTGTAGGCGTTGGTTATCTTGAGTAAGGATGAGCGATACCGGAATATATAAGGGGTATAAATTGAATGATGGAATGTTGTGTAAGAGAGTAAAGCGAGGGAATATTATGAAAGATCTTATAGTTATACCAAAGGGTTTATTACATGAGATCTTACACGAATTGCATGACGACCCATGGTCAGGTGGTCACTTGGGTTTAGCAAAAACATTATGTAAGTTCAGAGATAAATATATTGCGAGAATGCTGAGAGGGAGATCGAGAAGTATGTAAAAACGTGTAGGCTGTGTCAAGAGAGAAAAAAGATCAAACAAGTAGCTGAACTACAGCCTATAACTGTGACCCGTATGATGCAAAAGGTAGGAATCGATATCTTAGGGCCTTTTAGAAAATCTTTGAACGGGAATAAATATATTATAGTATGTGTTGAATATGTGTCGAAATATGCGATATGTAAACCAGTTCAAAGGGTAACGGCAGAGAAAGTGAGTGAATTTTTAATTGAAGAGGTGTTTTGTAGGTACGGAGGTGTTAAGGAGGTAATTTCTGATAGGGGAGCAGTATTCACTTCACGCCTAGTGAAAGAAACTGTGAATCGATTTGGGGCAAAGTCGCGATTTAGTACGGCGTTTAGGCCAGAAACGAATGGGTTAGTAGAGCGGTTCAATAAAACGCTGGTTCAAATGTTATCGATGTATGTTGCCAGGGACCAACGAGACTGGTGTAGATTTGTGCCATTAGTATGTCATGCATATAACACTAGCAAACAATCAAACACTAAAGTTTCACCATATATGATGATGTACGCTAGGGAACCGATATTCCAAAGCGACATGGGGATAAATAGGGATAGTCAAAACCGAGAAATAAATTATGCCGAGAGACATAATTTACAAGATGCGTTAGTTCGGAAGGCAGTACATAACATTAGGAGGGCACAAGTTAGGCAAAAGAGATATTTTGACAAAAGGGCTAAAGTAAAGGACTTTTCACCGGGACAATTAGTATTAGTATATACACCAAGACGGGTGGACAATAGGAGTTTGAAATTATGTAGGTTATATAAAGGGCCGTTCAGAATAGTGGAAAGAATATCTAATGTAAATTATATAATTACGAAGTTAAGCAATAGGAGATACAGAGATATTGTACATATAAATAGGTTGAAAGCATTTCATGTACGTATGTAAAAAAATATATAGTGTACTTTATAGTCATTCATTGTAATAAATAATTGTTACATGTTAGACCATTACTTTTGTTTGAGCTTGTATATGAGAATACTAATATTTGTTTTTGTTTCATGTAATATGACGGGGCTCAACCAATGCTATGATGATGGACCGAAGCTAAAAAGAAAAAAGATGACCAAAAGAAATTTTCAATAGAAATGTATTCCTCTCAAGTTCTTCTGTTCAATAATAAAGTCTTATGGGGTATAATGTATACTAGGGACAGAGCCGCCTTAGTATGAAGTCGAAAGAGTCAGTATAGGTTAAGGGTTGAAAGTCTTATGAAGGGGAGTTCAACTTTGTAGTACGACATAGTCGACACAAAGGATATCTGTATAGGATATACATGAACTCGGATGGTTATGGGAGACATTGCAATGATGGTTTAGTATGGTTCAGAGTAAGGAATATTTATGATCGTGATATATATATATATATATATATATATATATATATATATATATATATATATATATATATATATATATATATATATATATATATATATATATATATATATATATATATTGGGGCGAGCTCGATGTTGAGAGGAAGTAATACTTCAATCTTTTTTCTTTTGGTCCACCAGAGAAAAGAAGTTTGAATTGTTATGCCTTTCCATCTCCTATTATCTCTTATACAGCTAGAGCCCTTCAGGCTAAAGTTTAGTAAAATAATAAATGTTTGCGGTAGGATAGGTTAGGTGAGGGGGCTGTGGTCTGTCTTTTAGAGAGGTTTTGGTAGACCAAAGTTTGTGACATGGTGTGGTGGTAATAGTCAGAACCACACATGGGGCAAACTATCTTTTAGGAAAAGACAGTCCCACCAAAATGTACCTTCCTCTCGTAGGTAGGGCAATCGGGATAGCAATAGGTAGGCCATATGAGAGGAGACAAATGCCTCTCCAGTTTCAGCTGCTCCTACCTTGGGGGGTAGCTGATGTAATACCTTTATGGTGTTACATATACACTGGCAGCTTTGTCTACTTTCAAAAGTAGAACTGTTTTGTTTAGATGAAAAAAATGTATTAGAATAAGTGTGTGTTCCTTTTGATTCGGTGGGGAATAGACAGATCCCCGAGAAATAAACGAAGATATAAAACGAGAGTTTATTATTGAAAATCCTGAAAAATCCTGTCGATCTTCGGATCCTCGAGCAGCCAAGCGAGTCAAAGAAAAACCCCCTAGAAAAAGGCGGTACGATTGGTGGAGTAACACGGCCGGCTGATAGATCGCCGGACGGGTGTTACAGGAGTATACTCAAACCATCTGACTAGGCACTTATTTACCTTTACTCTATACTGATATGTAACTAAAATTTGATAAGAAAAATCAAAATTCCACATGTAAACTAAAATTTGATACGCAGAATCAAACTTCCCCGTGTAAACTAAAATTCCATATTATAGTTCATTTCAATCCAAGGAAGTATTTTATTTCTCCATTGCCGTCATTTACAAGTGACGGCGAGTTTTTAATACGACATATCTCGCCGACATAAAAGAAGGTAAGCTTGGCTATTTTTTCCCTTCTTATTCTGGTAAGTGATATCTCGCTCTCACTTCCGATTAAGGGTTCCAATCTTTGCCGTTTGGCTATTCTGTGTGCAACCATAAGCTGATGGGATTAGATGGGATGGCGCCCTTAATTAAAATGTTCCCACCTTAATGACCTGTATCCGTGCTGTTACATCTCACGGCTCATCAGACTTTTTTTGGTAAATTTAACCTTACTATATTCAAATTAAGCATATATTTATCTATCTTAAGGAATCATACATATTTCGTCGCTTTAGTACAAGATATGTATGGTCCACTTACATAATTAAATCTCTATATACCATTTAGTAAAAACATTGATCATTACTAATCCATATTAAAATCTAAAATATATCTCTTTTAATATTACATTTATATATATATTTAATATTACATTTATAATTATTTGTATCTTATAATATTACATTTGGACGCCCAGCCTACAGTAGTAAAATATATATTTTTTTAAATATTATAATACGCCACATTTTGTATTCTATAATTTTATTGTTACAGCATATATAGTTACATGGAAATATTTTAAAATGACTTTAAAAAATATATTATAAAGTAATTCTATTCTGAATAAAAACTTTTTGACTTCGACAATATTGGCACTTTTTATTTGTTGTACAATTCTCTCTGCCTACCCCGTAGGGGATTTGGCGTGAAGATGTGTGTGTGTATGTGTGTATGTGTATGTGTGTGTGTATGTGTATGTAAACTGATAACCGAACATTCACTACATTAGTCTATATCTAAAATACAATCGAGATATTTTGCGCAATAATTGGCTAGTGTAAACATTCTAATGCTGGGGCCACACTTGCGTCTACTGTCCCCAAGTTATATGCGCGCTAAGGCAAGTCGCACGCAGTCCGGAATTATGCGACAATAGCTGATAATAGCCGGCCACATCTGCATGAATCGTGTCTTTGCATGAAGCTTTGTGACAATAGACACAAGTGAGGCCCTAGCATAAGTCAATACAATTATTATTTCTAGCAATAAGTATGTATTTAATAAGATTGTACGGTTCGTTTTTGTCTAAAAAAATGAGGTAACGAAATCAAAAATGTTCAGTTCTAGTATAGGCATCCCGTGAAACTGTGGCAAAGCCAAGGAAGGTAAATTTCTCATATTCGAATCTACGGTTTCTGCGTGGGTCAATGACGTACTAAAACGTTGGCGACGGTGTTCAACATCTTTTAATTTATCTTATATTTATTTGAATCAATAAAATCGTTATGTATCTTAATGTTCTCTTTGTTAAGCAATTTAGATTTAATTAAAGTTATGAACACTGTATGCTTTCCACATAAAGTGAAATAAATAAAATAAAAATAAAATTATCTAAATTTTCGTTTGGAGCTATAAAATGTTTTTAATAGCTATAAAATATACATAGTCCTTGAACGAAACTGAGAATCGTCAGTTGCTACGAACTGTAACGTACGTCTTAGTTCGTCCAAGATTAAATCCCAATCAAAAATATCTTGTATGCACGGAGATTCTTCCACGGATTTTTTTATTCCATGGATTTAATGTCGGGTACACTAAAAACTTACATGCACCTTATTTGTAGCATGTATGAGATATAGCTAAACTACAAATAATATACAAGAAAGCGCAATCTGGAATATATTTAAATATAATAGATCCGCCTATAACGATTAAATTTTTTTTTAAAGTAGTCTACTGGGTGAATGACTTACGGTCTCATCTGAGTGTCCACGCGTCAGGGTCAGGCGATGGTAATCAGCTCGTTTTCCTGCCCATAGATCTAATTTACGCAGATCCATACAACACTCAGACGCAGGTCCAAACACTGACTCTAAGAAGGAAGATTCTTTTGGGGAGCAAACGTCACTTCACAAAATAAAGCAGTCGTTGATTCGGGCGCCACTTGATACGTTGTGGTTTAGAAAAATAAAAAGAGCAAAATATTTTCAATAAAGGGTGCGCATTTGTCTTTTTATGACAAGGACATTGTTTAATACGGTTTTAGTTTAAACCAGTAATTTAAAAATATTTCAATATAATATAGAACAATATTCTACATTCATAATTAACTATCTTTTTTCTATAACAAAAAATACATCCTACTTCTGTTCCAGTATGGAGCAATGCTAAACAACAAGCCTTTCAAACCTCGTTTTCAACACGTTGATAACATTTTAAACAAACTTACACCGGACGACTTAACGACACGTAACGACCGCTATTAAACTAGATTTGTGTCCATAATGTATTTACATTCATAATAATAAACAAAGCACGTTTGTGAAAAAATGCAAGGTTTTTCAAAGGAGCCATAACGCAATGTTGCATGACGCATATGCTAATTTGATTACGAAACCGACGAATGAACTTGTCTTTTTTGTAATTTTCTTAGATCAAAAATCTATGTGGAGTCAAAAGCGGATTAGGAAATTGTTCGTAACGTCAATGGTTTTACGGTCTAATATTCATTCGGTGAACTGCGGGAAAGGCAAACGACGCGTTGGTCAAACGTGCATTAGCTACCGTTCATTCGATGAGAATTGTAAAGGTGAAAAATTTCTATGGGACACATAACTTGGTAAAATGAATGATATTTTAACAGCAACGCAACTGCAAGACCTCTGGTATTGTGGATGTTCATGGACGGCGGTGATCACTTACCATCAGGTGCACCTCCTGCTTGTTTGCCCCCTCTTCTATAAAAAAAAATAATATTTGAGCAGTCCCGAACATGTTCGGGACTCCGCAATTATTTTTTTAAATATCATTCATGTCCGAAAACCTTGCTCAGGTGCTGGGCTTACCTCAAAAACGGTATCTGCATTTGGCATTGTAATTCAATCCCAACAAGGCAAGGGAATTGTTAACTCAGAAATTATTATGAACGTTCTTATTACAGGACCCAACAAATCACATATTGCTCAGCAGACGAGACAGGGATAGATTTGGGTACTTGTAGAATATATATGACTAAAAAGTGCTCTCTTATTTAATGTGTTATTTTAATTAAAGTATTATCAACATCTCCTAATTACGTATCTCAATAAAAAATCACTTACAGTTACCAACTAGCATATTTTTTCTGTCATTTAAAAAATGGATTTGACACAGAAATGTCTTCCAACTTGCGAGAAATAGTCACTTCAATCACTGCACGCATGGCCGATATTGAAGATAGATTAAATACAGCCACTTCTTCTCGGGGATACATTCAGATAAAACTCTAGCCTTATTAAAGGGACAGTTAGAACTTATATCACTTAGGCATAAAAGTCATGAAGCACATTACCGGAGAAATATTCTTCTTATTCATGGTGTCACAGAAATCAGCAGCGAGAAACTTCATGATCGGTTAAATATAAATTCAGGTCTTAGCATTCAGTCTTGTTTTAGACTTGGCGTAACCTAAACAAACTCAGGCCCATCCTTGTAAAATTTTCAAACAATGAATCACGTCAATTAGTCTGGAATAATAAAACGGATTTAAAAGGATCTGGATCCATGATTTCATAGTTCTTAACGAAATCCAGACACACCATATTTATCAAGGCAAGAAATCACTTTGGAATACACAATTGTTGGTCTTCGGAAGGTAAAATAATTGTCATGTTGCCAGACAAAACTCGGCGTAAGTTGGAATTATTTTCTGAGCTGCAACTTTTAATTACTCAGTTTCATCGAGAAAATAAAGAAATGGAAATAGTATAATTCTTATTTTTTTCATCTCTTGCCTCTGTGTTCTAGTATTCTGGTGTCGGTGTTGTCCACTTGAGGTACGGGGTTCAATTTTTGGATTTTTCTGGTAAAAACAACGGTGCCTAGGTTTGGATAAGTGCCCAGTTGGCGATAGGCTTGCCACCTATCACATGTGTGGTACTGAGTATCTTCGGCTAATCGTGGATGCACTATCCACCCACATCGGGGATACAAGCATGAAGATACTTTTTTTATCTCTTAATATTATCTCACTGAACAATCCCTTATTAAATCTAGTGATTCATCTAATGATGAATGATGATATCTGCATTTTTTTCAGCTTGGTTCTTCTTATATTAAAGGTTTTACGCTAATGTTTGATTTCTAAAACGTTAAAAAGTACGATAATTTTCGATTCTTCGTCCTTTATAGCTTAGATATGAAAACTACATGTCAAAACCCAAGAATGCGTGATTGCTTATCGGTCTGAAATAAAATATTATGTGGCACTCTTATGCAACTCAATGTTTCAATTCATATTATGAAATAGAGTGCCATCCCGGATGTATGAGTGCACGTTTAGGTCAGACTGTTACATAAAACATACATATTACCTTGAACACTTAAATATACCAAAATTGGTCCTAATTAATGTATTTATTTAAATGAAAGTATTTGCATGTAGACAATATGTTTTTTTCGTCAACTATAAATACATTCAATTTTGCTAGAAAGAAAACATTTGTATGAACTTCTTAGTAGTGAACGTTGGTAATTGGCAAGTAAGTTTTCGTTTTCCTTTTTTTAAATTTCGCAAACCAAAGACGGCTTTTCTGAAGAGAAAGAAAATAATATTTATTTGCTATATAAATATTTATTTGCTATAAAAATATTATTTGCTATATAAATATTTTTACCCGAAATCAGAAACAATTTATTCAATAAAACTTTTACAAGTTATTTTGACGCGTATACATTTTTTAAACTGATACCGGATCGGAAACACGGCCGCACACTGAGAAGGTACGGTGGAAGAAACTCAGCGGGCTTGTTTTTTTTCGTGTATACTTTTTTAAAGTAAAATATTACATTTTGTTTGTTACCTAAAACTTGCTCATTTATGAACCGATTTTGAAAATTTGTTTTTAATGTCCCGCTACATATAATTAACTGATTTTGTCCCAATTTTCTAAAATCAAGTTTTCACCAGATCTCCACGTTTAAGATCCTAGGAACCTTTTCCGACTACTTCACAATGACGTCTGTATGTCTTTATATATTTATGTATATGTGTATGTAAACATCCCATAACATTTGAATGGCTTGACCGATCGAAACGCGGTTGATGGCATTCGACTGGATTTCGTTCTCCTTAGTTTTTCTGAAAATTTAAACCAATTCAGTTAGGGAGATTTTGAGTACTTTTGAAAAAAAAACCAAACTTTTAACTTACTAATTCATTTACCGATCGAGTACAAATTTTAAGCATTGGACGCAGTTTTTTGAGGAATACCTCAAAAACTAAGTCCAATGCTTAAATTGCATCAACAGCTCACCCGTTCGGGAGTTATCGTTGAGGAGAAACTTTGCAAAAAGTTTTTTTTTTATATTACTTTGTGATTTTTCAACCAATAATTTTTGATCTTGTACAATTTTTGAACTTAAATAATTACGTCAAATGCAGTTTCAAATATCAAAATCGAATCAAGTTTTCAAAAGTAACAGCTTTTTAAATATTAATATTATGTTGTTTACAGAAAACTTGCTTAAAATTTTTAGAATAACTTTCAGGCTAATATAGGATCAAAATCGGTTGATTTATTTGGAATTTATCAATAACGAAAATAAAAAACAAATGTTTTTTGACATTAATTTGACATTTTTCAGCCTATAGATTATAGCTAAGAAAACATTTTAGAGCTCAAAAACTACGTTGAAAGCCATTCGAAAGTCAAAATCGATAATCGTGTCCAAAATGTACAGCTGCAAAAATGAAATTACTGTCATTTTTGTAGTATTTCGTTGTTATGTTATTCAAAGTTTAAAGAATGTTTGGCTACCTCAAATTATAATGTAGGACTAAAATTGTTAGTATTTAAGTTGAAGCTGGTAATCATAATAAAGTTGTAAGGTAATCTATACATATAATAAAATCGTAACCGATCGGTGTCTGTACATGAAAGATTAATGAAAAAAACTATGATGGGGGCCTTTATAAACACAATAGAATCTAAAACAATGATATTTAAAATTTTTGTCTATTTGCCTGTTTGTCTGTTTGTCTGTATGTTTGTGCACGCTAATCTCAAAAACGACTGAACCGATTTCGATGCGGTTTTCAGTATGATGTAGCTGTAGGCTTTACTTAACATTTAGTGTTTATTTTATTCAAATCGGTTCATAAATAAAATAGTTATATCGCAAATCGACCCACCAGTATAAATTTAGTTAAGATCTTATGTAATTAATGATTGTGTAATAACCTATACATATTGTTCAGCTTAAGCTGGACATGCGTCGGTGTGATAAAGCGCGAATATTGTTAATTTTTTATTTTATTTTTTTGCATAAGTTTGAAATGCATGTTTGATAGAGATTTTTTGTTCGATACAATGAAGATAGATGTCGTTGTTCAAAGTTGATTCGCGCTATGACGTGATAGGTAGGTAATTTGGAACACATTCTTCTATCTATATCTTATATATATAAAAGGCAAAAGTGACTGACTGAGGTATCAATGCACAGGCCAAATCCTTAGGACTAGATATTTGAAATTTCGCACACATATTTTCCTTATGATGTAGGCATCCACTAAGGAAGGATTTTTCAAAATTCAACCCAGAAGGAGGTGAAATAGGGGATAAAAGTTTCTATGAAACTTTTTATTCCCTGGACATACTGGCAAGAAATTTCGTATGAATTGAATAAAAAATAAATAATGAATTACGTGTTTTAGCATTTTTCAAAATTCGATCTCTAAGAAGGTAAAATTGGGGATGGAAGTTTCATATAACCGCACAAAGCATTGCCAAACCGTTAGTGTTAGACACTTAAAATTTTGCACACGTATTTGTCTTATGACTTAACAATCCACTAAGAAAGCATAATTAAAAATTCAACTCTCAAAGGGGTGAAATAGGGGAAAAAAAATTTAAACATTTTATTCCTTAGACATATTTGCATGAAATTTCTTATAATATGAGTATGGCAAAAATAATGACTTATGTATTTCAGGGTTTTTCAAAATTCCACCCTTTAAGGGAAAATAGGGCATGAAAGTTTTATATAAACGTATAGGCCAAACCCCTTGGGCTAGAAACTTGATATTTTACACACGATTCCCTGTTAAGATGTGGAGTTTGAATTTTGAAAAATCATTCCTTAGTGAATAAGGAATGCCTTAGTGAATAAGGAGTGATTTTTCAGAATTCAAACTCCAAATGGGTGAAATAGAGAAAAAAATATTTGTATATAACTTTTTATTCCTTGAACATATTTGCATGATATTTCATATGAATTGAATATGGCAAAAAACATGAGTTATGGTATTTCAGCGTAAAAAATAAATAATGAATTACGTGTTTAAGCGTTTTTCGAAATTTCATCCCTAAGAGGTAAAATAGGGGATGAAAGTTTTATATAACCGCACAAACCATTGCCAAACTATTAGTGTTAGATACTTGAAATTTTGCACACGTACTACGTACTTATGACGTAGAGATCCACTAAGCAAGGATTATTAAAAATGAAACCCTCGAAGGGGTGAAATAGGGATAAAAAAATCTAAACATTTTATTCTTTGAACATGAAATTTAGTATGAATTGAGTGTTTCAGCGTTTTTCAAAATTCAGCCCCTTAGAGGGTAAAATTGGGCAAGAAATTTTATATAAACGTACAGCCCAAAACCTTAAGACTAGAAACTTAAAATTTCACACACGTATTTCTCTTATGATGTAGGCATCCACTAAAGAAGGGTTTTTCAAAATTCAACCCCGAAAGTGGTGAAATAGGGGATAAAAAATGATGTGGTGTCGCGGGACACCAGGTAGGAACGAACTTCCTTCGGCTAAACGGCACTTTTCGCTTGTGTACGCGACTGTCGCGCCTGCGCACGTCTCATTTAACGCTTTTATTCCACGCATTTTTCTTACGGTTTTACTATCACATTTTTTTCAGTTCGGTCGCGCAGCAAAATCCCTATCCCCTCCAAGCCTGCCGTAAGGAACTTCGTTCCAAAAAAGTTGGTATGAAACTTTTTATTCCCTAAACATATTTGCATGAAATTTCGTATAAAATGAGTACAAAAAGAAAAATAAATTACGTATTTAAGCGCTTTACAAAATTCAATCTCTATGAGAATAAAATAGGGGATGAAAGTTTTATATAATCGCACAAGACAAACCCTTAGGTCAAGAAACTTAAAGCTTCGCACACATATTCGTCCTTTGACGTACGCATCCACTAAGGAAGGACTATTCAAAATTCAAGGGAGTGTCGTATGGGATGAAATTTCTTTGAAACTTTATATTCCTTTGATATATTTTTATAAAATTTCGTATCAATTGAGTACGGTAAAAATAATGAGTTACGTATTTTCTCATTTTCGAAAATTCAATCTCTTAGAGGGTAAAATAGGGGATGAAAGTTTTATACAAACTCACAGGTTAAGCCCTTAGGCCTAGAAACTTGAAATTTCGCACACGTGTTCCTCTTATGTCGTAAGTATGCACGAAGAAATATTTTTTCAAAATTCAACCTTCAAAGGGGTAAAATAAAGGAAAAAAATCTGTGTGAAACTTTTTATTTCTTGGACATATTTGCATGAAATTTCACATGAATAAAGGAAAATTTTAAAAAAAAGTGTTTTTTCTAACTGAAGTTTTCAACTAATCATTTTTCGACCTTCTTGAACTACGTCAAATGCAGTTTCAAAAAACAAAATCGAATCACGTTTTCAAAAAACAAAAAACCTTTTAAATAATAATATTTTATTGTTTCCAGCAAACGCATTTAATATATCAATGTATCAAAATAAATTTCAGGCCGATGGATTTAAAAATCTAAACAAAAAAACAAAATAAAAAACTGCGTCCAAAACTAAATTTGATCAAAATCATACCATTTATTTGGGATTTATCATTAACGATATTTTTAAAAAAAGGTTGTCTTGAATATTTTTCAGAAATGAAATTATTATCTTTGATAACAAAATTAAGATTTTTGAACTCTGAAAAAATTCTTTGCTTAAGTATAATTTTTGTACTTTTGAGCTGAAATACTTCAATTTAGCAGAAGTTTTAGGGATGGCCTGCAGGGCCAATCAATTTACAGAATCTTAACTTCCCGCTACGTATGTAGATAAGAAGTTACTCATTTTGACCCGATTTTCGAAAATCAAGTGTTCACCAGATCTGCACGTTTTGACGTCCTAGGAACCTTTTACGACTATTTTCACGATGACTTCTGTATATCTGTATGTATTATGTATGCGTATGGGTGTGTGTGTGTGAGTGTGTGTGTGTGTGTGTGTGTGTGTTAGTGTGTTAGTGTGTTCGTGTGTATGCAAACATCTCATAACTTCTGAACGGCTTGACCGATCGAAACGCGGAAAACTGCATAGCTTGATTTTCTAAAAATTTGAACCGGTTCAACGTAGAAAACTTTGAGAAATTTTGAAAAAACCTCAAAAAAATTAGGCGAAACATTCGTTTTTTAATATAACTTCCAGATTTATGTACGGATTGAGTACAAAATGTAATCAGCTGTTTTCCTCAAAAAACTGAGTGCAATGCATAAATTGCATCAAAATCGGTTTATCCGTTCGAGAGTTATCATTGACCAAAATTATGAAAAAAGTGTTTTTTCGACAAAACTTCTAAATTTTTCAAGCAACAATTTATTGATCTTCTACGTTATTTTAGTAGTAAGAAAACTACGCCAAATGCCGTTTCAAAAATTTAAATCGATTCAAATTTTCAAAAGTAACAAAGCTTTTCAAATATTAATATCGCGCTGTTTCCGGAAAAGTTATTTCGTATATTTAAAATAACTTTCAGGCTAATATACCTATTTAATTTAAAATCTGATCAGCTTTTTGCTTAAAAGACTGCGTTATATACAGCAAATCGAATTAAAATCGGTTGATTCGTTGGGGATTTATCAATGAAGAAAAGGTTCAAAAATTGCGTTGAATGTTATTCGAAAGATGAAAGTCAGTCATCATTTTTGAAAAATCATCTTTTCAAACACTAAATTAAATAACTAAGTATCATTTTTAAAAAACTTTAGATATTTAAACTCTTCGAACTCGGAACTTTATGCTTTTTTTTCTTTGAACTTAAAATACCTCAATTTAGCGGGAAATTTTAGGGATGACTTGCAGGGTCATCCTGCTTACAGATTTTTTTAATACAGTTACGTTAGTTGGTTAGATAGGTGCGTTATATGCAAAGCAATCCTAATAGGTAGCAATATTTAGTTTGTGGTGTAGTTCGGTATATATAAAAATATTGTCATAGGTAGCTTAGGTTAGGTATTTCCTGTTAATTACAAGTTTCTTTATAATTACGTTAGTTTCTTCGATAGGTTTTTGAGGTATAATTACTTACGTTTTTTACTTAAATTATGATACTAAAAATATCGTGTATGTATATAAGTAACTAAGATGAATATGCATATATTATTTTTTTTCAGAATACTAGCGGCCCGTCCGACTATGTAGAGATTTTTAATAAAGTAGCTTATAAAGAAAGTTTTATAATTTCTAATGTAAATAAGCGCGAGCGAAGCCGCGGGTAATAGCTAGTTATAATAAATAAATTATAATAAAGTTTATATATTTTTATTGCTACTAACCTTATTTTTTATGTCTAATTTTTATATCTGCCGTTTATAGTGATCAAAGCTTGAATTTTTTTGACGTGAATACGTCTTTAAAATTGCCTACATAGGGGGGACAGCTCAAAAAACAGATGATAACAAAATTGGTGGATACAGTTTGGTGTTATAGCTAAATAACTATCACAAACATCCAAAATCTAATTGTACCACTAAATAGCTATAGAATCAAAGAATTTGATAAGCTGAACGTGGATTACGATGCTTCGCAAATAGTGGAGTAGGAATTGCCGCCATTATTTTACTGCGTTACATATTTTGCATAATATGGTATATCTTTAGACTCAGAGCAACAATAAAATACAATTAAGTTTTATTCAAAAGCTCTTGTAAAGAAATATTGATTGTATAATTAAAAAAATAGTTTTCAACGTTAATAGTAAATATAAATATGTGATAAGAGGGTTCGCGGTATTGTCCCGTATGTAGCTGTGTGTTGTTTTGTTATGTTTCGTTGACCACAGTAATCAGGTCATCGGGATTGTGGAGGCGGCGTGGCGGGGCCCACGTAATTTGGGATCGGCGTTAGGATAAGAGATATAGTCTGCCGCAGTGGGTTAGGGTGTGAGTTGGTGCGATTGAAATATCTTGAAATACCTAGCTAAGCTCGGCAATTCGAGATCTTTGAAGATCAATGTATACCACGGTATACCATGTTACACCCGTGACAATACGCTAGTATTCGTTCTGTACTATTTGCAACAGATGCAAATCTGTACGGGAGAGATGGGCAAACGCTACGCAGGCGTATGATAGAATAGGCCTTACGCAAATCTTGTAAAGTGTCACCTTGTGTCTAAGTGACACGAGTGCGAGACACCTGGTGTGATCGACCTATGAGTGGAGAATGAATCCACAACACGGAATTGAAATCGGCGGTTGGTTAGTTACTAGTATGGTGAGTACGAGTCTGTCGGGCCCTCCCATTCGGCATAGCTTGTACGTTAGGCCATTGTGCCAGATCTTATCGAACGCCTTCGCGACGTCGAAAAATAGAGTGCCGGGGGCTGCATTTAAAGAGTTTAAAATGTACTACGTGAGTCGGTGCACTTAATGAGTGCAAGAGTGAGCTGCTCGGAAACCGAACTGCTCATTAATTATGATGCTCGTAAACAAATGCCTTGAGGCGAGATAGTATGATTTTTTCGTAGATTTTGCCTAACGTATTGATTACGCTAGTAAGACCGTAACTACAGTCATTATTTCTGGGTTTTCCCGGCTTGTGTATTCCTATGATGGTGGCTTCTTTACACTCGTCCAAAAACGCACAACCCGCTGGGAGTGGATTGAAGATGCACACTAGTAGATATATAAAGGAGGGAGGGAAGTATTTAACTACCTTCTTTGTGATTTTATCAGACCCCGAACCTTTTTATTGCATAGGTTTTTGATTACTTTACCTACTTCTTCAGTATTGGTGGGTAATAGCGGGTCACCCTCCGCTGGTAGTGCCGCCCTAAGCTCTGCTATCCACACGATGGACGTGACCTGAGTCCGTAGGCTAGCATGATGAGTAACATTGTGATTGAAACGACGAATGCAAAATGTTACCATCGCAAGATGTTACGAATGACGTAGACATATTCACGTAAAAGATGTCCATGACACAACCACAACCCGTTTTTTTATATCATAAGATAGCAAATAAGCAGATGGGTCTCTTGATGGGAAGAGTCAACCATCGCCTATAGACACCAAAGGTGTTACTTAAATCTTGTGGCGAGGCCTAATGCATGCATAAGTTTACCGGCTACATTACCCTCCAAACCGAAACACGACAGCGACAAGCACTGACGCTATTGCGGCAGGAATAGGCAAGGCGGTGGTACCAGACCCGGGCGAGACAATGCAGAACTCTACCACCTAGTAGCCACGATGGTAGTGACTCGCATAGTCAATCGGTCGCCTTTTACGACCTGCCTGGCAGAACGGCAGTTGGTCTATTCTTCGAAGGAGCACGGAACCAACACGGGGAATTTAATTGAATGTTAGTCTACCAAGAATAACGTCGTAACAATTTGTCAGCATGTAAGTTCCTGACCAAATGTAGGAACTTGAAGATAAGTAAACTTTACGCATATCGTCATGATTCGTCGCAACTTAACAAACACTTGCATCCCTACGCATAAGGTCATATTAGTATGTAATTCCAGCATTTTTCATTTAATTACATTGTTTTTCAATAGTAAAATTATGCTTTAAGTATATCTCTTGACAGGATAGGTTTCAGCGGTCTCAAAATTCTGATAGGCTAATGTATCCAGGCCACAACATTTGGGGGCACGGTAGTGCCCCCGCCAAGTCGAGCGCGAAGCAAGCACTGCCGTACCATCCTTTACAGGAACCATTTCGCCGCATTTTCAGGCCCCTATTTGAGAACCTCTGGATAAGACCAGAACGCAGAAATTTTCGTCATCTAGTAAGCTATAATCACATACTTAAAATCCAAAATTTCAATTCTGTAGGTTATTTAGTTCCGAATTTAAGCGAAAGCAAAGTTTCGCATTTATGACACTCACTCACTCATGATCATCAAAATACAACTAGTACTTCCCATAAACCCAGAAAGCTGAAACTTGGTACAGAGTTAAGGTTCAATGGCCACATAGAGGAAAAACTATAAAAAGTAGGATAATCGAAGATCTAGAGTTCATGGTGACCCTGATTAGAAAACACGAGTGTTCAACCAAACTATTAGAGATCGACATACCGCCTTTACAAAAAATATTCAACTTGGTGAGCCGCTTCATTTGAAGCTTCAAAAATCGCAGGTCTGAAGTATCTGATGAAAAACCCTCAGCTGATCTCAGCTGTATTAGAGATATGGTAATGCCCCCTTCTGCTATTAGTACATAAAAAAATCGACTTTCATTGCAAAAATTCAGCGTAGTGGGCAGTGGCGATTCCTGGTGTTTATAATTGGGGTGGCTCCAGTTTTTTTTACATAGGGTGTAGTGTTAAGTGCGCATAACCTGAAAACCATTTCTTCAGACGGACAATCTGAACAACTTGCAGTCTTTCATTAAGGAACCTACCTACTTTGAAATCGCAAAAAAGAAATTTCATACAATTTGACATTTTCATTTTTGTATGAAATAGCTGATGTTTTTTCGCGATTTTAGGGTTGGTCTCATAGTGAGGGGTGAAGGTTGTTAAGGTTGACGGTGTGAAGAAAAAAGTAATTTCAGTTATTACGCATTTAACGTTACACGTTGTAGATATAGATTTGCCTACATTTTTTCTTAATATTAAACCGAAATACACATATTGTATTAATAAATAAAAAATTAAATTATACAATTAATGAGACCTTTATTTACTTAAACACTATTTAAACATAAACTCATCAATAAATAAAAAGTCAATTAAATCAATAGAAAGATAGAAACCGTAACAAACACTATCACAAATCTACACTATCAAGAAAAACATACGAAAACTCGTTAGGTAGTGCGCCATTCACAGTGCCAGATCCGCGTCACAGAATATATAAAGAAATAGGGACACTTGCTACGATACTAATAAGTAGAATTCAGACCGTGCGGCGCTTGATTACCTACGTTTATATTTACCTAGAAGTTGCATCTCTTTCTAACGCGTAACTCTTATCCTTTCTAATGAAATCAGGGTTGTCTCAAAAAAAAAAGTCTGTGTTGGTTTCGGGCTCCTTTGAAGAATAGGCCAACTGCCGTTCTGCCAGGCAGGGCGTAAAAGGCGACCGATTGGCTATATGAGTCACTACCATCGTGGCTACTAGGTGGTAGAGTACTGCATTGTCTCCCCCGGGTCTGGTACCACCACCTTATCTATTCCTGTGGTAATAGCTTCAGTGCTTGTTATTGTCGTGTTCCGGTTTGGAGGGTAAGGTAGCTGGTAAACTTATGCATGTGGCATTAGACCTCGCCACAAGATAGCAATGCACCATTAACACCTCGGTGTCTATAGGCGATGTTTGACTCTTTCCATCAAGAGACCCATCTGATTGTTTGTTACCTCATGATATAAAAAAATATACTCTATCACCTATAGACACCAAAGATGTAAATAATGCGTTACTATTTGTGCAGCAGGATGGCAATGCTATATACATAAGTCTACGCCCAACTTTAATCCCCAAAACGGAACAAGATAATGACAAGCAATGACGCTATTGCGGCAGGAATAGGTGAGCAGTGGTACCATATACCCAGGTGAGACGATGTGGAACTCTACCACCTAGTAGTTGCGATGGTAGTGACACGTATAGCCAATCGGTCGCCTTTTACAACTTGCCTGGCACAGCGGCATGTGCTCTATACTTCAAAGAAACTCTGATCAACACGGGGAAAATGAATTTTTGTTCATAATTAATTAATGTCAATACATAATTTATGGCGCATTTCAAGTTGCAATTCTGGGGCATGATAAATCTACGTAATCCTTACCTATAGTACTTAAAACCTACTTATAAAATTACGAGTAAACTAAACAAAACGTAAATATTTATTACGTTTCAGAATGTTTTGGTAAAGTAAAAAATGAAAACTTTGCATCCTTCTGTTTATTGCGACAACCATTCACACAACAATTATTTTACATTACGAATCCACCATTTTATAAGAGTACCTACAGTAATAAACCATACATTGCGACAATGATCGGCAGGCCGTCGTACATGAATAGGTACGCGTGTACTCATAAGCACGGGGCGGCCCACAGAATACTTAAACTCTCTACAAGAGGAGCGGCCCCGACTGATTTGCAAAGTCGAGTTGTCGCGCTCTGCAGGTGCTTATCGCTGCAATTATAGGCGGAGAATACATAGAGACTACCAGAAGTCAATGTTACATACAAGTATTACTCGAGCATAGCACACATAGATACCTCTCACGGACGCGATATCTCCGACTGGTGCGGAACAAACTGTACCGAACCATTCCGAGATATCGCGTCCATGAAAGGTGTCAATGTGTGCGTTGCTCGAATATCATATGTACGTAGATTGACTACAGTTAGTCTCCAGTATACTGTGGTATAAGTGAGTGTCATAGGCCTGCCCGCGTTTCAAACTCAGTGATACTAGGCGATTGAAGGGGCGGGGCGCGGGCGGCGCGGGCGAACGTCTATATGGACTACACGTACGTTGTACGTATGCGCTGGCAGAAACGCATCGCTCGCCTCGGCCGCGCTCGGCACCGACCGAACGCGACGACAATCGCCGCGAGTCGCGTTCGTGATAGAAGACCGCAGCGCTCGTAAAATGCAATTATTGTACCTAGGTCTAAATAATTATGTTGTAAATATATGATTTTTTACATTTTATTTTAAGCTTAAAAATTATGGTATGGCGGCGCCATACGCGCCATCTTAGAGAAATCGCCACTGGTAAAGGAACACATCTTCTAATTTAATCTAGCCTATAGCATCCCACTGCTGGGCGAATGCCTCCCCTCTTGCTTTTAGGTTCTGGGTTTAGTTTATTTAGTTAGATATTACTTCGTTTTGTTCAAAAATATCATAAGTTTAGCTAAATTGGTTTGGTTAGGTTCATTGATGATTAATTATATTGATTGACATCAATGATAGATATCAATAAACAACTACTCCTAAAAAGAAAAAAGCTTTGTCAATTAAGAAAATCTAATAAAATAAATCAATAAGCTCACGTTTCTACAAAAAGAAGTGAAATCTCACCAAAAACATTCTGTAAAAACTAGCCAAGTCTCGATGGAGCTGATTGTTTATCTCTAAAAAGTAATGAAATCTATAAATATTTTTTTTCTACACTGAGTTATTAGATTTAGGGAGTCCATAATAGTATTCAAGTATTTCATTTTTTTTAATATATTCCCGAAAAACTAATATGTGACAGTTCATATCAGACGGAGATACCTCTTTATACGATGAAAACAAAAAAACCGGAAAATATTTTCCCCCGTGTCGTGAAAGGCGACCGATCGGCTATGCGAGTCACTACCATCGTTACTATTAGGTGGTAGGTACAGTTCTGCATTACCCTGCTCGGGTTAGGTACCGCCATACCTATTCCTGCCGCAATAGCGTCAGTGCTTGTCACTGTCGTGTTCCGGTTTGGAGGGTAAGGTAGACGGTAAACTTATGCATGTGGTTTTAGACCTCGCCACAAGATAGCAACGCACCATTAACACCTTTGGTGTCTTTTTGGCGACGGTTGACTCTTTCCATTAGGAGACCCACCTGCTTGTTTGCTATCTTATGATATTAAAAAAATCCTCGTCATCATGAGCACTAATCAAACTTAGTATTTATAGCAACAAGACTAAGTCCAAACATAACAGTTTTGTTACCCACCCATCATCTGCTTGTTTGCTATCTTATGATATAAAAAAAAAACATAATTTGATGAATTCATAAAATATAAATGTTTTATGAAAAACCATAACTTATTTCATTTTCAATACCATACCTTAAACAACTTAAGATCACCACCCGAAAATATTAAAAATATATTAATAAAGACATGTCTCTTTATACAGCGTTTTAAATTTTAAAACGCGCATTTTAAAACACCGTACAGAACGATGAGTATAGATATCTGCATATACGACACCAGCTGTTGTTTGTAATTATTACATGTGTTCGCTTATTCGATTTGTATAAGCAGCGAAATACATAAAATGAAAAAAAAAAAATTATATAGATATGAGCGTTTGGATAATTTAAAGCCATATATGTAATAAAAAAATCACATTTTTGACATGTCCTTTTATACGTAGGGACCGTCGATATATATATATATATATATATATATATATATATATATATATATGATTTTTTCTTCGAAACATCACAGCGTGTGGCTACGATCAGACCCAAAAATAAGTCATAGTACATGCTATTTTCACCTTTATTTTGTTGTTCTGTTGTGTACAATAAAGTATTAAATAAATAAATAAAATAAATTTTCTCGGAAATAAAAGCAGTTCGGAAACCCGGAGCCTGTCCTGAATTATGTGAGACTAAACTGGTTACATAATTACACTAATTAGATGGTTCGATGTAAAGGTTAATGTATTGCAGCCTTGCGCCAGCTTTCTTTGACCAAGGCATTTATTTAAAGGCTGATATTGCCATTGTTAATACCATTTATAATTGTTTTTTTTATGGGAAGATTTATCGATTAATATCCATAAAATAATTACATGTTTAATAATTACACACACACACACACACATATATATATATATATATATATATATATATATATATATATATATATATATATATATATATATATATATATATATCTTCACGCCCTTATCCCCGAAGGGGTTGGCAGAGGTACAACAAGTGCACCCATGATTAGCCGAAGATATTTGGTCCCACAAAACTTTCCAATCCCGAGCAACTTTGTGTTTCTCAGAAAACTGAAAAACACTTTTTTTTTGTGCCCGACCCGGGAATCGAACCCGGGACCTCATGTGGTTAAGGCCAACGCTGGACCACTAGACTACAGAGGCCATATATATATGTGTATATGTGTGTGTGAGTGTGTGTGTGTGTGTTTCCGCGAGAGGGCGTCCGTACGCAAATACATAATGCGAGCAAGTCCTACATTTTTATTAAAAATAATTACAAAACTATTTTGTTCTTGTGTAATTTTAAGTGAAAAACAAAAATAAAAGAACAGTGGACTTATACAATTGCTATTTTATGAAAAAAGATCAAAAATAAATAGACAGTCACTAAATCATATCTACGTGCCGTTATTAAGTTTAAAACTGTGAATGAAATCTTAGGAGTGTTTATTGAAATAACAATTGATATGTTATTTTAGCATGGATATAGTTACAACTTTGAATGATAAATGTTTTGTATAAAATATAAACTGTATACAATACCTCAAAACCGTTGCAAAGAAAACTTCACAAAATTACAATAAAAACATGTACACGTAAGTTGTTATCTATTTGTTGCACTTAGAACCGGCACACTGTGTGATAATTTTTTGGATTTTTAAGAAGTTTTGAAATTCCTATTAAATAATTGTAATGAGACGGTTACATTTTTAAACTTATATCATAAACAACATAAATTACACACAGGTCAGTATTTATTTAAGAAATAACAGTTTATTTATAACTTGTATTGACCAAAGAGTATGTAATGTAGTGAGAGACCGGACTTCATAGTACTGTCGGAGATCAGAATCGTTATTTTTTTATTACCAACGTAAACAAATTAAAACAATGTACCAACACAATAATTTCTTGGTTTGCAGGGTTTTAACAGAATGGCTAGAAAGGAAGTTTAATTCGCCTCCGAGTAAGTTTGCAAAGGCCACTATCGATTTTCTCGTTATCGATTAATCGTATCTATACATTCGCTGTATCGATTATAGTAGGTATTGGACAATTTTATTATTCGCCGAAAATAAAACAAAAGCATTGGTGTAAAGGTTTAATATAATGAGAATAAAATTATGTACTTATTTGTAAGAATATAATTCTAGTAATAGTTTATTTATATTTGCAAAATAGGGTTTACACTTTAAATAATGATTATTGAAATGTACTTTAGTCGCTTATTTTAGTAAGTGATAACAATTTTCTATTAAACTAATAAATATTATCTATTTATAGTCTCGAGCACCCGATCTTGAGTTTGTTAACAAATAAAGTACGTCGTTCTTTTAAAAAATCAACTTAAAAATTGTAAAGTTAACACATTTTGTTATTGTAATCACATATAATCATATCATGTAAGTTTATAATTTAAAGGTTAACAATTGAATTACAACTGTTTAAATAATATCAAAAATGGCATAACTTTCATCCAACGAAGTGTCACAGAAAAATAAAAGCGAAATTTATATACGAAGTCAAGCATAGCTTACATTAACATTTGCTAGTTTTACTTTGAGCTAAAAATAAATTTAAATTAGGCAGAGAACAATAGATATCTATACGTTAATACGCGAAGGAAAATCTTTGGACCTCTTTTTAAGACAATCAAATAACGAGAAAGGTGAAGTATGAAATTTGGCACGATTAAAGTTTACATTCCGGAGGACTGCAGAAACTTAATATTTTCAAATAAAATGCATTAGAAATACATTAAATTAATAGAAATAAACTTTACACACACTATATTCATGTGACATACATGATAATATACAGATCACAGAAAAGATAATTCCGTGATACAGATTGTATAATACGGATTTACATACTCTTTGATATTATACACATATGTATACTATTTTCTTTACGGTTAAAGTAAATTATCAAACTTACTCTAAAAAAAGAGATTTTTTTGCTAAGTCTATGATCGAGTTTCGGCCAAGGCGTACGCTATCCATACCAATTATAAATATGAAAATAACTGTCTGTCCGTCTGTTTCTTCTTCAGGCCTAAGCCTGAACCGATTTAGATGAAATTTGGTACAAAGATAGTTTAAGACCCGAGAAAGGACATCGGATAGTTTTTATCCCGGAAATCCCACGGAAGCGGGAATTATGCAAGTAAAACTCGGGGACTCTTATTTTAGAATTTTTTTTACGCGGACGAAGTCGCGGGCATAGATAGTATCTAAATGCAAGAGTAAAATATGATATTAATAACAATTAATCGTTTAAAAAAATATCTAGATTTCTGCAGACGGAATATTTTGTTTCATTTTATAAAAAACTACAAATTTTCAAAATGAAAGTATAAAAATTTAACTGTACTATACTTCTTATAATTGTGTCATGTTTCCACCTATTCCTATAAAAAAATTTTGCACTTTTGTATCTATTGCTATTTTACGAAGTCATAGTGATTGTTATTTGTGAAATCGTACTAGTGCTGTGCATGTGATCAAGTACTGAGATAACAAACATAAAAAACATACAGCCGAATTGATTACCTCCTTTCGGAAAATCAGTTAAAAGAATAATTTTATTCTTAAAAATTGGAACATTTCCATTCTATAGGAATTAGATCCTATATAGTTTTTGATTAATAAACTAATTGATTCAATTGATATAACAATTATATAACAAAATTTAAAAAAAAAATTAAAAATGAGAAAGGGAAGAAACTCTTAGTAGAATTACAGGCTATTTTAAAATAAAATACGTTGTTGAATTAGTTTCGTTGTCAATGTTTAGATTTACAAAACCTGTTATTGTATCGGCACTCGTGACTTATTATTGACACAATTTGTAGTAAAGGAGAACGAATGATAATTTGTTTATATGGCCATAAGAAATTTTCTGTTCCTACGTTCCTTCCTTACTCATTTCTACAATTTAAATGTGAGGCGTGAGCACTAGACGGGCTGTGAAATAACAATCCTCTAAGTCGATTAAATCTCTAGTGGAAGCTGAGTTTACATCATTTTCTATTAAGCATTTGTATGCCATCCAGTGTCCATACCCTGTATTTAACGTATAAACATATGCCACACGTTTTACTATTTATAATTTAGTTATGCTTCGATATTGACGGAGACTTCTATACAAGCTTCTTCCTAGACAAGCTTCTGTTCATCCAGAGAAAACAGTTGCCCAAACAATAATGCCGCTACTTTATTTCTGTAAAAAATAAACATTCTTTTAATATTTATAATAATACGTAAATTTATTAAAGCTTTGTGGGTTATTTAGTTAAAGTAAAAACAAAAATTTCAGTTAAATATACTTTTAATCAATTAGTGATCATACAGACAGGTAAATTACTGATTACTGGAGAAAATATTGATGTTTAAGTAATTACAGGAGATTTTATCGTGTATTTGAAAATTATATCCTAATACTTGAACAGAGATTTTCCATCAGCCTTGACTATTCCTACTGCAGTTGTGTTCCTACGGGCAGCGCTTCTTGCTTCCATATTCCGGTTTGCAGCCAGTAAACATGAATGTGGCATTCGAACCTCGCTACTACGACAGCAACATACCGTTAACATTTTTGGTCTATAGGCGATGGTCATCTCTTTCCATCAGGAGAGCTATCTGCTTCTTTGCAATCTTAATCTATAAAAAAATCACAATATAGATTTAAACACATCTTTTTTTGTTTTATATTAAAAACAGTTACATATTTTTTTAAACATAAAACAAAATTGAACCTTACTTTGTTTTTTAACCTCAAAATATAGCAAAAAGCAGCTGGCTCTTCTGCTGGTTAGAGAAAGTCGCCACCTGTAGACGCTAGTAATAACATGGATTTAACTGATGCGTTGCTAAATTTGAAGCTGGGGTATTGGTTCTCATGTACAAATTTACCGGCAACCTTTTCCTCAATGACAAAAAATAGTATATTGGTACTGTATACTGGGGTAAGTCACATAGAGTTCTACCACTAACTAATGGTAGATGTTTCACCACTACTGTGACACCAGAGCCTCGTCAGTTGGAGCAAGATCTAACACGAGTGCTATAGTGAATAAAATAGAGGTTTCTGAAAACTACTTTCCAAGACAACAATTTTATACTTGGATATTTTTAAAATAAATCTAAATATACAGTGTGTTTCCCGCTGTTCGTCCCCTTTGTAGAATTGACTATCTACCATTCTGCCAGGCAGTTCGTAAGAGGCGAATGGTTGGATATACGAGTCACTACTGTCGTGGCTACTAGATAGTAGAGTTCTGCATTGTCTCGCCCGGGTCCAGTACCACCGCCTTACCTATTCCTGCCGCCATAGCGTCACTGCTTGTCATTGTCGTGTTCCGGTTTGGAGGGTAAGGTAGCCGGTAAGCTTATGCATGTTGTGTTAACACCCCCCCTACATGGATTGCAACGTATCATTTTTGAAATTTTTTTTATGTCCAAAGGTAGCAAATAAGCAGATAGCTCTCCTGGTGGTGGTTTCCCAGATTCGGGTTATGTCATCATGTCATATGGTAACATTTTCATCATCAAGATTTCACTTGACTGTTTGTTCTGAATAGTTTATCGTGTAGAGTATTTGAATGGTATACCATTGCTACAGTAGAAGTAGCTAATACTCCAAATATTGTACATTGTTTTTATGACAAATATTTTTACTCAACAAATTGTAGTCATTTTCTCGATCATTGGTATAAATTTGACAGAGTGTGTTTCATTAATAATATAGTAATATGTTGAATTCCTAATAGGATTGCACACCAACTCATCATACAACAGAATGCAAATAAAAATAAATCAATTTATCCTGAACTCTCGTTTGTGATTTGGTATCTCATCTCATGCCAAGTCGCATTCATAATATATCTCTGAGTTCAGCGTGCCTCTTGGCAAAACCTCCTAACAGTTTTCCCTGTAGTATATTTCTAGTTAAGGTTTGCAGTAAGCATCAACTCGCCTTCTCCTGTCTTTTCTACATCCCTGGGGTACCAGTCTGTTAAATTTTACTCCATATTGAGTATTACGTAATATATGACTCGTCCATTTCCACTTCAGCTGATCTATTTTGGTAAGACTGTCTGTAACTTTTGTTTTATTTCTTACAAATATATTTCGTTTTCTGTCTTGTTTTTTGATAGTCATTTAGCTTAGTTCAGTGGCTTATTAACAGTATTCTAACGTTTTTGTTACATGACCAGGTTTCGCATCAATATAAAAAATAATGCAGGTATAATAGGCCTTTCTTTTTATACTAACACTGAGGTCTACAGAGAATTTAACAATCTATTGAAATGGCCAGTATCTTTTTCAACAACTTGCTATTTGTACTCTTATTTCTTCGATAATTTGGTCTGTGTAAGTCTGTAAGTAACTTTAGTTTGTTTATATTCACAGATAAACCAACTTTCTCGCTTTCTTTAGTTTTGGGTCTTGCATCATCTAATTTTAGTGGATTTTCTTCAAACAAGATAATGTAATCTGCGAATCTGATGGTTAAATTTTTACCATATATATGTAATCAGAGTTTATCCAGTTAAGTTTTTGAAATATATTTTCCAGCACAGAACAGCTTAAGAGACAGCAGCTCAGCGTGCCTGATACCTCTTTTCATTTTAAACGAAAACATTTTAAAAGTATACGAATCGAAATCTTGCCCAAGATTTCAATTCGTATACTTGTATTATTACTGTAAATGGAGTATACATCAAATGTTACAGATTAGGATTTCCAGGCTTTCTAGGCTTTTCCCATGGGTTTGTTTGTACTGCCAAATGAATTAAAGTAATCGTTAAAAACATGTACAAAGGTATGTTGTACTAATTGTATTTTTCCATATTTTCCATATTTTGTTTAATTTGAATATTCATAATATATATATATAATTTGGTTTATATTCGACGTTTGGCCGAAATTCAACATTCGTTCGAAATTCGGCAGTTAGTCGAAACTCAAAATTTGGTCAAAATTCAATGTTCGGTAGAATTTCGGCGTTCGGGCGAAAAACCCCCAGAGGTTTGTTACTACTATGAATTGATATACTGCCCTCATTCTGATGCCAGTAACTAGTATTATGAAACAATCAGTCTGAGTTTTAAGATAATAACAGTAAAACATGGCATTAATTTATTGTATAGTAGCTGCAGCATGTAGCCCGCTGCATTATAAGAGTTTTTGGCGAATCCCGCAGGATCACCTAATTTTTCCGGGATAAAAAGTAGCCTTGTGCTATTCCAGGTCATCATCTACCTGTATGCCTGATTTCATTCAAATCCGTTGAGTAGGTTTTGGGTGATTGAGTAACAAACATCCATCCAAACATCCAAACTTTCGCATTTATAATAATATCTGGTTGACCGAGCTTTTCTTGGACCTGGAACCTTGATTAATCGATTCCTTGACCCGAAAAACCCCTAATTTGTGACTTTCATGAAAATCGTTGGAGCTAATTCCGAGATTCCAATATATATATATATATATATATATATATATATATATATATATATATATATATATATATATATATACACAAGAATTGCTCGTTTAAAGGTATTAGATTAATATAGATTTAAAAAAAAGACTTACATGTACTTTTCAAATGTTGAGGGTAATCTATCATTTGCTCATCAGTCAGTGGTGATGCAAACAGTTTTAATTTTGGATAAGCTGTTTTTTTGAGGCGGTTGCCTTTTTTATTAAAATTCCTTTTTTCAAAATGGTCGCTACATATATGGCGGTTTTTATGCAAGAGTTCTATAGGTAAATGCACCAAATCTTCATTACCAACTACTTTTATCCATATTCTGCACCTGAAATTAAGCATCATTAAATGTTGGTAGTGAGCAGTGTAGTACAACTGTCATAATAATCCTTTATATCATACAGGATATTTGTTGTTATCTTTTGCAACCAGACATGACATGTGTGTGTGTGTGTGTGTTATTGCCATTTTCATTTTCCAATTTTTCAGTCTTATCAAAAATTAAGTTTTTTTTAATATTGTAAAAATGGAAAAGTTTCCTAGGACCTCAAAACGTGGGAATTTGGTGAAATCCCAATTATACAAAATCGGAGCTAAATCAGTAACTTCTTTATCTAAATACATATCCGTTAAAAAAAATGATTCAAAAAACATTTTTCATCATTGATAAATCCCGAACAAATCAATCGATTTTAATCCGATTTACAGTATTTGATGTAGTTTTGTAATTAGATGAATTAATTAGATTTTTAAAAAATCGGTATATTAGCCTAAAAGTTATTTTAAAAATATGAAGTAAGTTTGCCATAAACATGTAATTTTAATATTTGAATAGGTGTATGTATCTTTTAAAAATCTAATTCAATTTTAAATCTCAATATCTGCGGGGGGGGTAAAATCAAAAAGTAGGGTGCTGTGTAACAAAAGGTGCACAGGACAGAAAAATTCAACAAAAATGTGCCACTGACAAAAGTTGGTGTACCTTACCCCCTTCATTCCATGGTAGAACAAAAAAGAGGCCTTATATAGGGTCAAAATTTTCGTTGAAATTTTTTTAAGTCCTGCGTACCCTTTGCTACTTACAAGACCTTACTTTTTGATTTTACCCTCCAGCTCCACGGATATCGAGCTAAGAGCAAAGTGATCTTGACAAAAGTTGATGTCCCTTACCCCCTCTATCCCATGGTGAAACAAAAAGGGGGCCTTATATAGGGTCGAAATTTTTCGTCGAAATATGTCAATTGTAATGGATTTCAGTTTTCATCCCTCAGCTTAGCGAGGAATGAACTCAGAGTAAAGTGATTTTGACAAAAGTTAATGTCCCTTACCTCCTCCATCCAATGTTGCAACAAAATACACACCCCTACATATAACACCCCTTGTGTTATATAGGTCCTGTGCACCCTTTCCTACACACTGATCGAAAATTTCAACCCTATAAAACCCCCCTTTTTTATTGCACCATTGGATGGAGGGGGTAAGGGACATCAACTTTTGTCGAGGTCACTTTACTCTTAGGTCAATAGCCGCGAAGCTGTGGGTAAATACCGAAATCCATTACAAAGGCGTCTGGGAAAATTTCGACCCTATATAAGGCCTGTTTTTTCTTCCACCATGGGATGGAGGGGGTGAGGTACATCAACTTTTGTCGAGGTCACTTTGCTCTTAGGTCAATAGCCGCGGAGTTGGGAGGTAAAATCAAAAACTACGGTGACAGCTAGTGACAAATATATCCTCTTACCATATATCCGCACAGGTTTACCGTTCATCGCCTATAAAAACTAAAAAGTTTTCTAAATACCTACAGTAAGTTTGACCGCCCCGTTGGTCAAGTGGTTAGCGACCCTGACTACGCAATTGACGGGGCTCGGGTTCATAAAATAGCATAAAAGTTTGTATTTCCGGGTTTGGGTGATTATTAAATATATTCTTATCCCTATTTTTATCTTATCCCTACGACCTTACCTCACTACCTTACCCGTACGAATTTACATAACTAATGTACTACCTTACCTTACCCTTACTGCCTTACCTCACTACCTTTCAAATTTACGTTAACCTTATAAGGTCTAAACTCACTACCTTTAGATCTTACCTCACTACCTTCGGCCTTACCTTACCTTTATGATCTGACCCCTCTACCCGTCGACCTAATCTTACCCATACGTACTCACATCATTAATGTACTACTTTACCTTACCCTTACTGCCTTACCCAGTACCTTTCAACTTTACTTTGAGCTTATAAGATCTAAACTCACTACCTTTCGATCTTACGTTACCCTTACGACCTTACCTCACTACCTTCGGCCTTACCTTACCCTTATGACCTTACCCCCCCTACCTGTCGACCTAATCTTACCCATACGAACTCACATCACTAATGTACTACTTTATCTTACTCTTACTGCCTTACCCAGTACGTTTCAACTTTACGTTGGTTGAAGTTGGTGTCTTTTGGTGAAGTTGGTCTCTTTAATGAAAGTCGGTTTTTACCCCCCAGCTCCGCGGCTATTGACCTAAGAGCAAAGTGACCTCGACAAAAGTTGGTGTCCCTTACCCCCTCCATCCAATGGTGCAACAAAAACGGGGGGTTATATAGGGTTGAAATTTTCCATCGAAATTTTTCTGTCCTGCGTCCCCTTTCCTACTCAAGACCGTAGTTTTTTATTTTACCTCCCAGCTCCGCGGCTATTGACCTAAGAGCAAAGTGACCTCGACAAAAGTTGGTGTCCCTTACCCCCTCCATCCAATGGTACAACAAAAAAAGGGAGGTTATATAGGGTTGAAATTTTTCTGTCCTGCGTCCCCTTTCCAACTCAAGACCGTAGTTTTTGATTTTACCCCCCAGCTCCGCGGCTATTGACCAAAGAGCAAAGTGACCTCGACAAAAGTTGGTGTCCCTTACCCCCTCCATCCAATGGTGCAACAAAAAAGGGAGGTTATATAGAGTTGAAATTTTCCATCAAAATTTTTCTGTCCTGCGTCCCCTTTCCTACTCAAGACCGTAGTTTTTGATTTTACCCCCCAGCTCCACGGCTATTGACCTAAGAGCAAAGTAACCAAGACAAAATTGGATGTCCCTTACCCCCTCCATCCAATGGTGCAATAAAAAAGGGGGGTTGGTAGCGGTTGGCTTTATTTTTTGTAAATTAGATGTCAACAAAAGTTATCCTTAAATTGTCTGCAGACAAAATTGTCGGCAGCTAGTAATAATCTTATAATGAGTTTTTTGTTAAAATTTATGTGTTATGAGATGTAAAATACAACCTACCTTGTGTTCTAGAGGTTAGTATCACTACATTACATACTATTTGGTTAGCGTATGTGGCTTAGATCATGAGATCCCTGATTTGTTCGGGGCTATCAACAAGAGAAAGAATACAATAATTTAAGGGAACAGGATGATTACTAAGTTTCATTTCTCCACTTTATCAAGGAAATAGATATACTTTTTAATTATTTGTCTTTATTCAGTAGTCTTTTCATGCTATCAGAATGGCCTGTTTGATAGTCAATTTACAGCAATATATATACTCACAAACATAAATAGCAATTTAAAGGAAATTGATTTTTTTATAAAAAACTAACAGCAATGAGATTAATAATTAAGGTCTGCTTGTATCAAATTATTTAAACACATTGTTAAATACGTTTATAGTATTTATATATACTTTTATAAAAATTATCGTCTTGAATGTCAATGTGCAAAAGTAATAATATTTACAAAACAACTTACCGAGTTTCGTCCAGTGGAAAGTTGGCGAAGAATCCACTTCGGTTTTTTCCTTTAATCCACAAATTTCACATTTCCTACAATTTCCTTTCATTTTGAAATTCACAAAGTATTTAAGGTATTTACTAACTTCGCCTTGTCGATCACCCTTCTCTACCACAACGTTAACTTTTTTTAGATAAATAATAATAAAGGATAGATAGATGAGATAATTAAATAAACAAAGTTTATAAAAACAATTTAAAATTACTCAAATCGCAATTTCGCAATTGATCGCAATGGCGGATTTGAATAAAAATGGCAGAGTACCTATGTAATGTACTTGAAAATTGTCGTCACACCGTAATATTGTTAGGTTGGCAACTAAATTATAATCATTTCATACAAAATTATTTTTCGAATTACTTTCGTTAGACTGTCGCTTAACTGACAAAGAAATAGACTAAACAAGGCTCAAGGAGAAAGGAGTATTTGACAGCTTAGAGTGTCACTAGCTTGAAGAAAATATTTTATACTGAACGCAATTATATACGAAACCTGTACGGAATTAAGAAAAGTGTATTTTTTCTCGAATCCAATATTATAATACCTACACGAATTTCAATTTATAATTTAATTCCAGAATTAAGTCTATAAATCAAATTATTTAGAAAATGTCACTGGAAAATCTTCTAGAGAATCTCGATAACGTCACAATTAGAAATAAATTATTGAAAAAATCTAAATCCACTGAATCATTAGATGTGTCTGCTTTGGAATCTTTAAGTTCTGATATTAATATGAGAAGTCTAGATCTTTCTACAGGAATTCATGATGAATATATCGAAGACATGAAAAATGAAATCGAATAATTAAAATTACAGCTTTTACGTTTTCTTACGTCTAACACGTAATGAATTAGACAATGTCATACTCGAAAATAATGAATTAAAAAGAACTATTTGTAGACAGGAACAACAAATGGATATTTTGAGGAATATATGTACTAGCCCTTCTAAGCTGCAGAACAAACAAAAACAACTAACAAGAAAAAACCAAAGACACTCTTTAGTGGATAACTTACGCATTTCCCTTGGGAAAACTGGGATCCTAAATAATAAAAAGGATAATCTATTTTCAATGACGGAAAAAAGTGAACCAAATACACAGAATAATAAAGTAATATCTGAAGAAACAGCGGCAAATAATAATTATGAAAATAAAATTGAGTATAACCTACCAGAAATCGAGCTATGTGAGAATAAAGGAAATAAAAACGAGAAAATGGTAAAGAATAGACAGTTAGATAGTTCATTAGAAAATATAGTAGAACTGAGTTCCTTTTTGAGGACTGTACGTTGTCCGGATTTTTTGTTAAGTGTTTACAAAAATAAATTTCTAAATGAGTCAAAATTAAATAATATGTTAAAGTTAGTTTGTAAAAATTTTAAAAATTGTAGATTTGTAGATTTAAATTATGGTTCGCAATACGATATAACTAGTTTTCATAGCCATGTTTTTCATATATGTAAGCGTAACAATCTTGAATTAGATCAATTTGAGTATAATAATAAGTTTTAATCATTCAAAAATGACATAGTAAATAAGAAAATTAAATCAAAAAGTTTTATTAAATCAACTTTACATTCAATACCTAAGAAAGGCACTATTCCTTATTACTTTCCTGTCCAGGAAAAAAATATAAATTCTCAGTTTTTTCGTTAAAGGTCAATCGAATAAGCAAATAATAAATATTAGAAAAGTTTCAAAATTAAAAAGTAATAAGGAACAGAGAACACACTTTCAAATATTTCATCAAAACATAGCAGGAATAGTCTGTAAAAAAGATTTATTAAACATGATGTTATTTGAGTTTTATAGTAAAAAAGAAGAACCAGATATATTATGTTTTTCTGAAACTTTTCTAAACTCAGATAATGAAAATAATGTAACACTAAGTGGGTATAATCTGGTTTCCCATTATTGTAGAAGCAACAGTCAGAAAAGGGGTGGAGTTTGTATTTTTGCTAAGACAGGCTTACAAGTAAAATAACTACAGATTTTGAGAGTCACGTTCAAGATAAAATTTTTGAATGTTGTAGAATTGAAATACATGCATATAATATAATTGTAGTTTGTCTTTACAGAATACCAAACACAAATACAGACATATTTTTATCAAAATTAGATTTAATGTTACATGAAATTACAAAAAAATATAAAAAGAAGAAAGTAATTGTAAGTGAGGATCTAAATATTAACACTCTAAAACAACGTAATGCAACTAAAAATTTTATTAATTTGATAAAAAATTATAATTTCAACATACACATAACGGATCCAACAAGAAAGGAATCATGTATAGATCATATCATTAGTAACGTGGACAATGCATTTAGTAAATTACATAAATTAGATCTTTCTGATCATAATACAGCTCAAATGTTATTTATTCCAATAACAAATAATGATATGACACCTACTTATTTTACGCACAAGCGGGATTTAAGTAAAGGTAATCTAGATAAATTCAAAAAATGCTTGAGTCAGTTGTCTTTTTCTGCAGTATACAAAAGCAATGATGTTAATCTCGCAACACAAGAATTCCATGAATTAATTACTCTATTTTATCAACTGTGCTTTCTAAAAATTAGAATTAAAGTTTCAAATGATTACATAAAACAAAAAAAGATCATTGCGCTTCGCATTTTATAAAAACAAATCTCGTGAAAACAAAATTTATTACAAGATGTATTCAAAGATCTTGAGTCATTGTATTAATTTATCACACAAATTACATAATGATAAAATTTTACAATCAGGAAAAAACACATGTAAAGCTTCCTGGAATATCATAAAAATTGAGACATCAAATCAAAATATACAGGTATTATAAACGACATAACATCAAATAATAAAATTATCACAAATCCTGAAGACATTGCTAATGAATTTAATAACTATCTATGAAGGATATGATGGCATTTCTACAAAGGTTATAAAATATTGTGTAAACGAGTTAGCCCCTATCCTTACATACTTAATAAATTACATTACATTCAGAGAGGGAATTTTTCCGGAATTGCTAAAAACATCCCTCATAAAACCTCTGTAAGGCGGGCTATAGGAGAGACAATTAAACACGAAAGTTGGATCAATACTGACTCTTTAATATTAATAATAAAACATTTATAACATTAGAATATAAGTAAATAAGGCTGGTTATACACAATAGGTTGGCTACACACTACATCTCCTTCCCATGGAGAAAAAAAAGTAAAATTACATTATGATTTTGCTTTTTTTTTTATATTAAAATACGACACAATGAAGTGTAAAAGCTTAAGCTAATTAATATAAAATAAATTGTTTATACGAATACATAGGTATGTGTACCTACAATGATACACACTATAATAACATAAAAATAAAAATACAAATACAAATGAATTTATAAGATATGGTTTAAAAAATAATAATTAACTTGATGTAAACAATTTAGTACGATTTTTATGGATTATGTCTAATTTTCCATTTTTGTTTATTTGAACATTTGGTGACATGTCTTTTACTACTACATAAGGACCTGAATAGATGCTTTCCATTTTATTACAATTTTCATTTTTTATTAAAATTAAATCATTTGGTTTGTAAACTATAGGATTAATACATTTATCATAAACATTTTTTCTAGCTAACTTACTTTTAAATAGATTTTCCCTTGCTACCTTTTGAGACATTTGCAGTCTAAATTTTAATTCCAAAGGATAACTTTCATGATTATAAAGTGGTTCTACAATATCGGTATTTAAATTACTAGGAAGCGAACATACCTTACCAAATACTAACTCGAAAGGCGTGAATTTAGTTTCCGAATGAACAGATGTGTTGAAGGAGAAACACCAATATGGAAGCCATTGGCTCCATGCGTCTGGGTGGTTATCAGTTTGTATACGCAAGAAAGAACTTAAATTTTTATGCGAATTTTCCAATGCGCCTATACTTTGGTGGTGGTAAGCGGTAGAACTTAAATGATTTATTTTTAAAAGTTTACATACCTCTTGGAATACAGAAGACATGAATTCAGATCCTCTGTCTGTTGCGATCTCCTTAGGTATCCCGTAGCGAAGAATGAAACTATTAACTAGAGCTTGAGCTACCTCCTTCGATTTTTTCGAAATTAAAGGTTGAGTCACTACATATTTAGTTAACTCGCATTGCAAGGTAAGTATATAAGAAAAGTTATAATAATCCCTATCTAACGGTCCTACTAAATCTAAAAATATTTTATCGAAAGCTGACTTCGACGTCGAAGTAACGACCATTTGCTCTTTAACGAGTCTACTATATTTTTCTTTTTGACATTTCGGGCATTTTTTTACGAATTCCCGAACATCTCGTTCTATACCTGGCCAATAAAAATATTTCTTAATGTTATTCACCATCCTTCTCATACCCGCGTGGCCACTGGTGGGTAAGAGATGGAAGTCGTTTAGAATAACTTTTTGGTCATCTTTATCCTCAATTCTTCGTACGTCATTTATTATATAAAATCGCGGTGCGCACCTATCATTTGCCATTTTAATCTCACTTAGCAATTCTTCTACAAATATATCATTTTTACTATTTTTTATTATACATATTTCGTCGACGTTTATTAGATTGCAAAATTTATTCAGCTCCCTCACAAAAGCGACTCGCGTCAGTTGTGATCGGAAGTCTGGATTAATAAAAATTGTTAACTTACTTTCAACATAACAAAACGCGTTTTTTTCCATGGTAATCTTATTTTGTTTCCGTAAACTATCTAAGTCTTTTTTCTCTATAAATCTTAGTTCTACTGCCTCTCTTGGTTTTGTATGATTCCCCACGACACTCGGTTGATCAGGCCAAGTGCAGTCAGAAGTCGTACTATCCGGATGGCGTTGCAATTTTCTCGCTTGTGCCCTAGTTGTCACATTTATATAAGGCTCACTCATGCTTTTTAAATCTTCTGATGTAAAAGAAATTCGAGACAAGGCATCTGCAGCTGCGTTGTCTGAACCCTTTACATATTCTACAATATAGTTGTACTCCTCTAATATCAATCTGAACTTCATAAGCCTACTTGATGGATCCCGCATGTTAAAAAGGTAAACTAAAGGACGATGTTCCGTCAATATTTTGAATTTCCTTCCGTATAAGTACGGACGAAAGTATTTAACAGCCCAAACTATCGCCAATAACTCTTTTTCAATAGTTGGATATCGCTGTTCTGCGCTATTTAAACTTCTACTTGCGTAAGCTACTGGTTTTTTATTTTTATTACTTAATATTGCGCCGATTGCGTAACCTGAAGCGTCTGTTTGTACTATAAACTGATTATTATCTGAAAAATCGGGATATTGGAGTACCGGGGGAGAAACTAAATACTCTTTTAACATTTCAAACGATTTTTTACAATCCTGATCCCAAACAAACGGTACATTTTTTCTACATAATTTATTTAAAGGATACACTTTTTCCGCAAAGTTTGGTATAAATTTTCTGTAATAATTAACAAAAGCAGTAAAACGTTTGACCTCGTCAATGGATTTTGGGCAAGGATATTTTTTGACTATGTTAATTTTCTCTGGATCGGGAACTACGCCCTTGTTTGTGACTATATGTCCTAAATAAAGCATTTCCTTTTTCAAAAAATCACATTTAACCGGATTAAGCTTTAATTTAACTTGCCTTAGCCTTTCAAAAACATCTTGTAAATTTTTCATTTTTTCGCCTAAATTTCGACCAAAAACTACTAAATCGTTTTGGTAAATAAGGCACTTATCATACGAAAGACCTGTCATAGCTATTGTCATCATCCGAGAAAACGAAGACGAACTGGTCTTAAGTCCCATTGGCATCCTTGTCAACTGGAACTGACCAGAACCAAAAGCCGTATACTTCCGACTGTCTGTATTTAGCTCGACATTATGAAAACCTTGATATAAATCTAAATGACTAAAATATATGCAACCTGATAAGGAATCTAGAATTTCTGTTATGTTAGGAAGACGGAATTTATCATCTTCAATACAATTATTTAACTTCCTATAATCAACTACTAACCTCCATTTTTTCTCACCGCTAGAATCTAACTTTTTTGGAACTAGTAACAAAGGACTACTCCATTCACTTCGACACTTTTCTATAATTCCTTCCTGTAACATTTCTCCTATTTGCCTATCTATCTCTTTTTTCCGAGCATGTGGTAATCTATATGGTTTAGAAAATATAGGCGTTACGTTAGGCTTTAAAGTTATTGAATGTTTATAAATATTAATCGTGGTTAAACTATCTCCCGGTAAATAAAATATATCACTGTATTTTGCACATAAATTCTCTACCGACATTTGTTCTTCTTCATTTAAGTGTTTTAATTGTAATAAGGAAAACAATTTTTTAACCCGCGTTGCGTTCGTTTCACTTTGTGAAAAGGAACAAATGTTGTAATCGTTAACGCTATGGATAGTCGGCTTAATTTTTTCAAGTGAAACATAATTTTCAGTCGTATTTAATATCTTTACCGGTATCTTACCACATACTGGTTTTACTAACGAACTGGCTAAGTAAACTCCGTCGCTGATATGTGACGCGCAAACTAAGCATTCGTCTTTTAAATCTGTCGTTATGTAATGAATAGATTCGCATCTCGGTGGGATCTCTAAATAATTACTACTAATACTAATAGGTAAACTAAACTTACTATTTTCGACCGAAAACGTTATTACGTTATGACTAAAGTCCAATACCGCGTTATACTTAGTCAGAAAGTCCTGACCGATGATGCCATTCGCCCTAATCGGTAAGAAATCAAATATATAAAATTTGTGTCTCAAATGATAACCATTTACATTGAAGTTTAAATAACAATATCCGATTGTTGTCACTTTGCCACCACACGTTTATAGAGATGCTCTCTTTGTAATACGAAATCTGTTCTTCTATAACATGTTTATACTTTAGCGCAGAAATTGATGCACCGGTATCAAGTAACCAATGTAGTGCACGGTTGTTTATAGGCAAACTAATTAAACAATTACTATTGCAAGATAAAATTTTAGTCTCGAAAAAACTTTATATTATTATTTTCCGTATTAGACGGTTCCGCCTGCACTTCCAGTTCCGAAATGACGTTAACTTTATAAGAGTTACTATTACGCATCCTTTGATTTCGATTATTACGAGTGTTATAGTAAAACTTACCTCTATGCGCCGGGCGGGTGCGGGTTGGGGTCTGGCTGTGCTGTTGCTCGCGGTAACCGGTCCAGCCACCACGACGACCATTGTGGTTGTGGTATCCACCCCCGTGCGGCCTACGCTGCACATATCTCTGGCTAGTGTGACCACGATGACCTCGCGCGGAATTGTGCCTAAAAGCCCTTTGAAATCTACCGTTATTATGATACATGCCAAGTACTTCCCCTGAACATGAAGCCGAGGTGATTTCCTCATTCTGCGCCGCCTGGATCGCGTCCTTGAGCGAGCTATAATTACGAGCTGCTAGTATAGTGCTCAATCTACGGTTTCGCAGCCCATCGGAGAATTTTTTAATCGCATATTGTTCATTTAAAGGTTTTAAAACTTTATAATTATCAGAATTTCCGTTGGCCTGTGAAACTGTAAGCTGAACGAAAAGTTCGGATATCTCTTTACCATAGTCCTGTATAGATAATTCATTCTGTTTCATAGAAGTTAATTTAGATTGTAATGCCGTAGCTGATTTTTGTGGTAATAATATATTTTTCATATCACTTAATAACATATCTACATTAGAATAACTTGAACTTAATCTTAATTTAGCAGTTTGGGATAACCTACTTTTTAATACAAAATTAATCAATTATTTTTTACAATCAGCTGCCGAGAGAGTAGAGCTGTAGTACTCAATATTATCGATTAATTGTCTGGTGTTAGCCTCTTCATCAGTCATGAGCGGCAATAAATTTAATGCAGTTGCCGTGTTGGTCCCGGCCTCCTTTGTAGAATAGGCCAACTGCCGTTCTGCCAGGCAAGTCGTAAAAGGCGACCGATTGGCTATCGAGTCACTACCATCGTGGCTACTAGGTGGTAGAGTTCTGCATTGTCTCGCCCGGGTCTGGTACCACCGCCTTACCTATTCCTGCCGCAATAGCATCAGTGCTTGTCGCTGTCGTGTTCCGGTTTGGAGGGTAAGGTAGCCGGTAAACTTATGCATGTGGCATTAGACCTCGCCACAAGATAGCAACGCACCATTAACATCTTTGGTGTCTATAGGCGATGGTTGACTCTTTCCATCAGGAGACCCATCTGCTTGTTTGCTATCTTATGATATAAATAAAAAAAAAAAATAAAAAAAAAAAAATAATAAATAGTTTTTAGGTCGAAGGTTGACATTGTTACAGATTTGCTACCCTTACACAATTCGATTACTTCGCCATAAATTTTTTGAAAAGTTTCAATATACTTATAAATTAATTCCGTATCTTCCTGTGACACTTTGCCTTTCTTTATATTATTCGTAACTTGAGTAACACAATAAGAATATTTCATAAAAACATCATTTGCTTCACAAAGCTTCTTAGTTAATATATTTCCTATCCTACGATCTGGACCAATTTTAATTAGATATACTCTTATGGCTTCGATATTACGACACAATATTTCTAAATCTGATGCCATAACTAGCCATAAAATAAGTTGCTTTTTCCTATAACTGAATACATTTTTATATTCGTAATAAAACTAGTAGATACTTACATACCATTAAAATATACCTATTATGTAAATAATTAAATATAATATAAAAATCACAATATAATGTTCATAGTTCGTAGTGAAAATATAACGTGATAGGTATGTCCCTGAAAATAGGAATCACTGGACGCGAGACCGTAATAATCGAACCGAATTATGGTTTTTCATCACCGAAAATTATTAACGCACTTTTTTTTTAACACTTTATATGCACTTTATATACACTTTGATAAAAAACCGTAGTCTAGTCAAACTTCTCCTTCATTTATGGTTGGCCTTTGAAGTCTGCGTAGAAATGAACGCCGAAGAGTATGATGGTGTATTTGCTGGTCAATCCATTGCAGGTGACATCTCCGGTAAATTCTGTATATGCCATATATTATTACAAGTACTATCAACGTTAGTATTAGTAGCAAAATAATGTTCGTGGCTCCTAAATGTGTTCTTATTTCCTCCACTGAATCTTGGTTATTGCCCCCAGCGGCGTTTTGATCTAAAATTACCTCCTCTTTAGATGTAGAGGTACCCATCTTTTTCAAAATTTAGAAAAGTAAAACTCATAATCTATGTTAGAAGATATAAGATTATGTATGGAAAATTCCCGGTCATCGTCGCAATCGTAGTCTGATTTCGTCCCAATATGGACATGGAATTTCAAACAAACCGAGCCTCTGCCACACGCATTGGCAGGGTCGCCATGTAAGGCGGGCTATAGGAGAGACAATTAAACACGAAAGTTGGATCAATACTGACTCTTTAATATTAATAATAAAACATTTATAACATTAGAATATAAGTAAATAAGGCTGGTTATACACAATAGGTTGGCTACACACTACACCTCTATTTAAAGGGGGAGATAGATCAAATATTAATAATTATCGACCAATAACCTTAATTTCTATTTTTGCAAAAATATTTGAAAAGGCAATGTATAAACGAATGATTGGGTTTATTAATAAATTTGAAATAATTAAAAGTGAACAATTTGGTTTAAAAAAAAAAATACGACATTGGGTGCATCACGATTAATATATAACATAATAAACAGTTTAAATAACAAAAAGGCAACTGTTGGTATATTTTTTGTCATGACAAAGGCCTTTGATTTTGTTTCGCATAACATTATTTTAAGTAAACTTGAAAATTTGGGAATAAGAGGTCCACCGCTGAAATGGCTAACATCCTATCTAGCTAATAGAAAGCAATACGTTGAAATTATGTCTATAAATAGGTGCGGACATGCAAACTTTCACAAATCAAAATATAAAATTAATAATGTAGGTAGTATTCTTGGACCTCTTTTATTCATTCTGTATATTAATAATCTCAATACAATACAATACAATAACTCTTTATTGTGCACCAAAATATATGACAACATTATAAGTTACAACATAAAAATAATACAAGTAAGATACACAAAGGCGGTCTTATCACAAATAAAGTGATCTCTTCCAGACAACCTTTATAATAAGGATAACAATATACTAGAAAAAGTGGTGCTAACCACAAGATAATTTATAGTTTTTATGCTCTTAAAAATAATAATAATAAAAGTAACATCCAATTATAGTTACACAGAAAAGCAAAACAAAAACAAAACAAATAAAACAGTGGTAATACATAAACCTAAATAAGAAAAATTAAACAAAGTTACTAGGTACATAGAAAGTGACGTTTGACCATCCTTTTGAAAGAGTTTAAACTTGGCGCCTTTCTGATATCTACTGGAAGAGAGTTCCAAAGCGTAACAGCTTGTGAGGTAAAGGAACGACTGTAATAAATAGTGTTCTGCGTTGGCACTAACAGGGAACGATTATCAGCCGATCTAAGATATTTGTGCTGGTTGTCACGGAAAATGAATCTTTCTTTCAAATAAGATGGAGATTTCAGATCATAGAGAGTGGAGTATAGCTGTAAGAGAATATGAGTATTCCGACGAAGATGAATAGGCAACCACTTGAGCTTGGCACGAAATTCGGAAACGTGGTCATATTTGCGCAGACCAAATATGAACCTTATACAAAGATTTTGAAGTCGCTCAAGTTTATTGATCTGGTCTAAGGAGAGATTTACATAACTAGCGTCAGCATAATCTAAAATAGAAAGTAGTAAGGACAGAACATACATGTACTTTATTTGCAGATGACATTTCAATAATAATATCTAATCAATACTATAAAATTAATAAAGAAATAAATGATACCATCTAAAAAGTAATTAAGTGGTTTAATAATAATAACTTAAATGCCAATTTGGCTAAAACTAATTATATGCATTTTATTAGCAAGGGTAAGAAAGATAAATTGAACATATTTTATAACAACTAAGAAATACAGAGAGTACACCAAACAAAATTTCTAGGAATTGTTCCTTGATGATCAATTAAATTGGAAAAAACAAGTGGAAAGTATCTGTACTAATTTAAATAAATTTATTTACGTATTAAGGAGACTAAGACAAACTGCAACTATTACTACCGCGATGAAGGCGTATCACGGTTATGTAGCGTCAGTGCTCAGATATGCGTTACTTTTGTGGGGAAATTCAACTTACGTCAACAAAGTTTTTGTTATACAAAAAAGATGTATACGGGCAATTTGTGGAAAACCACCTTATGAATTCTGCAAACCCCTGTTTAAACAATTAGGAATAATGACACTATCTAGCATGTATATATTTGAGTTGGCCAATTTTGTGAGGAAAAACTATAAATTGTTTTCCGAAGCACGAGAAATTTTTCCACGAAATACAAGAAACTCCAACAGGCTAGTTTTGGAATTAACGCCAAGATTAGCGCTATACCATAGACAATTCTACGCTATGTGTATAAAAACATATAATGCAATACCCAACGAATTTAAGGAATTACCTATAAAAAAGTTTAGAAACGTTTTAGCAAATTGGCTTAAAGATAAATGTTTTTATTAAATTCAAGAATTTTTAAATAACAAAGAATTCTTAAAAAATGTCTAAAATAAAATTTAGTAATTGAAGTTAAATACAATTTTTATATTAATTAATATATTTTCATAATTATATATCATAATTTAATTTTTATTTATCTTCTTGACTTTGTAGTAAACGATGACAATTGTAATTAAATGGACATTTTATTTTTTAAACCTCTATCTTTATAAATATAATTCACTAACTCTAAAGCATGTGACCTTGTAAATGTTATTTTAATTGAATTACTAGTCAAGTTAAATGAAAAAGCATTGCATGCCATGGATTTGGTGAAATAGGAGGAATTGTATAAATAATATTGTACCAACCCTAAGATGTAACCCTATTTCGAGCAATAAATGATATTATTATTATGTGTATAATGCATATATATTTGGCCGCCCCATTGGTCGAGTGGTTAGCGAACTTGACTACGCAATCAATGGGGCTCGGGTTCGATTCCCAACAGAGCCAGGCATTTATGTGATGAGCATAGATGTCTGTATTTCTGGGTTTAAAAATAGAATAGAACAAGCTTTTATGCAAAATAAGTATTCCTTTGATACATATTTGAACGTCAATCTTAAAAAAGAAGATTTAATACAAGTATACATAAAGGCTTAGTTAATTATCAGTCATAGTACAGTTATCAATAAATATAAATGTACGTGCATTATACATTCTTATCAAAATAACCATTTAAAAATTACAAATAAAGAAATACAAATTAAAATAATTACTGTAAACAAAGTCAATCTAATGTCAATTTAGGAAAATATGTCAAATTACTAAAACGTAATAAGTATACGTCAATAATTATCATTTAAAATTTTTATGTAAAATTTTACGTAGAAGTAAAATAACTCACAAAATTTTAATATCAAAATAAAAATTGTCAAGAATCAGCAAACGCTCTCATCAACCATTTTTTTCCAGACGACTCACTAGATACACCACTACAAAATGAAATAAGAAACACGATGAAAAAACCTATTCATACTGACAATGAACCTCCTTTCACGATTGACGAAATAAAGTTCTGCATTAACTCATTTAGCCACAACAAATCACCTGGACCAGACCGTCTTACCGCTGATATTTGTACTCAGTTCATTCAAGAACATCCTCATATCATCACCAATATTATGAACAGATGCTTGTCACTGTCATACTTTCCCAAATGCTGGAAAAAAGCTATCACTAAGGTCATACCTAAGCCAGGCAAAGCTGATTATTTAGAACTATCGTCATTTAGACCCTTAGGGCTCATAAACGTTTTTGGAAAAGTCTTTTGGAAAATTAATTATAAACAGGTTAGTATACTTTATATATACTACTCATAGTCATAGTACAAATCAATTCGGATTCAAACCACAAATTTCAACAGTTGATGCCATCAGTCATGCTTTGAGTATTATAAATTCTGCTAAAAACAAACAAGAAGAAGTTTTAGCCATCTCTCTAGACATCAGAGTCGCATTCGATTGCGCTTGGTGGCCTGCTATTTTTGGCAGACTTAGACAAATAAATTGCCCAAAAAATATATACCAAATTCTCCTTAACTACACAGAAGACCGAGAAGTAGTCATAAATTTTGCAGACAGTTATGTCAAAAAGACAACGTCTAAAGGATGTGTACAAGGATCTGTATGCGGCCCTACTATGTGGAATCTGATCCTTGATACACTACTAATCATTACACTACCAACTGGACGTCATCTACAAGCATATGCAGATGATTTATTACTTATAATTCACAATAAAATACACAAGACCTAGAAGATAACGCCAATTTAGCGCTTAAATCATCAATACATGGGGGGAACGTAATAAATTAGAATTTGGACCAAACAAAATACAAATGATTGCATTTACAAACAAAGCAACAAAATGTAAAATAAAAATGAATGACAAATCACTACAATTTAAAACAGACATTAAATACCTTGGATTAATTCTAGACAGAAAACTAAACTTTAACAAACATGTAGATCACGTTATAGAAAAATCGAAAAAACTTTATAATAAACTGATAACCTTCGTTAAACTTTCATGGGGAATTCATCCCGAAAACATCAAAATTATATATAATCAAGTAATAGTACCAATTATATCATATGCATGCAGAATTTGGTACAAAAGTTTAAATAAAAAATATATATTTAACAAGCTTCTGTCGCTTCAAAGATTGTTCTCAATTAAAATCATCCAAGGTTTTCGCACCATTCGAACAGAAGTTGCAATTTCTTTATCCCAACTTACTCCCCTACCACATAAAATAAATGAACTTGCTGAAATAGAACTGGCCAGGATCCACAGAATATCAACATTACTTCCTGACAATTTACTAATCGAAAAGCCTACGCCCATTTCCGAAATGTTACATCTAGCCCTAAGAGTCAATATCAGTTACAAAGAAATTACCTCACAGGAAGAGATTTTCTCAACCACATCAAATAATTTTATACAAATTTACACTGACGGAAGTAAAATAGACGATAACGTAACGACTCATAAATTCAAACTACACGGTTTATGCTCTGTATTTCAAGCTGAATTATTTGCTATATTAAAGGCCATAGAGTGGAGACACACTAACGACACACCTCACATAACTATTTTATCTGACTCAATGTCAGCACTGATTGAACTATGTAATCCCAATAGCCATAATCCTATTGTCAATAAAACTCATAAAATTATACATAGATTACTTTATACCGGAAATAATGTCAACTTCTTATGGGTTAAAGCACACAACAAGATCAGAGGTAACGAAATGGCCGATGAAGCAGCAAAAAGCGCAGCTATACTGAATAAAGAACCAGATTATTATAACATTCCTATGAGTTATGTAAAATATACTGCAAAAAATAAATCAAAGATAATGACAAAATCACTTTACGATAATATAGATCAAGATCATCATATCAAACAATTACTTCCAGACTTTAACAGCTTCACAAACTTTATAAATAACATTAAACCTATCTTTCAAATTACACAAATACTTACAAATCATGGCTATCACAGAGAATACCTTTACCGCTTCAAAATAACTGAAAACAGCAAATGCCCATGTGACAATACAACCACACAGACAATCAAACACCTTATGCAAAACTGCCCGAGATTTTAGTTGCTTCTACAACATTAAATATCGCACCGTACCTACTTAACGATATAATTAGAACGCAAACAACCATTGACACATTCACCAACTTAATAATCAACATAGTTAAATATTTAAAAGAATTCAATGGGACATTGTAAACCATAGATCTAGATTAATACTGTCTATATGTTATCATAAATTCATTAATATTTTATTTCAATGTTTTATAATAACATATATGTACATTAAAATATATTTTTATACTTTGCACAAATACATTTTAATTTTAATGATTAAACTATTAATTATAAGATTATAAATATATAATTATAATTAACTTATATATGTATTAGATATAAGAAAATAATAAAAAAAAATAAAAAAATAACAAAACATATAAAAAAGAAAAAAAAAACATAAAAAAAGAAAACAAAAATAAACAAAAAACAATCATAATTATAATTATATTTACCTTAATACCTTAATTTATGTTAAGTATGCATATACATGTGTGCGTTATTAAATAATCTGTAATGTTATACTAGTATAATTACAATATAATAATATGAATGGGTGTGTAAAGATGAATATGCACATATGATTTATGTACATCTATGCATACACATATTATAAAAAACATGATGTGAATAAATACAAACTTGCGTATACTACGCAATAAATTCAGAAAATCATTCAAATTGAAAATATAATAAAAAATAATAATTAATAACAGATCTAGATTGATGCGGTGTATTCCATTTGCGCCCTTCTTTCTACAGCTTATACACTTCTACTAAAAAACAAAAAAACAAACATTAGTATTATTGAAATATTCATTTATGTCATAATATGTTTTTTTGCAGAGAACGTTTTTTATATGCACTTTAAACTTTTTAAGACAACTCCGAAATCTCGTCAGGGATATTATTATAATATATATATATTTATTATAATATATATATATATATATATATATATATATATATATATATATATATATATATATATATATATATATATATATATATATATATATATATATATATATATATATATATATATATATATATATATATATATATATATATATATATATATATATTATAATAAATATATATATATATTTATTTATTTAAAATTGTGCGCTCACTTCAAATAGAATCCCGTGGCTCACGTCACTGCCCACACGTCAAAAATACAGAATTGTTCTCTGATAAATTGTAAAGTACAACATCATGAACGTTAAAAAAATATAAGATATTGTATGGTATCGGTAAGGATAAGAGTTTATCGATTTATTTTTGTTGTTTATGTGACTAAATATAGGGTGCGATGTATGTTTTTTATTTTATTTGTCTTAAAAATTTACTCGACGCTCCAAATATAATACGACAAAATTTCAGTGGTCACTTTTTCAGTAAAAGGACCATGCCATACAACCTCCTTTTAATTTAGTCGAATAATACAAATTGATCCTGTTATTATTAGTGGAGTCGATTTTTTTTTTCATTAATAAGTTAATTTTTTTTATTAAGAAGTTTAATTTTTTTTCATTAATAATTTTGAATACCTTTTATAGTTGTTAACCAACTGCCAAAAGAGAAGAGGACATCAATTTGACGATTTTAAAATGTTTGATTATATAATAATCAGTATTGATTACTTATTTTGAGGACCAAGTTAGGTGATTCTTTTTATTCTATTTATACGAATATAAAATAACAATATACAATTCGTATATATGTATATATATATATATATATATATATATATATATATATATATAATATATATATATATATATATATATATATATATATATATATATATATATATATATATATATATATATATATATATATATATATATATATATTACGGAGATATATTACGATATATAGAGATATATCGTAATATATCTCCAAAGTTCATCGTAAGAATCACAATCCTTACGATGAACTTTGGAGATATATTACGAAACTTTTCATATAACAATAGGAAATCATAAGTAGCATCGAATTTTGTTTTGTTTACACGTGTTATTGATAACGCTTTCTTAAGTGAAGGAACAGAGGGCCTACCATGAACTCTTATAATACTTGTCAAGTTCCAGGCAGTTCAACTATGAGTATTAACCTGTCAGGTTTTACGATCGTACCATGAACTAATTTTTGTTGATCTGCAATGCGTCGTCTTCTGGCCGGTTACATTATCTCTGGCAGGACATATCAAATTAACGTTGAGAAACACATAACTTGCCGATTTTTAAATTTTAGTATAAAGTTATTATTATTAATGCATTTTAATTAGAAATCTTGAATTTAAGAATACAAATTGGCAAAAGAGATCAAGTTGTAAGTTATCTAAAGGCTACGTAAAATATATGGAACATAAAGTAAACCACGTAATATTTGTTAAGCGGCATCCATTAAAGAACGCAACTTTGGGAATATTACACTTGACCTTGAATTGTTTAATAAAGATATTTATGTTATGAGCGCGGTTTTTAAATTTCTTGAGTACGTCTTGATTTTTTGAAATTAGAGTTTTGGAATAGTTTGTGACTATTTTAAAGCTTAAGATTACACATTTATTTAATGAACGTGTTTGATGTCAGAAGCAAAACGATCGTATGATATCAATATATTCAATGAACAATTGGAAGTTTTACGAGATTTTTTAAATACCCATAAAGATATTGCAACGGGATTCAATAAAAATGCACACTCAAAACGTGAATTTTCATCACACATCTAAATTTATGTGTATCGCCTCTGTGGTCTAGTGGCCCGGTGTCGGAATTGGTCAAATGAGGTCCCGGAACGGACAGTTAAAAAAAATTATTTTTTCAGTTTTCTGACAAAAATAATGTTGCCCGGGATCGGAAAAAGTGCCCGGGTGGCGATAGGCTTCAGCTAATCGCGGGTGCACTTGTTGTACCTCTGCCTACCTCTTCGGGGATACGGGCGTGAAGATACTTTTTTTATCTAAAATTAAAAATTAATAAAAAATGCTTTAAAAGCAAGTAAATATTGTATTCAGAAAAATTCAAATTGAAGTAATGAATTAGGTACTATATTTTATACCAATATATCAATATTTTTTTAAAAACCCAGTTAATGTCAAAAAATATGCGATATAAATTCCAAATAGGACTAGGGCTAGGAACAGCAGTTATAATTAAAAAAAATACTTACGTTTACAGTATGTTTAAGACAAAACAATCCAATAAAAGTTACTTTTTCACAGCTATAAGTGACCGGCAATGTTATGACACTTCAGCAGTCCAAATATCGATTTTGGTTTGTCAAAAACACTTCATGGTACGCTAATGCAGGGCAGAAGTAGGTTTGAATAGTAATACGATCGCTCACCGGCATAGGTCACGTGGTCACTGACTGGCCTGTTAGATAACGCTTTCGTGGTACGAATTAGCAGGACAGTTTCATTATCGGCTAAAATTGACCTGCTATAAGAGTTCATGGTAGGGCCGCAGGTTGCATTAAGAATGTTTTTTTTAAATTTAATAATTTAATTTTAATAAAATGTTGTGTTTGAATGCGGATTTCTTACACTATACATATTATAAATGTTAAACTTTGTATGTTTGGATATTTGATAATCAATCACGTAAAACATGACTGTACCAATTTGGATTTGGACTCGAATATAAGATGACCTGGAATAGCACATAGAATACTTTTATCCTAATGCAGAGGTCTGCAGCTAGTCTCGAATAAATTTTAAGTGACTGTTTATATGTACGAGTTGTTTTATTTGCATACTAGCTGTTACCCGCGGCTTTGCTCGCGCATATTTACGTTAGAACTTATTTAACCTTTGTTTATTTTATCAAAAATCTCTAGATTGTTGGGTGGGCCGCTAGTATTTTAAAAAAATAATATTTACATATTCATCTTAATTATTTATATGTATACGACATTTTTGCTATTAAAATTTAAGTAAACAACGTAAGAACTGAACTTCCTATAACTTCTAAATTGTCTATACCTAATATCATAACTAACTATACCTCAAACTAAAAATACCTGTTAGTAACACACCTATCGAACAAACTAATGTAATTATAAAAGAAATTTATAATTAAAAGGAAATATCTCATCTAAAATTACCATTGGCAATAATATTATATGTACTAAACTATACTCCAAACTAAATATACGTACCTATTAGGATTGCTATGTATGTAACACACCTATGTAACCAACTAATGTAACTAGGTGTATTAAAAAATCTGCGAGCTGGTTGAACCTACAGGTCACTTAAAACTTCCCGCTAAATTGAGGTATTTTAAGCTCAAAAAAAAACTATGCCTAAATAGAGTTTCAAAAAGTTCAAAAATCCAAAGTTTTTTTATACGAAACTTAGTTATTCAGTATTTGAAAAGATGTATATTTTTTCAAAATGATCAACGAGTTTGATCTTCCGAATAACACTGGACGAAATTTTTTAGCTCTAAATTTATTTTATTAGGTTAAAAATGTCGAAAACATGAAAAAAAAAATTTTGTTCATCGATAAATCCCGAACGAATCAACCGATTTTAATTGATTTACGGTATTTAACGCAGTCTTTTAAGCAGAAGAGCTGATCAGATTTTAAAATAAATCGGTATATTACCCTGAAAGTTATTTTAAAAATACGAAGTAAGTTTCCTGCAAACAGCGTAAATTTAATTAAAAATTGTAGAAAGTCGAAATATGATTGGTTAAAAAATTTCGAAGTTGTATCGAAAAGACACATTTTTTTAATTTTTCGCCAATTCATGCAAATATGTCTAAGGAATAAAAAAATTCGTACAAATTTTATAAACCTATTAAATCCCCATCGTAGTTGAATTTTGAAAAATCATTCCTAAGTGGATCCCTACGTCATAAGAGGAATACGTTTGGCCTATGAGATCATATAAAACATTCATCCCCTATTCATACCCTCTAAGAAGTTGAATTTTGGAAAACGCGGAAATACGTAGATAAGTCATTAGAATTGCCGTATTCTTTTACCGAATTTGGCTTTGACAGTTTAACCATAAACTTTTTAGACTAATTATCGACAGTTTTGAGTGTCAGTTTTGTTCGGAACTGTGTATCTTGGGTTTTTATACATCAATGGTTGTGACCAAATAAGTAACGATATTGATCGCATATATTTATTATATTTTAAAGAAAGACAAAAATAACAAAAACATTCAAATAATTTTTTTCGAGGTGGGAACACTCAATAGCCCAGTGCCATTTTGTGTTTGTTTTATTCTGTCACTCGCAACAACACGGTCGTGCTAGTCACTACAATTCTATTCGCTGAGTTTTTTCACATTATCTATACGTTACGTTGTGTATTTTGTGTTTCTCCGTGTTGATTGCCGCCCAGCTGTCAAATATCAAAATGCCGAAAGGATCTATTCTAAAACGGCAGGCGAGAGTTGGTGATCAAGGTTCATAATTATATTGAAGCAGAATATCAAAATGGTGGCCCTTTTTTTACTACTGTCCAAGTGCGAGAACGTTTTGCGGCCGCATTAGGAATTAGTGGACCTACTGTTTCAAAAATTACTACTGAAGCTTACGGTACAAGCGGCATGCAGGAAAATGAGCATCGTACGTCGATGAAAAAACGCCGGCCACGTCGTGTAACATCGGTTGAGAATTTCGACGCTGATGTTATTCGCCGTCTATATATGACTATTACTTGCGCAAAAAAATTCCAACACTTAAAAAAGTTGTTGTTTTTTTACGTGATTGTGGTTTGTTTCAATGCCAAAAATCGTCACTAAACTTGGTTTTGAAAAAAAATTGGATTTTCTTATAAAAAATCGGACAAACGTAAAATATTGGTGGAGCGTCACGATGTTGCTGTGGCTCGCTGCGAATTTTTGAACGAAGCCAAAAAGATATCAGATTGGTCAAATGTTATTTTTACTGATAAGACTTGGTTAAATGCAAACCACACAGTATTTAAGAACTGGACCAAATGGTGCCAATGGGAAATGGTGAACGCCTTATCATACTCCATGCAGGGTCTATATGTGAATTCGTGTCAGATGCTTTACTGGCCTTCAAATCCAAGAAAACTGTGGACTATCACGAAGAAATGAACGCGGAGATTTACAAAGGATGGTTTAAAGAAATTGTGCAATTTCTGGAAGAACCAACCATAATTATTTTGGACAACGCTACATATCACTCCAGACAAATTGATAAAATGCCGACGCAGGCCAGTAAAAACCAAGAGATAATTGACTGGCTCCAACGTCATGGCGAAAATGTGGATAGTACTTTATTTAAAGTACTATTAGTGAATATTTTAAAATCGAAAAAAAGCCTCTTTAAAAGATATGTTATCGACGATATAGCTGCCGAATGTGGTCATTGGGTTCTTCGACCTCCACCGTATCATTGCCAGTACAATGCTATGGAACTAATATGGGCACAAATCAACGGACACGCCGCTCGAAACAATACCCTTCCCCGTTTTACGGCAAATAAGATGTTAAATTTATTAAAAAATGCTTGTGCGGAAGTAACTGCCGAAAACTGGGAAAAAGTTGTGAAAAGAATCCAAAACATTATAGCGTCGAATTGGGAAATTCATGTGGCATTCGATGATATACAAGAACAGGAACTTATAACAAATGTTGGAGAGAGCTCATCGAGTGACAGTGACGATTCATCAGATTTTGATTAAAATAAATAAATAAAGATTACCTGTCGTTATAATTATTTCGTTTCATTGTCGAGTAACTTGCTATACCTACTTATTTTACAACAGCTTATCAATCAAGAATTTATACGTGTAACATCTTCTAATGAAATATAATATTATACGTGTATAGTATATAATATAAATTTGCACAAAAGTATCCGGCAGTAGTTTAGTTTTTTACATTTTGTAAATACAAAAGGGCTTGTAATCGTATGACGTTTATCGATATAGCTCCTATTGTAATCATTACGTGTAGCACATCATTACCCATCCTTGAAGTACAGTATTATATTTTGTGAAACATTTTAACGTAAACATCACAAAATTACATGGGCGTCGATTTGTCATCGAGAAAATAAAGAATTGGAAATAGTATAGATAGTCATTTACTATTGAAATTGATCATGCTATGAAAAACTCAAAAATATGACAAGTTTCGGGATACTAAAAATGTTGAGTGGGCACATGAACCACGCTAGTGTGCATGGTTCGATAACTGTAAGTACACATATGACACTCGTTGAAGTTTCACACAAGCGGATTTTCCTGAGGACGTTTTTAATTATCAGTTGCGAATCCTACCTCTAGAGGTTTATATACTCAAAGATGACAACATTAGCATATTGACGACTCTGACGCGAATACATGCTCGTACAATTTTTCTCTACCAAATACCAGCATACCAGTATCAGAATTAAATACGTCTCCTCAATGATTTTTACTCAGTCCAGTGTCAGCCTCAGTATAGACATTTTATGCTAGATTTATGCGCTTGGTGAAGCTTGGCGCATATCCACAGGCTCCAAGCCTATACAACCGCTTGGATACCACTTACATACTTGTGAATTTGCGAGGGCTTCAGTGTGGTCTACAAATATTATATACTAGTCTATGGTGGTCTAGACGGGCAAGCATAGTGGACGTTGAAGTTACGTCGGCTATTGTGTTTGGCTTGATATATTTTATTAAAAATGGTATTACCTATACAACAACTACAATGCAATATTCAATAATAGTAATTTAAAAATTAAACCGATCTGAAATATTTACCTACTCCCATATCTCAAAAACTATAGTCTGATTTTGAAAAAACCTAGACTGTTCCCTAAGTCGTAATACACCTAATTTAAATCAAAAAGATTTATCTCGATTTTAAGCCATTTTAGTTTCCGAGAAATTCACGGACTAACATATAAACATACGAACGTTTCTCCGCGTTGGTTCCGGGCTCCTTTAAAGCATAGGCAGGTCGTAAAAGGCGACCAATTGGCTATACGAGTCACTACCATCGTGGCTTCTAGGTGGTAGAGTTCTGCATGGTCTCGCCCGGGTCTGATACCACCGCCTTACCTATTCCTGCCGCAATAGCGTCAGTGCTTGTCGGTGTCGTATATCGGTTTGAAGGGTAAGGTAGCCGGTAAACTTATGCATGTGGCATTAGACCTCGCCATAAGATAGTAACGCACCATTAACATATTTGGTATCTATAGGCGATGGTTGACTCTTACCATCAGAAGAGCCATCTGCTTATTTTGCTATCTAATGTTATAAAAACAATATGTCACTCCTGACGGTCTTCTTCATCAATGGACACAAAGGATGTTAATGTTGCGTTGTACATTGTGATATCCCGTTAGCAACGTGCTTTTGTAATGCCACCAGCATACATTTACCAGCTATCTTGTACTCTAGTCCAAAACTCGACAGTGTCAAGCGTCGAGGCTATTGCAGTAGGACACGTACCGACACGAAACTCGAAAACACGGACCATACGTTAAGGTACTCCACCCCTAGCACTTAATAAATACAATCAGACTTAATTAATTGATGAAGTTATTTAAATTATTTGAATGCAAACAATGAGTTCCTATTCTATGAACTATAAATACATTAAGTGTACTTATAACAAGACATTTGTATAGACTTTTCAGTGGTGAAGGTTGGTTCTTGGCAAGTAGTTTTCACTTTTCTTTTTTTAAATAATAATATTGCAAACAATAAACTGCGCTTCTAATGAAAAAGAAAAAATAATAATTTGCACAAATATATGTACCCGACTGTGCTAGCAGCAGGGTTATATTTTTCGAGTGAATGTACGTATACGTTTTTGGAATTTGATGGAATTAGCCGATTCGTTGCTACGGCGGCGCGGCGATGGAAGTTGTTGACACGGCTACCGTATACAAGATATATTTTTTTACATGTATAAAAAGATTTATTTTTTACACGTGTGTAGAATTGATTTATTCAGTCGAAACCAAACCACGAATGTAAATGTTTTTAATGGTTTTTGAGTAGGTTTACTAAGTGTTTTTCTGAAAATGGAAGGTTAGTAATTTTTTTATTCAGATGTTGCAAACCTTTTGAAAAATAAAAGTTAGAAAAAGAAGTACATTAAATGGATGTGGGTTTTTTGGTTTGGATGTCTGTTCGATACGTAGTGTTTTGTGGTTTCGTTATGGTGGCAGGAATAGGTAAGACGGTGGTACTCGTACCCACCGATTAAACGAGTTGCTGCAGGACTGTGCCGCCGTTAAGGTCACGATGTGAATGAGAGTGTAAGTTTGAATTAGAATTTAGGGTTTTTATTACCTGCAAAACAAACAATTTGAGTTAATATCAATCGCATTGTGGGACTAAGTGTCTTCAGCTAATCGTGGGCGCACGGGTCGTATCTCCACCTACCTTTTTGGAGATACGGGCGTGAATATACTAATATCAATAAATTAACCATAAGTTTGTAACGACTTAGCAGGGAACTTAATTTTATTTTGAAATCAACAGCAAAATGACCGCCCCGTTGGTCAAGTGGCTAGCGACCCTGACTACGCAATCGACGGGGCTTGAGTTCGATCCCCGACGGGGACAAGCATTTGTGTGATGAGCATAAATGTTTGTATTTCCGGTTCTAAGTGTTTATTATGTATGTAAAAGTATTTATATATGTATTTCTATGTATTAATGTCGTTGACTAACACCCATAATACAAGCAAAATAATTTGCTTACTTTGGGGTTAAAAAAATAGTCTGAAAGTTATCTATATTAATATCATAAATACGAAAGTTTCGATGTTCGTATGTATGGATGGATGTTTATTACTCAATCACGCAAAAACTACTGAGCAGATTTAAATGAAATTTAGCACACAGGATGTTTACCTGGAACAGCAAACATGCTACTTTCTATCCCGGATAAAAAGGCGTTCCCGCGGAATTCACCAAAAAATGTAGCAAGCTACGCGCTGCAGCTAGTATATTATAAAGATATGTAGTAAATTTATTGTTAACAACATAATTTTGATAAGCTCTTACTTTAGAAAATTTTATTTGTATTTGATTTTTTAACCGGCATTATACGTAGTTTTTTAAGTATTAAAATATTGTAGACTAGCTTTTGCCCGCGACTTCGTTCGCGCGGACTTCGTTTACTCCGCACTGCACCTCCCCCGTAAGTGATAGCGTGATAATATGTAGCCTATATGTTGACCCGACCTATTAGCAATATTCATGCAAAATCTGAAGTAAATCAAGTACTGACTTTTTGAGTTTACCCCGGACATACATACAGACAAACAGACAAACAAACAAAAATTCTAAAAACTATATTTTTGGCTTTGATTTAGATTGTAGATCACGCCCCAAGTATTCTTTTACAAAAATATTCAATGTACAGTTTTGACTTTTCTACGATTTTATTATATGTATAGATACAGATACTTGGACAACAAGCCAAAAAGTGGTTGGTTGAAAATTCTCGAAGTTATGTTAAAACACTTTTTTTAAATGTTTCCTCAATATTAATGAAACATTAAGCTCGAATGGATAAACCAATTTTGATACAATTTACGGCATTAGATGCAATTTTTTAAGGAAGAAAGGTAATTAGATTAATCTGCAAGATATTTTAAACAGGCAACAATTTTTGAGGTTTTTTTCAAAATATTTCAAAATATCCTGGTCCAAATTGGTTCAAATTTTCAGGAATTTTAAGTTTGGCAAAACCCAACCGAATGTCATTAACCACGTTTTGATCGGTAGTCATTAAAATCTTATACACACATACAGTCATATTGACGTCATCATATATATATATATATATATATATATATATATATATATATATATATATATATATATATATATATATATATATATATGATTTTAACCAATCTAAATTGTAGCTAAGACACCATTTAACAGCTCAAAAATTGCGTCGAATGCCATTCAAACGGTCAAAATCAATCATCGTATTAAACTGCAGCGTTTCAAAAATTAAAATACCGTCATTTTTAGCAATGCGACGGGCGAGCGAGCCACAGTCTATGAAACCTATATTGTGAGCACAGAACAATATACGCTTTTTCGGAATGGCTCAATTACTGCTAGCCTTATGGGCTGTTACAGCTTCACCGGTCGCGGGGACGAGCAGAGTGCTCAGCCAGAACTTATAGGTGTAGGGCTGTACGCGCTCCGCCCTAAGGGTGTCTCCTCGGCTTAGGGTGGGGTCGTGATTTGCGATGAGAGGGCTAGTGGCATTGTTTCGTCCGTCGACCGAACCTTGCCCTTGGGCTCGGTTCGCCGAAAGCCGAAACAGGGGTCCTCGTCGCCGCCGGCTTCGACGGTGTCGCGACGAGGACGTGTGTAATGTTATCGTGTAAACCGTTGGCCAGAGTTATCGGGTCATCGGGATCGGGACCCGCCTACGTAATTTGGGATCTGGATTAGGATCTGGGATGTAGTCAGCCGTGGCTACCACCAGTGGGTTCGGATGTGAAATGGCACGATTGAAGTATCTTTAAGATAAGATAAGATAAGATATGGCAATACGCAGGAATTTATTTTGTACCACTTGCAACGGATGCAAGTCCGTACGGGGGAGATGGGCAAACGCTACGCAAGCGTATGAAAGGATGGGGCGTACGCACGACTTGTAAAGTGTCACCTTGTGTCTAAGTGACATTTTACTGTGTTTATTGATAAGATTATATAACCGACCTCCAACGAACTTAGCCTAACTTTCTTTCTTTGTATGTGCGGTTTAAATGACATTTTACTGTCCAACGTTACCCCGAGGTACTTGACTTTCCTTTCCCACGGGATGACGCTTCCGAACAGGGTAATGTTGCCTAGCTTTCGCAGACCGCGCCTTTGTTGTCGCAGGTGTTTAGCGCGGCGAAAATACACGGCTGCACTTTTTGTGGGGTTTATTTCGATACGTCATTTTCTGAACCAATCGTCAAGGGCGTTGGCCATAGCCTGCAGCCGCTTGGTGATTGTTACTCCGGAAAAATTGGACGTATAGAGGGCGGTGTCGTCGGCGAACAACGCGAGCTCGACGTAACGTGTTGATTGTGAGCGAGTGCTATTATGTCATATGGAATTCTTCTCTGGGGAAATTCTGCTGAAATAAATACTATATTTGTATTGCAGAAAAGAGCTATTAGGGCAATTCACAATCTTAGCCCGAGGGTTTCCCTGAGAGAAAAATTCAAAGAAATCAATATTCTAACTGTTATATCCCAATATATATTTGAAAACTTGATGTACGTTCGTAAAAATATTTGCTTTTTTAAAAAAAATGGTGACGTACACTCACTTAATACAAGGAACAAAAACAATCTTGTTGTGCATGCATCTCGTCTCCACAGAATAAGTAACTCTTTTATGGGGCAATGTATACGCTTTTACAATAAACTTCCCGAAACTATAAGAGATCTACCAGTCAATAAATTTAAAAAATGTGTTAAAACAAAACTGTGTAAAAAAGGATATTATAAAATCTCAGATTATTGAGAAGACAAAAAAGTCTGGGATTAATTGCTCCTCATACCGATCTCATATATATTTTTTGTAATATTGTGATAATGTAAAAAAATCAATGATATGAAAAAAAAGACAAGCCCGCTGAGTTTCTTCCGCCAGATCTTCTCAGTGTGTGGCCGCGTTTCCGATCTGGTAGTAGTTTTTTAAAAAAAATATGTTGACGTGTCAAAATAACTCGTAAAAAGTTTTATTGAATAAAGCATGGAACATAGAACAAGCGGAATTGGCAAGTACAAACATTTGTATCAGTACCGCGATCGCCATACTCACACATAAAATAAGCATTATTGCACATTAACTACTAATGCAAACATTGTTTCATTGGTCGTTTTCATTTTAAACAACAATTATCAGAAACACACAAATACAACATTTAAAAATATACTAAATTGCGTTACAATAAATTTTATTTTGCTACAAAAAAAAGAAGAGTATTTACGTCCTTTTGTAGTCTATTCAAAATAGACTCATCTATTTGTACAATAGTGAAACTTAAGATCTTAATAGTTTCGCTATTCTACAATAGATGGCAGTATTGATTTTTCCGTAGTTTTTAGTTGATCATATTTGAGTAGAGAACTTTCTAGAACGATATACGTAATGACTGTCATTACGTATATCTTTCTAGAAAAATTAGGTCAACCTAAAATGAACTTTATATGTAAGGTGTACGGTTGATTTTAGCTTGACTTTCTATTGTATCATTAGAGATTATATCAAATCAGGAATTTAATTAAAATAAAATGAAAATTGTACTTTCGAATGATATGAAATATCTCCATTTTTAATCATCTGTATTCTACTATCATTTCTGCATCCAAGGATGGCACAATACGGCATAATTCAGTGTATAATAGATTTTCGCACGACGACTATCTCCTAATGATATGGTAAGTATCACTAAGGCAATTAGAGTAAAAGCGCATAGTAGTGGCGCACGCGGCACGCCCACTCTTCACTTCCCTTGTTCTATGTTATGATTACGCACACACCCATACCCGTTTACCTTCCCACTCACACATTGACAACTCGTTTTCGGGCATAGCGAGACAGCAACAGATTTTAGAAATACCTATTTTTTAATTCTCTCGACCGTAGTGTAAAGTGTTTCCTTTAATAGGTCGTTAAATTCGTGTTAATTGTAAGAGTGAAATAGGCTATACCATTTTTTTTCGGATTGAGTCACAGATGGGTTATGTATTTAAATTGAATTAAATTATATTATAATAAATTAATTTTCTTTGTTTGCCTAAAATAAGGTTAACAGATCTCTTATCTAATGTTAGTGTACAATCCAATTTCTATATTGTATAAATATAATGTTATTCTCTATTAAAATCAATTGTACTTTGTAAGGCAAACGTTCCGTGAGAAGGATCAGTGTGCGTTTGTTGCTAGTCGAACGCTCCTTGGAGTAATATTGTTCTGAGTGCTAAGTGTGAGTTTTTCTTTTCGCATTCGATCGTGAGCGCGTTTGGAGTTTACTAGGAATTTGTATGTGATTTGTACAGCGCCACCTAGTGGTAAACGTGAGAAACCAGTTTACCACTAGGTGGCGCTGTACAAATGACATACAAATTCCTAGTAAACTCCAAACGCGCTCACGATCGAATGCGAAAAGAAAAATTCACACTTAGCACTCTGTGGTCAAATGTTGAATGCGGCCGGCCGGTCACACCGAGGCTCGGTGGACGGTGACCGAGCTATTCGCAAAACGCCCGCTTCCCCCGCCACTGACTCTGACGTTTCGTTAGCGCGCGTAAACAATACAAACGCCACCTGGCGACCGAATAGCGCGCTGTGCCTTGTCTTACAATCCGCGCCAACATAATATATTATTTAACACTACCTGCAGCGTGCAGCCCGCTGCATAAGAAAACTTTTGGTGAATCCCGCGGGAACAACTCATTTTTCCTGAATAAAAATTAGCATTTGTGCTATTCTAGGTCGCCATCTACCTGTGTACTAAATTTCATTTAAATCTGTCCAGTAGTTTTTGCGTGATTGAGTAACAAACATCCATCTATCCGAACATCGGACATCCAAACTTTCGCTTAAAATATTAATATAGATTTGAATTTATATTAATCACTAGCTGATCCCGCGACTACGTCCGCGTGGGAAAATTTCGAAAAAAGTAGCCTAAGTTACTCCCTATCACATCAGCTATCTTCCAGTGAAAGTCCCGTCAAAATCGGTCCAGCGGTCCCAGAGATTAGCCGGAACAAACAGATAGACAGAATGCTAAATTATATTATTATATACTAGCAAAAGGCAGAGCTTTGTAAGGGCTCACAAAGTTATAATATCCAATAATATTGTTAGGAAAGTATTTTTATGAGAATTACATCTTTTAATGTATAGATTTCATTTATAATTATCTAACCTAAAAATCCAGCGTATTTTCACCCAAACATTATATTCACATTAAAAGGCGTCGTCAGGCTTTTGTCTAGGGGGGCGCAGGAAAATAAAACCCAAATAAAAAAAAAAAAAACATGTTTCTAAGAATAATTTTTTTAGTACTTATAAGAAAAAATCTTTAAAATTTTCTTGATTTATTAAAAACACTATTTTTATAATTATCAATGTTGTCTACACAGAACAAATATAAAGGTTATCTACATATTTTACACCATATTTTCTGGTCTACCTATAATATGTAGCAACTCAAGATCCATCTCGCGCCACCACTTCGCTCTTAAAGTCATTGATAGAAATCAATTTTTATTTATGGTAACTTTCTCGTAAAAGAGTTTTTAAGGAAAAATGGGTATTAAAAATGAAAGTTGATCTTATAAAGAAAAACACATTTTTAACACAAATTGTATTGCAATGTTCAGATCTATTCATTTTTCAGATCTATCAATTTTTGGCCTAGCTTTCATGATTTCTTTTCTTCATGTTATTTTTAATAATTCCACTCAACCATGGTATACGTGAACATTTAATTTTAACTACTTTCGCAGGATAATCATACGAAAACATTATTATAGTGCTTGAGTTTGTTTGTCTACGCATTTATTCGAGTATTAGTTTAATCATTCTTCATTAACTTACGTTTACTTTAAGTAAGAGAACACTACAAATTTTATTTTTGGTTTTGTAGTTTTCAAGATAAGGATGTAAATGTTAGGGTATAATTTTTCTAAGTGTAGTCTCGAGATGTTTTCGTTTAAAATTGGATGTTCCTTCAATTTGGAATTGAAGTTAGTTTTACCGTTTTACTGCGTTTATCAGTTGTTATTGTTAACTATGCTTATATGTGACACTTATTTGTTTTTTCAGTTAATACAATGGCTCCAAAACCGCAAGAATTGCCTTCAAAGGCCACTAACACTAATAAAGCGCCTTCATTGGATGACAGAGTTGTGATCTCCGGCGTAGCGGGTCTGTTCCCGGCATGCCATCATGTAAAGGATTTGAGCAACATTCTATACCAAAAGGTTTTTAAAATTAACTGTATTGATGTTTTATACTTACCCAGTCGTCAGCTCTCGTCGTAGTTGCAATTTTAATGTTCTGTGCTTTTGTAGTTGTTAGCAATTGGTACAATTTTTGCGCAGTAGTTGATTATTATAGCAAAAAAGCAGATTTTTTTCTCACTGGAATGTAAGCCAATTTATACAAAATTATACATACATAGAAATAATCAAATTTTTCTCTTTGTAATATTGGCGTAGGTTTATTAAATCATTTTATTTCACATTTTTTGTAAAATTTGCCACAAAATTGTATGGGTTATAGAACGGTGTCGTAACCAATGATTTCTTCTGCTCATATTATTATAAATGCGACAGTTTGTGTGTGAGTATGTGAGAGTATGTTGAACCGATTGCTGAGTGCCTACAATTATAACCATGAATTATGGGCAACAGTTCTGTTTATTTATTTTATGAATTCTTTAACTTTTGAGTGATATTTGAGGTACCAAAAACAGAAATAAAAAAATAATTCAAAGACTGATCAGAGGGTAGTTTTGGCTGTTTTTTCCACTTTTTACCTCCGCCGCAAAAACGAGGGGTGTATAAGTTTCACGTGCGTATCTGTGGATCTGTCCGTGGAATCGTAGTGCCCAGGATGGTCCGATTTGATTGCGGTTTTTGTTTAAATGAAAGCCCTATTTTGCGAGATGGTTCTTAGCTATGATTCAATGGAATCTGTTCTTTGGTTTTAAGAACACCAGGTCTTTATAAAGTGATGAAGGAATTCCTTTGATGAAAAATTAAACTCCTAATGCAACGAGTTAAATTTTATGAGTTAGCACTCAATTAACGTGTATCGGTAAATACTTAGGTGTTGGATGATTTCTAGAATCTGATGATGACACTCGAAGGTGACCATGGGACCTCCTAAAATAATCAAGATAGACCGATCTATTTTGGACGCATTTGTTTTGTTTTTACAAACACCCTAGTGCTTGACAATTTCCATAGTCTCATCATGAAGCTGGAAGGAGACTATGGGATTCATAAACCATACACGATCAATCAATCTAGTTTGGTCTTGTTTGTTCTGTTTTTACAAACATCCAAGTGCTACATATCTTCCAGGGTATCATGATGGAGCTGGAAAGAGATTATTTGGGAACTGTAGAATAAAACGTAGAAATATCATCGATTTTAGGGTCATTTGATTAATTTTTAAAGACTTTGGAGATGGATAGCTTCTAGGATCTGATGATGGAACTAGAAAATAGCTATGGGAACATTCAAACTAAACGAGATAAACTTATCAAGTTTGGACTCATATGTTCTGTTTTGAAAAAATAACCTGGTGCTGGATTCCCAGGGTTTTATGGTGAAGCAGGAAAATCATGGGAAATTTGGATAAAAACCAAGCAAACCATCTATTATCAAAGGAAGGAGGGCGTCACAGTGCCGCGGTTGACATCGTAGTCCTATTTAAAAACAATTTAAAAATAATACAGTGTCCAAACAAATATAAAAACTGTTACATCATATAACCAGTGCATAACTTTAAGTGTACATTATAAAAATATCATTATTATTTAGTGAAATTAATGAAAAGTGTAAAATACGACTCGCTAAAAGTCACCGGCAAAAATCAACTTAAAAATACAATATAAAAGATAAAAAGTGCAAGATACTATTGTCGACAGTGAAATTGAACGAATTATCCCGAACAAGACAGTGAAAAGTAACTAACAACAAAAACATCTTTTAGTTATAACCTAAAATGTGCAATCTCATGACTTATCAATCAGCCTAAACTCATTTCAATTTATAACAACGCCATCTAGCGCAAATTGCTATATTTACGTATCTAATCGTTGACCCATCAAATATACAGGGACCAACATAATTGCTACCACCATCTAGTGAAAGAAGCCGACATCATTTGACACTACATTCATCGCAAATTTGATCTACGGGACTAATTTATTACAGAAACGATTAATAGAGGGCGCTTTGTGTCATTTTTTTTTTATTTTATGTCATAAGAGAGCAAACAAGCAGATGGGCCTCCTGATGGAAAGAGTCAACCATCGCCTATAGACACCAAAGATGTTAATGGTGCGTTGCTATCTTGTGGCGAGGTATAATACCACATGCATAAGTTTACCGGCTACCTTACCCTCCAAACCGGAACACGACAGCAACAAGCACTGACGCTATTGCGGCAGGAATAGGTAAGGCGGTGGTACCAGACCCGGGCGAGACAATGCAGAACTCTACCACCTAGTAGCCACGATGGTAGTGACTCGATAGCCAATCGGTCACCGCGGGAGAGTACGACCAAAACCCTCCAAGAAACGGAAGAAATAAAAACAAATTCAACATTTGCACTTTCAATGTCAGATCACTTTCATCAGCAACAAAAGTTATAGAGCTAAAAGCTGCATTAAAAAACACCAATCACGATATACTGGGTCTGTGCGAGGTTCGTCGACTAGGAGAAAACATTATCGAAGACGACGATTACATTATGTATTATTTCGGAAAAATTAAAGGTCAATTTGGCGTGGGCTTTTTAGTTAAGAAAAAATACAAAGCAAACATTATATCTTTTACCGGAATATCAGATAGAGTATGTATATTACAAATTACTCTGGAAAGTCTATCATTTGCCATTATACAAGCATATGCACCTACTGAAAGCTCATCGCAGGAAGATATAGATATATTCTATGAAGATCTGGCTAAAGCTCACGACTCTATATCGACTGAAAACATAATCTCCATGGGAGACTTCAGTGCACAAATTGGGACACCGAAACCGCATGAACACCAACCCAATCTCATATATAATCATAAGGAAAAGTCTAACCTAATTAAAGAAACATCCCTAAGTCCTGAATTTACTGAACCTGCAATCCTAATACAAATTACAAAGCTCAAATCCGAAAAAAGCCCAGGGCAAGACGGAATCAAAAATGAACATATAAAAATTGCAAGAACTCTATTATTGAGGCCTATAACAATATTATTTTACAAAATATTAGCGGAGGAAGCCGTGCCGCACTCATGGACGGAATCTGAAATAATCTTGCTGTATAAAAAAGGCGATCCAATGGATATTGGAAATTATCGCCCAATAAGTATTATGTCGTGCCTTTACAAACTGTTTGCCTCTTGTCTGCTTGCAAGAATATCCTCAGAGATCGACGCCCACCAGCCGATAGAGCAAGCCGGTTTCAGATCTGGCTTCTGCACACACGATCACATTCAAGTTCTAGACCAAGTAATCGAAAAATATATAGAATTCCGCAGACCTTTACACGTAGCTTTCGTCGACTACAAAAAAGCTTTTGACACTATATCACACGATAGCATCTGGGAGGCATTAGAAACTACAAACATAAAATATAAATACATAAATATTTTGAGAAACTTATATACGAATAGTACAAGTACAGTAAAGTTAGATAGAACGGGTACAAAAATCAAAATAAACAGAGGAGTGAGACAGGGCGACCCGCTCTCACCAAAACTATTCATAGCCGTATTACAGCACACAATGAAAAACTTACCATGGTCTCAAAAGGGAATAAATATAAACGGTAAATACTTAAGCCATCTCCGTTTCGCCGACGACATTGTGCTGTTGTCGGAGAGCTCTGCGCAACTGAATAATATGATCAGTGACCTACACGGAGCTAGTATCAAAGTCGGTATAGAAATGAACCTTAACAAAACAAAATTAATGACTAATTACTATACCGAGCCCATCTTTGTAAATAACATCCCTCTAGAGTTTGTAGAAAGTTACGTTTATTTGGGCAAACAGATTTCTTTTAGAAAAAGTAGAAACATGGAAGAAATAGATCGCAGAATATCAATAGCCTGGAAGAAATACTGGTCTCACAAAGAAATATTTAAATCACAACTCACACCGTCTATTAAGAAAATAGCTGTTATGGATTCAGAAATTCTACCATGTCTCACATACGGTTCTCAAACTTGGACATTCGATCTAAAAACTAGAAATAAAATCCAAACTACACAAAGAAGGATGGAAAGAAGCTTATTAGGGGTAAAATTAAAGGACAAGATTAAAAACAAGAACATCCGCAAAAAAAACTAAATTAGTTGACGCCTTAACATTTTCACTACAAATGAAATGGAGATGGGCAGGGCACGTCGCCCGATATGACGACGATAGATGGACCATCAGAGTGGTGAAATGGCTGGGACCTCGTGGCCGTAGAGTTAGAGGCCGCCCATGTGCTAGATGGGCAGAGGAACTGGTAAAGGTAGCAGGAAAAAATTGGATATCCTTGGCTAAACACAAAGAACGATGGAAGTCCTTGGAGGAGGCTTTTACCCAAAGGGGGTCCATACAAGTCACGACAAATTAATTAAAACAAGAATTAGTTAATATAAACTAATTATTATCAAAGATTTAAAAAAAATGAAATAAATTATATTTTTCTACATAGCAATTAGATTATCGTATGCTGTATGGAATTAAATAAAGCTTTACTATTATTATTATTATTATTAAACCATCTATTTTGTGCTCATTGAATTTGTTCTTTTTAAGGCTTAGTATCAGAATGGTTTCCAGTATTTGATGATACAGCTGAAAGAAATCCATGAGAACTCCTAAATTAAACCAGATAATACCGACGAGGAGGGGACTAATTAGATTTGTTTTGTCAAAATACTTAGGTGCTGGATGTTTTCTAGTATCTGATGATGATACTCGAAAATGGCCAACCGAGTTTGTTCTAAAATAGTTGGGCTTTATTGCTAGAAAATTCGCAAGGTTGACAATCGAACTAGAAGATGGCCATAGAACTCCTAAACTAATCAAAATAAGCTCCATCGAGTGTGATCTCATTTGTTATATTTTTGCAAACACTGCATCAGATTATTTCCAGGATTACATGGTGGACCTGAAAAGCGACCATGGGAGCTTTGCAATAAAATGACTCAAACTCACTAAGTAAAGAACCATGTTAACCTTAATCTAATGCTGCACGATTTCCTTTCGAAGATTTTTTTACATTTTCTTTTTAAATGATGCATGTGAAACATGATGGTGGTCTGATGATAAGAAAATGTGTGAGGGGTTCCTTAAATTTTTTATGTATGTTATTAACTCGTGAAATTGACATAAGATGTTATACTCAATATTCAATCATTTATTGCATTATATGTTACAAACAATTTTAGGTATTACAATAATAATTAGTAGATAGTGAACATATACACCCTATTAGGGTATTGCAATGTAGGACTGGACCGATCCATTTCATGAAAGATTTGCACAAAAATGGGGTAAAATGGTTAAATGCTTTTTAAACGTTAAAGCATGGGATTTTCCCCCATTTAATGGTTAGATAACATTAAATGGGGGAAAATCCGATGCTAGCCCAGGCTCCGAAGTTTTTTGAAGAATAGACCATCTGCCGTCGTAACAGGTAACCAATTGGCTATACGTGTCACTATCATCATGACGACTAGGTGGTAGAGGTTCGGAATGTCTCGCCCGAGTCTTTGGAGGTGGTAACAGAAACCTTACTTATTCTTGCTACAATAGATTCAGCAAAATAAAAAAGTAAAAAATAAATTCTTCATACGTTCACCTCCGACGCCGCTTTGGTCGAAACTACATAGTCGAGCATTGGCATACTCATAAAATAGCGCGACCTGACACGCCCGACGGACGAACCTTATCCTCCAAACCGTAACGTGATGCTGACAAGCATTGACGCTATTGCAACAGGAATAGGTTAGGCGGTGGTACCAAATATCCAGGTGAGACGTTGCGGGGTTCTACCACCTAGTAATCACAATGGTTTTGACAAGTTTATCCAATCGGTCGCCTCTTACGACCTGCCTGGCAGAATGGCAGTTGGTCTATTCTTCAAAGGAGCCCGAATCAACCCGGGACAATTTTCAAAAATAATCAATATCCATGATTAATTTCAAACTCCTAACGCGAAAAAAACTAAATATTTTGTTTTGATCGCGCGATGTCAAATACGTCCCCCGATTTTACTCGTTGTGCTGAGTTATGGCCACTTAGATACTAGCTAGTACATTTGTTTTATTCAATCATCACGACGCGCGTCACAGTCACGCGTCGCTTGGTTCTTTTCGCGCCGTAATTCGCGTCGCTGGCAGCTGTGGTATACTTCGTACACTTTCCTACATTTGTTTTCATCGCTCATCATTCGCCGCACTGCAAGTGCGTCGCAGTTCGCACCGCATGTAACTGGGGCCTGGCCATAAGGCCTGCATCTGTACAAAATTCAACTGACCAGGAGTAGAAAGTAAATGACTAAAGTCATCGACGTGTATTCGCTGAATAGGCTCTGGAGCAATTGGAATCTGACCCTAATTTAAACCTTTAAAAGACCAACAACCTACTTGCAAGATGTCGGTATTACGGATGTCTATGGATTGCAGTGATTCATCATGAGGTGAGTCCTCTGCTCGTTTTCTCCCTCTTCTATATAAAAAAATATAAGATAAAGAATTTTTTAACTGAAGGCTTGAACCTAGATTCCATAGTCCGAGCTGAATAGGCTAACCACTGGATGACGAGGCATTTAATTATGGTGATATTTATTTTATTAAATATATTAATTTATTTAAGGTAAAAAATAAAAATATTTTAGATAAATCCTGTAAATGAAAACACGCGCTGGGAATATAACCATCCTGAGGTGGCACGATTTACTGGAAATGTGCCCGGTCTACCATACTTTGATGGGCAGTTCTTCAAAGTACATTATAGACTCGGTAACAATATGGATCCTATGGCTCGTAAAATATTAGAACAAACGTATGCAGCCATTTATGATGCTGGTAAGTCATTATTTTTTTAGTCAAAATTATCTTTATCCCGTGTTGGTTCGGGTCCCCTTTGAAGAATAATCCAAATACAGTATTTCTGCCAGGCAGGTCATAAAAGCCCACCGATTGGTAGCGTTATTCTATTCCTGTTACATGTATGTTGAGCATGTAACCTTAAAATGTGTGAATGTGTGTTTTATAATGACTAATAAATAAAAGTCTTTAATATATTTATGTTCTATATCTGTTACTTAATTGATGCGCGTGATCAAGGTGTCACACTTTCATAAGATTCAACATTACAAGCGTGGGAGAATAATATAAACATGACACCGTTACATATATAACAGAAATGGATACCGCTGATTTGTAAACAGGCAAGGAAGCAGTGTGAGAGAAACAGAGCAGATAGAGGGTCAGAGAAACTACTTTAAACCATTATCTTAAGTCTGGGTGTTCGTATTGCTCTGCAAAATTCGGTGCATACCCCACCGCTATGGTATGAACGTCAGAGCTATTGCGTGAAAGAGCATGAAATCAGAATTAACGTGACTGAAATAAGAGCGTTACGAAAAATAAACGGTGTAACAGTTGCGGATCACGTTCGTAATACCAAAGTGAGACAGAAAAATTGGGTATGAAAGACAGTATCTGTATAAAAAAAAGCCATAATCGGTTAGTTTAGACATATTGAAAGAATGGCAAATGGACGATTAACAAAACAGATGTACAATGCAAATGAAGATAGGTACTGGGGAAAACACGATGCAACATGATCGAATTGGTCGGATATTGTCCAAAAGTGTTGTCATAAGTCTCTGAAAGCGTTGTGTTTGCAGAAAGAGGGTTTTGAATGTGGAGAATATGTCAGGATCTTGATATTTAGCACGCAATCCTCTTAATCTATTCCGTAAGGCATTTAAAATATTGAAAATTTGGTGATTATCCACAAGAAAGGTCGCCTCTGTGGTCTAGTAGTGCAGCGTTGGCGTTGACTACATGAGGTCCCGGGTTCGATTCCCGGGTCGGGCACTTTAAAAAAAAAGTGTTTTTTTCAGTTTTCTGAGAAATACAAAGTTGCCCGGGATTGGAAAGTGCCCGGGTGGCGATAGGCTTGCCACTTATCACATCTGTGGGACCAAGTATCTTTGGCTAATTGTGGGTGCACTTGCTGTACCTCTGCCTACCCCTTCGGGGATATGGGCGTGAAGATACTTTTTTTTATCCACAAGGAATATTTTTAAGATAATTTCATATTATATAATATACATATATAATGTGTATATACAGTCTAGGCTGTATCAAAAAAATCGACTATTTTTTTTTTTGAAAAATATAATGAAAATCTTGTTCAGAATACCGAAAAAATACGCCAGTATAACGGACAGCTCTTAATTTTAATATTAAGATGTCCCGCTTCACGATTTTCCATTTCCTGTTTAAATAACATGGGAAAATCTGATTCTTCAAGTTTGGAATTTTGTAGCTCTGCAACGAATTATCAAATTGGTTAAACCATGACATATTCTTATAGGAAATTTAATTCTCTACAAAAAAGGTCTCTTACAAATTTTTGATTAATGTACTCCTTCAAAAGTTATTCAAGGTCAAAGTTGAAACCATTGTAAATTGTAAGAAATTTTCACTTTTTTGGAGCATTTATCATACTTATTACAATATTTTGTCATAAATAAGCTTTTTTAAAACTTTTTGGAGTTCCACAAATTTTTTTCTGTTTATTGATTTATATTAATTATCCTTGATATTAAAATTATTGAGTATAATAATAAAATAACAAAATAACAAAAAAAAATTCTTTAGAATCCTGATTTTGATGGCAATTTTGATAATTAATATAAATCAATAGTCAGAAAAAAATTGTGGAACTCCAAAAAGTTTTAAAAAAGCTTATTTATGACAAAATATTGTAATAAGTATGATAAATGCTCCAAAAAAGTGAAAATTTCTTACAATTTACAATGGTTTCAAATTTGACCTTGAATAACTTTTGAAGGAGTACATTAATCAAAATTTTGTAAGAGACCTTTTTTGTAGAGCATTAAATTTCCTATAAGAATATGTCATGGTTTAACCAATTTGATAATTCGTTGCAGAGCTACAAAATTCCAAACTTGAAGAATCAGATTTTCCCATGTTATTTAAACGGGAAATGGAAAATCGTGAAGCGGGACATCTTAATATTAAAATTAAGAGCTGTCCGTTATACTGGCGTATTTTTTCGGTATTCTGAACAAGATTTTCATTATATTTTTCAAAAAAAAAATAGTCGATTTTTTTGATACAGCCTAAATTATACACATATACATACATATATAAAGGCTGTTTTTTAGCCTTGGGATAGAATCAAACCTGTGGATATTTACGCTTATACATATCGAATAAACATGTTCAAATAAAAATAAAGTGTTAAAGAACCAAGTAAACGGTAAATGAAATATTATTCAAAGTCTCGTAACTTATGGTTACCCTAGTCGTCGTAGTACGTAACGCTAGGTTTCATTCGAATTATAATAATATCAGTAGTAGGTAGGTTGATAATGTAAATGTTACTTTGCTCCTGGTTTATTTAGGAAGGACAGGTAAAAATACCTAAGCACTAAATAATAACAAATGTTTTAAGAATAAAAGTGTAAAATACAGACATTTACCGTAGTATTTCTGGCGTAAATGGAATCATCCTCTTCACAATGATCGAACTTGATTAATTAATTATTCACAACATTTTACAATAATCTCAGTTGTTTAATTGTTCTTCTGTATTTGGCGATTTGGGATGTAATCATTACGTAACGCATAGGCATGTAAAATATCCCAATATTTTTCATTGGAATACTGATAAGACGAAATTGTTATTATCAGTCAAAAACTAACAAAAACACGTGAGGCAGTTTATTGCATTACTTGAAAACACATCCGGACGTCGCAATATATGGCACAACTGAAAGCACGCGGGGCTACGCGGCCGGCCAGTGGCTAGCGCTTGTGACGTCACAGTAACTATTATGTAATCTTTGCACTAGCGCGTAACGTAGTTCATTGACCAAAAGCGTGCGAGTAGGTACAATACAACATTACAGAAATTAAACATATCAGCATAATTTAAAAAATGTGGAAAACAGAACAAAAAACAAAACAAAATCTTACAACATGTAGTTTACAAGATATAGGAAAGACGGTGTAAAAACAAACTGATAATTAATATATCATAAATATTATGAGACGCAGTTTACAGCTACACTACTCTACTACTTCATCATCATACAAACCATAATATATTTAGACTTAAGCTATGATATGATATGATTAGGCGTAGGCGCGATGCCACTTACGCGCCTACGCCTTAGCAGTTCGAGACAGCCGAACGAGTTTAAAGTGCGTTACGAAAAAATTTTTAATAATAAAACTAACAAAGTCTAAAATTTAATTATTTTTAGTCCGAAAACTTTAATTTCTTTTTCTAGGTGTAAGTCCTGGACAACTTTCTGGTAAGAAGGTCGGTGTCTACTTAGGAACCTGCTTTTCTGAAACAGAGAAGGCTTGTTTTTATGTTGCGAGGTCTAGATCAGGCCTTGGGATAGCGGGGTAAGCATAAAATAACTACTGTCTTGTATCTATCTTGTACAAAGTGTAATTAGCACCATCATTTATACTGTTTTCACTAGTTTATACATGTGAAAAATTGTAAAAATAAAATAATCGCTTTAAATAAGAAAAAGTTAAAATAAACTTCTTAATTGTTGTATGAAATAAAACTTGAAAAACACTGCAATATATTAAATTTATAAATGTGGAAAATATGCATTTGTAATCAGTTGCAAAAATGAATCATTTTTTTGCGACTTATTAATTACAGGTGCAACAAGTCTATGTTTGCGAATCGAATATCTTATTGGTTGAACGCAAAAGGACCTTCAATGTCAATTGATGACGCTTGCTGTAGTTCGACAGTAGCATTGGAGTCAGCATATCAGGCCATTGTGCGCGGTGAATGTGAATCCGCAATCGTAGGTGGAGCTAACATATGCCTTCATCCGCAGTCTTCTATTCACTATGGAAGGTAAATTTATAGATGAGAGGTTGTAGACCTATTGACTGGGTTGCATGCAAAAGAAAGCACTGTCAAGTATTTCTTTCAAAATCTTGACTTAATTATACTTTACTATAAACCTTGTCTACCTCGTGAAATTCAAGAACATGAATGTATGTCGTGACAAAAGGTGAATAAAAAATAACCTATAACAGCTGGAGTGGTTATTTATTATAGACTTTTATTGATTCTATTTTCCAATCTTATTTTACATGGCTTTGAATCTTCTAATTCAATGCTGAAATGCTATCATATTATTTTACTGGAATTTTTAACCAGTAAGAAAGAATATACGTAATTAAAAGTAACTTAATGACAGTTTTTGAAATTTAATATGGTAAACATTTTATTACAGGCAACATGTTATTCTTCGATAAGACCAAAACACTAAATTAAGCGTGCCTAAAACTTGGGACCTACCATGTGTCCACAATAATTATAAATTAAATAAAATGATTATAAATGATATAGCATGCATATGGTTCCTGTAGTTGATACAAATACCAAACAAACGCCTTCTTTTAAGGCAATCACCTCTCGTTACCAATATTGTAAATTCTGTAAACCAGAATCAACAGTAGTAACCATCCTGATAACCACTGAGTTGCGAGCTCAGTGTGCTTTGGGGAAAAGCTGAGCTGCAGAGCTGTCTTGGTGCCCGCAACGAAATTAATCAGAAATATATAGGTCCTCCTATACACTTCTGATTAATTTCGTTGCGTAGAAAATACATTCAGTTCGGTAAAACTGAATGTATTTTCCTATGCAACGAAATTTGACATTCTACGTCTCAAAAAGGCTAGAAGCAACCGTTGACGCTGTTATGGCTATAATAACTAAGTCGAGGCGAAAAACTTTAACTGTATAGTAGCAATAAAGGCAGTGACACGTTGATCCTTCGCTAGCAATTTAAAGCCACATGCAGAAAGCAGAGGGTTTATTCTTGAAATGAAGATCAGACAAAACTCTGAAACATTCAGGCAAAAGATGTTTTCTGACGTAGGTGTAAATTGATTGTTTAAACTTAGCACGATATTAATTTTGCAGAATTATGAAAATGAGTATGGATGGGAAAACAAGATCTTTTGACAGTAATGCTTCTGGCTGTGTTCGGTCTGAGGCTATTTGTGTTCTTTTCTTACAAAAAGCAAAAGACGCTTTACGGTACGTAGTTTTTTTAATATAATAAGATAGCAAAAAACCTGGATGGGTCTCCTAATGGAAAGAGTCAACCATCGCCTACAGACACCAATGCCACATGCATAAGTTTACCGGCTATCTTACCCACCAAACCGGAACAAGGCAGTGACAAGCACTGACGCTATTGCGGCAGCAGTAGGTAAGGCCGTGGTACCAGATCCAGGCGACACAATGTAGAACTCTACCACCAAGTAGCCACGATGATAGTGATTCGTATAGTCAATCGGTCGCATTTTACGACCTGCCTGGTAGAATGGTAGTTAGCCTATTCTTCAAAGGAGCCTGGGATCAACACGGGAAAAAGTAGTAGTAGTTACCTATAAGGCACTGTAATGATGCGCTGATCGTTACGGGGGGGGGGGGGGGGTCCTCAGCTTGGCTGCTATTCGGAGTGGCTTTTCAGGTACCGGGGCTCGTATTTACTTTGTAGGAACTTATTAAATTAAAGAAATTTCTTGAATACTTTCATTTTTTACCGCCCCGTTGGTTGAGTGGTTAGCGACCCTGACTATGCGATAAATGGGGTCCAGGTTCGATTCCTGGCAGGGACAGGCCTTTGTGTGATGAGCACAGATGTTTGTATTTCTGGGTTTGGGTGTTTATTAAATATATTATAGTATTTATATATGTATTTCTATGTATTAGTATCGTTAACCGACACCCATACTACAAGCATATAATTTGCTTACTTTGGGGTCAGATCAATTCGTGTAATTTGTCCAATGATATTTATTTATTTATATTTATTATTTTATTATTTTTTCATTTTATTTATTTGGACCATCCGTCCAGTACCAATGCTAGAAAATATTTCACAGTCCATTCAAATATTTTCTATGACAATTCTAATATAATTCAAGTATATGGTTATATGACTTAAAAGTCGACCAGTAGCCAGCATTTGCGTGATGATATTTATATAACTAGCCATTTCTTACAGTAAAACCCTTTAGCCTTCGGTCCCTAAAGAAAATTGAAATAAAATATATTTCTTGCTACCTTGCTAATATAACTTTCTACTAGTGAAAGAATTTCTAAATTAGTCTAGAAATTGCAGAGCTCAGTTCTTATAAATAAATTCGCAAACTGACAAATTTTATATCCTTATAATCTATATTAACATAGGCGTACCGAGGGGAGGGGGGAGGGGCAGCTGTCCCTCCCTGGAATTTTTTACCTCTCTACTAACTATCTACAGTTGTAAATAAATATAAGCCCCTCTGTCCTATAACCTAAGTACGCCCATGTATATTAATATTATAAATGCGAACGTTTGGATGTTTCAATGGATGGAGGGATGTTTTTTACTCAAGCACGCAAAAACTACTAAACAGATTTGGGTGAAATTTAGCACACAAGTAGATGATAACCTGGAATAGCACATAGATAGTTTTTATTACGGAAAAAGTAGGTAATTCCGCGGAGAGAACCGGAGGAGACGGCTGCATGCTGCAGCTAGTATTTGGATGGAATACAGAAAATATAGCAAAAATCACGCTAGAATTGCTATATAAATTTTAATGGAATTTAGAATATAGTTAGTGTGTATTAATACTTAGCACATACGTTTTCTTTTGTCACAGAAAAATGCATAGCTATTTTTACAAATATATAAAATATTGTTTTTGCAGTGGTTGCGTATGTCTGTAAAATATAAATGAATTAACGAAATGAATATCTTTAATCCAAAAATTGTTCATCCTAATTGGCTGATAGCTAAATACAATTACAATCATTGGATAAATTAGGCTGGAATTTGGCAAACCAATAGCTATTATTTATTAGGTATACGTTAAATAAATTGAAAACCTTATGGAAGCAAAATAAAATACAAAAAGAGTGAAGTCCAACGCATAAGACAGTGTGAAATACATTTATTAGGATACATTTTCGATAGGTATAATAATGGCCCACACTTTACGTCAGTTCGAAACATACGTTTTAATAATTTTTTAATGAACAAATTAATTACATTATTTATATCAATTGTATTGCAGAGTCTATGCAGATGTAGTTCACGTGAAGACTGCATTTACTTCTTTAGAAAAAGGTGAAATGGGTCCTAAGTATGGATTTTATCGCAACCCTTCAGATGTTGTAACGTTTCTTAAAAAATTTTATGAAGAAGCTAAAGTGGATCCCCGAACTGTTCAGTACGTGGAAGCCTTTGGTTCAGGTTAGATATCATTATACAGAAACTTCCTCATAGTTTAATGGTTAGCTTGGTCAGATTTTCCCAATGTCTCGTGGTGGTGTGTGAACATCCCTATGGCTCAAATGAACGAATAAAGCTGCCAGTGGCAGTTATCGCAAAGAATAAATTATAAATAATGTAACGAGGACGCGGTAGAACACGCTCACACTTATCGCGCACACATACTATCGGTATCTTAACGCAACATCATTATCAGATTTTATCACGCAGCATCCACGTGAATCTCTAGTATTTAAGCTTAATGTAAACCCAGTTAAACTACAGTTTAATAAATACATTTATCAACCGATGTGTGACTGTCATTTAATCAACGTAATATTGGTGACCCCGACGTGATCCAATATTTCGTCGACTAAATGGCTCGTTCGACCAAATGGATATAAATGCCGGAGTCCCTCAGGGATCAGTTCTCTCCTCAACTCTATTCCTGCTACATATTAACGATCTGCTGAAGCCCGGTATCTATGGGTACGCAGACGATACCACTGTCGTGGAGAGATACGAATCCAGCGCGGAAGTCAGTATGGCACAGATCCGGTCTCTCAAAGAAGTGATGGTCGATTATATGAACCTGTCCTTACAGGCAGTCTCCGATTTAGGTGATGTCAATCCGGTCAAGTTGAATGCGATTAAGACCCAGGCGTGTCTATTTTCCGCTAAACGGCGTCCATTCCACATGTCTCCGTTTTTTCAGGGTGTATCCATGCCGATAACTGACCACCTCGAGCTCCTTGGTATCACCTTAAGGTTACCTCCTTACTGTTGTAGATAAAATATAATAAGATAAAAATATAGGTAGTCTTAAAATGCTACGGTTGCCTCCCTCTGGCCTAAAACCTGGATGTGCCCATGACCACTGCTTACCTATTCCCGCCGTAATAGTGTCAATGCTTGTCATTATCTTGTTCCGTTTTGGGGGTTAAAGTTGGGCGGTAGAATTATGTATATAGCATTGCCATCCTGCTGCACAAATAGCAACTCATCATTTACATCTTTGGTGTCTATAGGTGACAGAGAATCCTTTTTTTATATCATAAGGGCTGTACGCCCTCCGCCCTAAGGGTGTCTCCTGCGAGACCAAATCTCGGCTTAGGATGGGGTCGTGATTTGCGATGAGAGGGATAGTGGCATTGTTTTGTCCGTCCGCCGAACCTTGCCCTTGGGCTCAGTTCGCCGAAGGGCGAAACAGGGGTCCTCGTCGCCGCCGGCGGCAACGATGCCGCGAATGTAGGTGTGTAGTGTTATCGTGTTAACCGTTGGCCAGAGTTACCGGGTCATCGGGATCGGTAAGAACGTGGCGGGGCCTACTCGAACGAAATCATTTTGTCACGTCATTACACATCAAATCAGAGATAAATAAGGTGCATGGAATAAATGTGAGTGCACGAATAATAATGGTGGAGCTACACATGTCGGGCCACGGCGAAGGTTCGCGCTAGCCCAAACTACATCGCGACGCCTGCTTACGTCATAATGACGTCGTATTATCACTAGCCATCAAACTACTAGCTGACCCGCGCAGCTTCGCCCGCGAGTAGATAAGTATGTCGTCGAAATAGCTTTTAATACAAATTTCATCCCCTATTTCAGCCCTTCAGGGGTTGATTTTTGAAAAAAAAATAGCCTATTTTGAAAAAAGGTAGCAACGCACCATTAACATATTTGGTGTCTATAGGCGATGTATGACGTTTTCCATCAGGAGATCCATCTACTTGTTGTCTATTTTACGACATAAAAAAGAGCTGGTTTGACGACATAACGCTATATAAGAGGTTTTAGAAGCTTTTGCGGTACCTTGCAAGGGATTGATAGGTAAAAATTTAACTTTAATGCAAGATAACGCCCGACTCTATGCCGCTGCACAAGTTCGACAACATTGCGAAGAGGTTGGGATACATACCATGGATTGGCAGTAAAAGTGCGGACCTTAAATTCATGTTTAGAACTGTTTAAAAAAAGCTGTTACGAGAGAAATCTTGTGCCCACAATAGTGGCAGCATCGTTGCCGCAGTTGTGGGCAAACAGCGATTTCACAAGAATGCAACAATGTTCCGCAAGACCATTTAATAACCCTAATTAAATCTATGCGGAACCAATTAGAATCTTTGACAAGGGTACGTGAATGCTATTTCCGTATTAAAGAAAACAAAATCCTGTGTTTCAACTTTTTTATTGTAAAAACGAATTTTTAAATAAATCAACCAAAACCATTTATTAGTTTTTTTTAATTAAGTGGTTTTTTATTTAAGTATATAAATAGATATGATACTACGCTGTTATAAAATTAATGGAGCAAATTCTAGGTTTTAATTTAAGTTTGTATTAAAGTTTGAATACTTGTTTAATATGTCTATTTCAAAGGCATCTAGAACATTAATGCAGTTTATAAAATCGTCAGTGTACATTGATATAAAAAACCCAAGATGCACAATCAGTGTCCCAAAAACGTCCTCTGCAAATTAGCGCATAATTTTAAATTGTACGCTCATTTCAAATAGAATTGTTTCGATCGCGGCACTGTCAATTTTATTACTTTTTGTACATTGCTTTTTAAAATCAACCATAAATCTTGCGTTTAAGGTTGGATATGCAAAAACATATGTTTTTGCCATATCTATAACTACTTATGTGAAATTAGGGACAGTTTTGAGTGTCAGTTTTATTCGGGACTGTGCATCTTGGGTTTTATATCAATGTCAGTGTATATCATTCTAGCAGAGTAAGGACACTGGTAACGTTTCGACGAAGCAAAAATCGTGTCATTCAAATTTTCACATTTAATCATTTTTACTATTATGTGCGTGCAATGCGTGCGTACATGAGATGTAATAATTATGAAATATATTATTGATTAGATTTTCCCATGGCTTTGCTCGCCTTAAATTGATTTATATAAAATTTCACACCCTCTTTTGTTTCTACCTTGAAAATTGCGGAATGCTCCATACAAACTTCCACTCCCCATTTTAGGGAAGTGGCGGGTTAGAAGAGCCTAAATTAGCCTATACTTTCAGTATAGGCTAATTTAGTCTATATCACTACATCCCTTCAACTATATCCGCTTCGTCAATTCGTCGCTCCGTTTTACCGTGAAAGACGGACAAACAAACACACACATATACTTTCCCATTTATAATTTAATTAAATAATTTATAACAATAATATTAGTATGGACACACATGATTTTGTTAAATCATAAACTGTATCAAAGTGATGTTATAATGTGCGATAGGTGTTACAAGTTACTCGCTGCAGCAATGTTAGTTGATTCTAAAAATCAGAATGTATACTATATTTTACGCCGTGTTGGTCCCGGCCTCCTTTGAAATAGGCCAACTGCCGTTCTGCCAGACAGGTCGTAAAAGGCGACCGATTGGCTATCGAGTCACTACCATCGTGACAACTAGGTGGTAGAGTTCTGCATTGTCTCGCCCGGGTCTGGTACCACCGCCTTACCTATTCCTGCCGCAATAGTGTCAGTGCTTGTCGCTGTCGTGTCCCGGTTTGGAGGGTAAGGTAGCCGGTGAACTTATGCATGTGGCATTAGACCTCGCCACAAGATAGCAACGCACCATTAACATCTTTGGTGTCTATAGGTGATGGTTGACTCTTTCAATCAGGAGACCCATCTGCTTGTTTGGTATCTCATGATATAAAAAAAATTATAAATACAAAAGTCTGTCTGTTTATTATTATTAAGTTAATTAAGATGAAATTTGTCACGGAGATAGTTAAAGATCCGGGTATACACAAAAGTTTTTCTTTTTTTTAAATCAACCCCTAAAAGGCCGGAATAGGGATAAAATTTAGATGAAAAACTATATAGATAGCATGTTAGTCTACTGGCAGGCCAAGCTGTGCTGGTCAAGTAGTATTCAATCATTTGTTATTTTTCAGCTATACCTGAAGCTGATAAAGCAGAACTTGAAGTAATTGATGAAATATTTTGTAAAAACAGAAAAAATAAGCTTTTTGTGGGAAGTGTCACATCTAATATAGGTTTTGGAGAAGCTGCTTCTGGACTGAATGCTATAACGAAGGTATATCACTTGATTTTTAAGTTCTGAGTCCCGTATCACCTGGTAATGATAAGAAAATTTTAATAAGCTTTCGCGATAATAGATGCCCTTAAATTTAAGCCATCCAGCCAGGGAAACAATCTCAGAGCGGCAGAACTTATGATGCGTTATCGAATATCTGCAATTCTCTTATATCAAATTAACTCTTCACAAGATTGGAGAGCTTCAAATGATTCATTGGAAGTATATGACCTAACTTAAAGCACCGCGTGTAGGCCTCCTTTAATCAATAGACTATTATACCAGGCAGTTCGTAAAAGACAAACTGTTAACAGCTATAAGTGTTATTATCTTCATGACTACTGGGACTGCTAGACTACCTTGCTCTAAAGATTATACAATTGTCCCCATGTTTTTCTAGGCCTCCTTTACAGAACAGATCATCTGCCGTTTCGCCAGTTAGTTTATGAAAGGCAAACGATTGCCCACATGAGTCACTACGATAGTGACTATCATACAGTAGAGTTCTGCATCGTCTCGCCCAGATTTGAATCAATATACTTACCTTTTCTTTGCGCAATAGCATACAAGCTTGTTACTTTTCACTTTTCTATATCACTTCACTTTATCTAAGTCGCGCTTATCGCTTTTCAATACTGACTTGCTTCACATCTTCATGCTAAGACGCTTAAAGTTAGGCAATAAGTCGTAAACAACTTAAACGTTATGTGCACGGTAATTTCAACCTTCTGTCTTGTGGGAGAAGGTTCATTATGGCATCGATGTTTGTCTAACAAGCACCTTTTTCTTTATTTTTCCAGTAATATGGGTATTTTTTTTAATTCCAGCAATACTATTGTTTTTTGTTTAAAAAATAACTCACTTTTATCGAGTTTATTTTGATACAATATATAAAAAAATAAGTTTTCTTCTCAAAACTAGTTGCTTATTGTTCGTAAATATCTTTAGATATTTTTTCGTGCTCTGTTTTGTCGTGAATAAGATTTTGGTTATGTAGTAAATTTCACAACCCAATATAAACAAACTTAGGTTATACAGTTTAGTGTTATAGCTACATATCTGCCATCTGCATCCAAAATTAAGTTATAGCACTAAATAGTTAAGGGATCAAAACATTTGTTTCATTGGCGCAGGGGATACAACGAATAGCAAAGCAACATGAACATCTCTGGTGTCTAGAGGCAATGGTTGTCTATTTGCTTTTAGAGATCCATCTGCTTGTTGGTTATTTTAATATATATGTATGATGTATACAGATCTGAGACTAATACAAATCCCATAGACCAGTCCCTTGGTAAATAGCTCATCAATTACAAACTATCGAAATACGCCGTGTTGGTCCCGGCCTCCTTTGAAGAATAGGCCAACTGCCGTTCTGCCAGGCAGGTCGTAAAGGCGACCGATTGGTTATCGAGTCACTACCATCGTGGCTCCTAAGTGGTAGAGTTCTGCATTGTCTCGCCCGGGTCTGGTACCACCGCCTTACCTATTCCTGCCGCAATAGCGTCGGTGCTTGTCGCTGTCGTGTTCCGGTTTGGAGGGTAAGGGAGCCGGTAAACTTATGCATGTGGCATTAGACCTCGCCACAAGATAGCAACGCACCATTAACATCTTTGGTGTCTATAGGCGATGGTTGACTCTTTCCATCAGGAGAGCCATCTGCTTGTTTGCTATCTTATGATATAAAAAAAAACGCCTACGGTGTGATTTTTAGAAATTATACCCAATTATTGGGTGTATGCAATGTGCTTGTATGCATACAATAATTGGGCACACCCGTGAATAACTGCTAACGTACATACGTACATTATACTGGTTAAAATTATAATCGTCCTTTTTGCTTCACCGTAGTCGGGTAGCAAAGTTATGCAAACCAACCCATGATATTATATTATGCTCATGGATAGGTTCTGTAATTTGAGATTTTCTATTTATTTAGATTTAGAATTGAAGGCAACATATCTATCGAATAAAATAATTCAAGACAGATTTTGCATTTTTTGTGATTGTAGAACAACTAAATTTAGTTTATAACACCAGTGAACTAGTTTAATTATAATTGTATTACAATTACCAAATATTTCACATCTTTATCAACGTTTATTATTCTAACCAATAAAATGGTTAGAAATCCATTATCCAAATAATCTTCAAACAGATAATGGTGATATTTTTTGATTTGATGAAAATTTTGAGTGGTATTGTGTTCATGGTACAAGAAACATGCCATCAAATAGACAGCTGCAAAATTTTAATACCATTTTTACACTATGGGCTTGTATAAAGTAATGTTTACTAACATAAGTTATCGCGATAAGAATAGCGATTGAATGTTTCCTAAAAATATATAATAATATTACGCGTGTATGTACATATGTGATATATCTACGATGTGATTATTGTTTTTCAGGTTCTGTTGGGCTATCAGAATGGGAGGATAGCGGCTAATATTAATTGCGATTCACCGCGTCAAGACGTAGCTGCAATACGAGAAGGACGTATAAAAATTGTTACTGAACATGAACATTTTGATAGTTGTTATGCATCCATTAACGGCTTAGCGATAACAGGAATAAATTCTCATGTTTTATTAAATGGACATTATAAACCCAAGGTAAGTATTTCATACTTTTATTTTTATCCTAATGAACCAGGAACCAGAAACCAGGAATCCCAATCGTGACTAAAATATCTATCATATTGTCGCTGTACTCATTAAGAAGTCAACCTGGGAGCACTCGCGACTTTAGTTGAAACGAAACTATGCGTGCATATAGAATTTTTTTTTGCTCGTCCTAACCTGACCATCAATATTTGTTCTAAATATTCTACTTCAGGCGTAAGGAGATACATGTAAAGGGTTTAGAGAAACTCTTTACGCCTTAGTAAAAGTTTTAAGTACGTTTTAACATGTACGAGAACCTGTATGTATTCTATAAAATTTTGAGAACAACAGTTATCATTTTTGACAGATGTATTAATAGCAAATCATGATGATGTAAAATAAAAACAAAAATACTATTTACAGGCATCATGTCTGGTTTAATCAGACGTTAAGAAGTCGTGGTACTATTTATGAAAACATATAGGTTCAAATAATAAGTTTTTTTTATATTCTAAGATAGCAAACAATTGCGTTCACAGATATTTGTGGAACAACGTAGAAATCAGCACCAACCGTTATATCGATTAAACTTTATTGCCAACGTATTTAAGTATTCGACTTTATTTCTGCTCCACCAATACCACTTGGTTATTGAGAATCCTGGGTTGTATTAATGGAAAATAGCTAAATCTGGCAGTCACTGGAGAAGTTTATGAACTATCTATTTTGCAACAAATATCACATTATCTTCAGTTTTACGAGATTGAAACAATATACAGGTTCACTAAGGCCACTTCCCATTACTTGCATTTTCCATTAAAGGCCATTTCTCGTGGTAATTATAAAAAGGCTTTAATGAAACAAGTATCGCTATTAAGGTAACTCAAATATTTATTAATTTAATATGGGTTTTACTTTTATCCATGAGCTTTTGTTAAGACAAAGGTGGACTAAAAAACCTTTCTTATACGGACGTAATACTTAAAATCACCAATTAAATGTTTTCTGGGATAAATATTTCTGACTGAATCAGGAATCGTTGTCATTTAAAGTTTAACGGTAGGTACTTTTAAAACTAATTACTTAAGTGATCGATCACTAAAACGAACTATTTGACTATTGCGAGTTTTTAATATCCGATTTTATATACACAGAAAATTTACTTAATTGATTTTAAATTATGTGATTGTTATTTCAAAATAATTACGTAACATATTTTGGCGTTGTGCATTTGAAACGACTGGTTCGTATTCAACTTTTGACAATTTTTAATTCTAATGATAAACTACACGCGTATGCAGTGTACGACTAGTAATCATCACTATGTCACACATAATGTCAAAGAGGATAACCCCGTTATATCTTTAGGACATACCAATATTTATTATTTGTTTAAAAATTTTACCAGGTCCTGTCATTACTAGACCATTCAGTCTAGTGTCGCCTTTTAAAGTAAAAGGCTACACGAACTAAATACTCGATGCTGTCGCATACAATACATACGCGGGACCTAACTACTTTCACCCTACACAGTTTCAGACGTAATGATGGTTTACATTTACCGCATTTATGGAACCGATTGCCTCGAATAACTTTCGGACAATAACCGTACTACTGTTGATGGTAGATTCCAGCAATGGAGATTGTGTCGCAATAAAAACAGCTAGCGATGATGGCTGCTCTAGTTGCACGTGGCATCTACAGAATTTAAATTCGCGTTAGAAGATGATGTGCCCGTGCCATCGGAATAATTTATACAACAGGTGTTGATGCTGTTGTGTTGAACAGATCAACGAATAGGTAATATTGCTTGAAAATTAGTATACACGAAGCTGTCATTTCAATGACACTTTTTTATAACAGATCAATAATTTAGTGTGACATCATTACCGCCTTTTTTTGACTAGATTTATTTCATGAGGTCAAATATTAATCGAGGCGTTTATTAGGTAAAATTCCAATTCTGATTTTAGCTGCTTCCATTATTTTTAATTTTAACTGAAAATAAAACTTAAAAAGTAAACTAACGATCAGAATAGAAATATGAATCAATTAGATACTTTGCAAGTGGACTGAATTATTATTGGGTACGTGTGGGGTGCCTCGAGCACTAATATCAAAATTAGCGCACCCCACACAGGTGCAACGCCTTTTATAAATGCGATGACGTTTGTGTTTTCGTCTAGCGGAAAGTATTGCTAACAATATATAAAAAAAGCTATTAAAAAAATTAAAATTTTAAATACATTTGGGGAAAAATATGTCGATGCTCGCGCGATGAGCAAAATGCCGCGTGCTATCAACCGTTTCAACAAATCACCTCGTGTGAGAGAACGTTAGGCTCTAACACTTCAACGAACCTTTGAGTTAGACAAGAAACCTATAACACTCTGCTACTGAGTGAACGAGACTTCTAGGAATGGTTTAGACAAAATGACGCGAGTTTTTAATTCACCGTAAGTAAAATGCTCATAGCGTCAGTGCTCGCGAGTTAATACAATTAAGCCATCGACACACAAAAACTATTCAAAATAGGACACAAGTGAAGATTAGCGGATTATTGGTTTATACATTAAAATAACAGAAATATAAAAAAAGTTTATGAATTTTTAACAAGTGTGCTTTAAATGAGATAAAAATTTCAATGAAAAACAATGTGTGTATGATTAAGCTTACAAAATATATTCTTGTTTTAGGATCCAACACGTTACAAGTCATCTATTCCATACCTAGTGTTATTGTCCGCTAGACAAGATAGTGCTGTAAGAGTAATATTAGATGATCTTAAGACCCGAGCCATTGATCCAGAAGAGTTAGCTTTATTCCATAATATTCATGAAACCAGAATATCGGGACACCTTGGTAGAGGATTTACTATTTTAGGTACGATTTTTAATTACATTAAATTTACTTATTTTGTTGAATACATAAAAGAAATTAGTTATATGATCTTACAATCAATTGTACTATTAAAACAGAGTACACGTGCTTTTAATAAAGACATAAATATACGTTACATAAAATATATAAATATACGTTAAGATGGAGTTTTAACAAGTGTCGACGATATTCAGTGTTAAAAGAATGGTTATCGAGAATTGATATCTTCTTTTACATCCGTAGCTGTTTTTTAAGATACATGGTTTACCTATCTATTGATTTGTCTACTTATCTGTCTGTTTATGGCAGAATAATATCTTTTCTATAATAAATTGGGTAAGGTTGCTTTTGCATTGCACCAATTTCATCATGTTATATCAAACTTGGACTACACTGGTGCTTGTATCGATTTGGTATTCTCACTGTATAAAGTTTGTGCCAATTGTTGATCCATAATTTTTTCTACATGTTTGAACAAATATACCGATAGGTCGGCAAGCCTTCGCGACCATATAGTCCTCTCTCCCAGGTTTGAGTACCATCATAGTTATGGCTCTTTTCCATTGGGTAGGGAAATATACCGTATGCAGACACAGGTTGTATATGCCATTATGATAGAGGAGGTGTAAGTTGTGAAGGCCTCCATGCAAATATCTGTCGTAAATCAATTATCACCCGGAGCCTTCTTAGGGCTCATAAGATTAAGCACTTAAACGATCTCTTCCTCCATGAATGGATCTGCGGATCGGGTAGGCGCTTATTTTTTGGCCTTGCTAATACATTATTTTGCTCTCCATCTGAGGTAATTGTGCTCTGCGGAATCTTTCTCCTGGTCATCTTGAGGATAGAATATGGCCGTAAGTTGCTCCGCTGATATCTTGGCATCAAGTGCCGTACCTTGAAGGCCCTTTATTACTGTGTGCGGTCTGGGCTTACCGTAGTACTTCAGTATGCGGCAAATGGCCTGCCAGATGGTAATTTTTTCCCGTCTTGCGCAAATGTCCTTCCAGCTAGCAAAAATAGCTCCTTGAATGCTGGCCTTGTATTTCTCCTTAAGTTTCAAAGAGCGGTTAATGACTAGTTGAGGCCAGTCTGGATTGTAGTACCGGATTCAGTTCCGCTTTCAGGTTACCTCCCGTTTTTTGGTGGTTAGTTCTTCATCTACACCAAGGGCACGTGATCTGTTTTTTATTCGATTTTAGCTTAGGTATTGATGTAATGCACGCATTGATGTCGGCTCTTACTACCTCCTTCACAATTCTTTCAAACTCTTGCTCTAAGGAGCCGCGGTCGATTGCTTACTCGGTTAATCCTTTGACCAGCATTGTCCTATTAAAAGATACCCCCCGTTTTCCCCATGTTTGTCCCGGACTCCTTTGAAGAATAGGCTAACTGCCGTTCTGCCAGGTTGTTCGTAAAAGGCGACCGATTGGCTACACGAGTCTCTACCATCGAGGCTACTAGGTGGTAGAGTTCTGCAGTGTCTCGCCTTGGCCTGGTACCACCGCCTTACCTGTTACTGCTGCAATAGCGTGAGTACTTAACATTGTCGTGTTCCGGTTTGGAGAGTAAAGTAGCCGGTAAACTTATGCATGTGGCATTAGACCCCGCCGCAAGATAGCAACGCACCATTAACACCTTCGGTGTCTATAGGCGATGATTAACCCTTTCTATCAGGAGACCCAACTGATTGTTTGCTATCTTATGATATTAAAAAAACCCTTATTTATTTTATTTATTATTTATTTAAACATTTTATTGCTCAAATCAGTACAAAAGGCGTAACTTAATGCTATTAAGCATTTTCCCACAGTTTACCTTGGTTATGCTGAGAGAAAAAAACTTGGGTAGTGCATAAGATCATATTATTGCCTTAAATATGTATAATCTTGCCTTCACGGTATTGAACAGTCTGATGGTCAGATTTTTACCACTTGGTAGTCACGATGACAATGACACTTATAACCAACCAGTCGCCTTATACAACTTGCCTGGTAGAACGGCAGTTAGTCTATTCTTCAAAACAGCCCGGACCAACACGAGAGATTCCTTATTTTACGTATTATTATTAGGCACGGAAAAGTGGGGTCTCCTGAAACAAGCGATGTGCTTAAACGGTGTCTCCAATGATTTTTGTGTTATAATATCTGTGTTACTGAAATAGGTTATTTTTATTATTATTATAATTATATATTACAGATAATTCTAAGGAAAACAAAACGGTGAGCCTGCTTGAGGTAGTCAACTATTTTGATGAAGCTCAACGTCCACTGTGGTTCGTGTACAGCGGTATGGGATCTCAATGGGCTGGTATGGGAACACACCTAATGCGCATACCCATATTTGCTGCTGCTATAGAAAGGTATTAATCAATCAATCCATATTTAACATGACTGGTAAAATACAGTATATTGCAAGACATGATAATTAATGGTCATATGTAACCAATAAAAATATAATAATGAGTGAATATTGCATATTACCATTCTATTTGGCATGGAAATAGGGGGCTGAAATAGGGGATGAAATTTGTATGAAAAACTGTATCTACTCGCGGGCGAAGCTGCGCGGGTCAGCTAATAATAATAATAAATGTTTTATTTAGAAAATTTCATAAGCAGATTTTTATTGAGAATTACATAACTCTACTATTACAAAATTTTCTTTGATATTTATGACATGACGTGTGCCTGAACTAGGAAACCTGTATTTCAGGCTAAAAGAGCAAGTATACTTTAATTAACTAATCATATTTTATCATTTACACTACAAATAATCGTATAATTTATGATACAAACAATATAGATATATAAATAGGTAAAGTCTACTCTAACCTTATTAAGAAATTCTCTGTTTCTTCGTACGACATACTTTGCAGGCATGACTGGAGATTTTTTTTGCATTTATGGTAAGTTAACGGATAAATATCTAATAATGCATTTAGTCTGTTGTAGAGATATGGGCCTAGAAATAAGTAAAATTTAGTTACAGAACTATGTTTTATGTTAATTTTATGGGAACAAATTATATATTTTCTTCTTTTGTTAGTAATTTCTGTACAGTAGGGAAGAGCTGCGTGCTTTTTTAGTACTATGTTTAGTGAAAAAGCTGTCGGACTGTTAGCACTTTACATGTTTTATAAAGAAGGCTAGTGGAGAACAGGAAAGGGCGAAATGTAGCCACCTTGAGAATTGCTCTCTGCGCTCTCTCGGATATTATTAGCGTTTTAGCTGCACCACCCCATGAGGTAACGCAGTACGTTATTTTAGATTGACATAGGGCAAAGTGAACTTGCTTAATTATTGTTGAGTTAGCAATATAGAGCAGTTTTTAAAAAACAAATATTAGCTTTCTTATTCTATTACATAAAGCCCGTGCATAAAGCCCCGATATGACTTTTAAAAGTAAGATGTTCATCTATCAACATACCGGGGTATTTTATTTTATTTGTGATTTTAATTGTTGGACGTGCATATTTGCAATATTTTTACAATCGTCGAAATGAACTTTGGTTAAAATTTTACTTAGATTAAAAGTTAAAAACTTGATAATCATGGCAAATAAATTTTTGATAACAAAATTAACATGAAAATTAAGTATTTTTATATTTTTCCGGCAGCAATCTATCCTGACACCTTTCAAAAACAGCTGTATAATGGAAAATAATCCCAGTCTTGTTAATTAACATGTATCACACTTGCAATATTCATATTTAATTAGGAAAAAATGTTAATTAATCAATACACAATTAATAGAAAAATCGCGTTAAAAATATTTCTGACCGCGGATTTATTTAATTAATTCATCATTTCGTTAATTCATCAATTAATTCATCATTAATTCATCATTTAGTTAATTCAGCAATTCAGTAGGTGCTTGAATTTTTTCAATCGTTAATTTTCGTAATATGTAATAAGTTTAGATAATATTTATTTAATAAAGGCCTAAAGTTGGCGTAACTTGTGTAAGCTAGTTTAGCCCAAAATGCACTCATTGACTATGCTAATTCTGCGACTGGCTTGTGTATTACAATAAACAGCGGTCATTGTAGTAATTTTAACACTTGCACGTTTGACGTATCCAACATCTACTGTTTGTTAATAGCACAATTGAATATGTTATCATTTTATTGTGTTAATAGCGTAAGAACGAGTCCACGACTTAGCATGCCCTCCGAAACGTAGAACAATAATTATTTTTTAAATTACTATTATTGGACCATCATGTAAGGAAAATTCATCCAATCGGTCGCCTTTTACGACCAGCCTGATATATCGGCTGTCGGTCTATTCTTTAAGGGAGCCCGGAACTTCGGGGAAAAACTTTACACTTGTTGATCTGTGTGTGTAGTGTTCGCACTCGAGCTGCAAATATTGTCATAGATATATGGTACGGTTTAATTTGCAAAACATACCGAAAGAATGAAATATTTGTAAATAGTAACTTGATGTTAAGTCAAGATCTGTTTTTCGAAGGATGTGTTAAGATTTATAATATGTGGACCCACCACATATTGCGTCTAAGTGAGATTGATTGCTCCTTAATGCAAACTATAGTAGTCATAAGTTAGCAAATATGATTCACTCGCCCACGTGGCCATTAAACAAAACCAACAAATTCAGAAAATCCGTGCGTTAAATTGCATCGGCTGCCATTTCTTTACTATCCACTGGGTTATGCGTTTGGGGTGAGAGGATGTTTGTGCAAACCAATGTCGAATTTATCTCCAGAATTACTTATCCGATTATGATGTAGCTTACGGTGATGGGTTTGGATTTGATTGGTGCACGTTGCATGTCTTAGATAGGTTCTGCAGTAACAACTCACCAGGGGGCACGGCAGCAAGCATTTATTTGTAAAACCAATGTTGCCATTTATCTTTTTTTTAAATTTATTTACCATTTAAACATGTTAATTATTACACAAATAATTACAAAGAGCATCGAGAAAACCACAAAAATTTATATTGATGCACTAATGATGTAATTATCTGAACTGATTGGCTGATTATGATTATGAATATCAGAACTGCTTGGCTGATTGTAATGCGGTTTCCAGTGACAGGCTTGGACTTGGTTGGTGCGTGTTTTTAGATAGAAGTTACAGTAGCATCTCTCCAGACGCTGCAGTATGCATTTATTTGTAACACCAATGTTGCAATTTATCTTCAGAACTACTTGTACGATTATGATACAGTTTTTAGTAATGGGCTTAAATTTGATTGGTGCATATTCTTAGATAGGTGTCACAGTGAAAACTCACCTGGGGACGCTGCAGTATGTATTTATTTGTAAAAGCAATGTTGCCATTTATCTCCAGAACTACTTGTCCGATTATGATGTGGTTTCCGGTGATGAGTTTTGATTTAGTTGATGATGAAAACTCACTAGTGGGTGCTGCAGTAAACATTTTGTGCAAAAACAAAACTATAAGTCCAATTTGGATGTAGTTTGATGTAATGATCTTGTGGTTACATAGTGAGGTTTCTTAAATAGGTTTTACGGTGGTAAATGACCAGGAGACCCTGCAGTATTTTGATTTAGCAACTACATTTAAAAATACTGATAGAACTCAATAGATCAGTACTTCTGTAGAGTGCGGGGATACGGAAACTCTAAAAAAATTATAAACAGCATAACAATATATAAAATCCACGTCATTTCAGTTTAAACAGGTCATCCTACACCTACTAGAGAATCTACCTGCCCAAATCATTTTTTCCTTACACTAAACATAAATCAAAGAGCTGATATTGCAGTCTTGAATACTGCTATTACAGATCATAAGATGACTCTATTAAAAAAAAAACAACCAAGTACAGAGTTTTGTTCAAAAAGTATTTAATTACAGATTCCTTAAACAATATAAATATTTTTTGCAAATGTTGGCAAAAATCTAGCACAGAGCATTAGTATAAGCAGGAAATCATTTAATTATAATGAAATATAATATAATGAAATGCAATTTAGTGATCTTTTTTCTGTTTTCTCGGTTTGCGGCCGACGTAAAGTGCTTCTCAATCACTATAGCCATTATTTCTTCCAATGGTATACTTTTATCTAAGTTGTTAAAAATTTTTCTTTGATTTAGATCAGTTATTACTACACCGCTTAAATATCCATACTGAGCGCGACATAACCTTTCCCTTTAGCCAATATTTTGGGATCCATTGGGATTATCGACTGTTGTGCTCTGTAATTTATGGAAAGTAACGGCCCAACTTAATATGGATGGAATCATCATTTTTTCTATTTTACCAGAACCTTGTTTCCCTTGAAAAGATACTCTTATTGGAGTTATGTTTACAAAAAAAAATTTATCCTGTCGACTTCTGCCGGTAGAATGGCCATCAAGTCTTGGGTAAGGAGGGTAAAGTAGCCGGTAAACTTATGCATTAGACCTCGCCACAAGATACCTTTGGTGTCTATAGGCGATGGTTGACTCTTTCCATCAGAAGACCCATCTGCTTATTTGCTATCTTATGATATAAAAAAAAGCTTTCCGTTTTCTAACTGCTCCTCCTAACCCTTCTCACTCAAATCCCTGAACAACCTTCATGCTGCCATTAACATATCCTTCGCTGATCCCAATTTTCGTTCTTAATATCATTCATGTATCTAACAAATAAATAAACACAAGAAATAATAGTACTTGAAAAAAAATATGTAAATAAACCGAAATAAAGTAAGTAAATAGCCTACTTGCTCAAATTAATATAATAAATTTAAGACAAAGTATAACTGAAAATCACAAAGTATAAAGAAAAACTGAAATTACAACCGAAAATCAAATTTATTTATGATATACAGTTATGATATAAATCAAATGTAATACACTTGTATTTTTATTTCATTACTAGCTGCAGCGTGCAGCCCGCTGCACTATCAAAGTTTTTGGCGAATCCCACGTGATCACATAATATTTCCGGGATAAAACGTAACCTACGTGCTATTCCAGGTCATCATCTACCTGTGTGCCAAATTTCATACAAATCCGTTGAGTAGTTTTTGCGTGATTGTGTAACAACATCCATCCAAACATCCAAACTTTCGCATTTATAATATTAATATAGATAAGTATCTACTAAATTATTTATATTAATCGACCGGTTTCGCTTTTTAATGCATCTTCAGGACGTAATATTGTGTACTCTACACTATAATATAGTGGAATAAAAGTACAAGTGTATTGTAAAATAGTTTCAACGACGAACGAATTGCCGACGATTGAAAATGTCGAACCATAATATATATGCCAAAGTGTAATCTGTTAGTTTGCTATCCGTTTTATTGATTTGTCGTCACAGGGTATCCTAATGCAGACACTTGTCTCTCATACTTCGTTTTTTAAGTTGATTAAACTTAAACAACGAAGTCGAGTAAAAAAAATAATTGTTACTCAATGATTGTGAAAGAAATAAACAAATTTGATTTGAAAGGAGACTGGCGGGTTTCTTAGGAGACGTCGGCCTGGTAACTTTTGAGTCACCTACACGGATACTTTTAATGTTTTCTTGTAGCTCATATGCTGTGAAACTAATGCGGGGTTGTTATTTTATGGGAGAACTTGTTTAAAATTAGTAATTTCGATTTTAATATGAATATATTTTTGACAGTTTGTTACTCTTTCATTGTCATACATGTCAGTTAGTCGTCTGTCAAGTGTCAAAAATTAACCCGAAATCTTTGTTATGACTTCAATTACCTATTAATATTATGATTAATTTTGCAAATGGAACGATCACATAGCTAAGACCGCAAAGCAAGAATTTACATGCAGTCACAAGAAATAAATATCTTGCGACATTCGCATACTAAAGAAAATATCATACTTTCTTAAGTATCGCGACACTGATTGTCGCATCATTTAAGCACAAGGAAAATTAATATTTCGCAGAACTTTCTTAGTATGCATCGTATGCCAAAACAATTTAAAAGTAGTGTATTCCGATGTTGCAAGCATCCAAGGGCAGGTCACAACTCACCATTTAACATTGTTAAGTAGCCAGATTGTCATTATATTGGCAAATCACTTATATACAAATATAAAAACACAGAATTATTAATCACATAACTAACATGAGATTAAAACGAATGGTGATAGAAATATCCATACTTATTTAAGACTAAACTCATTTCCCTTTCTAAATATTAGAGTATATCGAATAGTGTTTACATTTAATACTAGGCCATCAAGTTCTGCAATGTCTTTAAAGTCAACGTCACCTTATGTTTGCATGTTGTCGTAGCATCAATGCTTGTCACTTAAGTGTTTCTATTTTGAGGATAAGGCAGTTGGCAAACTTGTTCATAAGATGTCATCACGGCCACATGGATTGCAATACACCTTACTAACTTTAGGGGTGGTTGTGCTTTTCATCAGAAAGACCATCTGCTTGTTTGCTATTCTAGGATTAGAAAACATATTTAAGATATAAGTTAAATGAAAAACATGCACTTAAGTGGTTGCTATCCCCAAGTACCCATTCAATAAAAAAACATTATGATACTAATTTTGGGTAAACCTGTTTGGTGTCATTCATTCAGGATGATACCCTTGTTTGTCCAAGCTATTTTGGAGACAATGCAAATGATTATTTAGCAATAGTACCAATGTTTGTCACTGGAGTCTGGTTCGGAAGGTAAGGTAACAGGACAGTAACCTCATACGTGTGGCATTATCATCTTGCCACATCACTCAGATAGCAATGCACTATTAACGCTGAAGTATGTTTTCAACTGAATAGTAGTTTTGCAACGTCTCACTTGGGTTTTAATACCACCGCTTTACCTATTCCTGTTGCAATAGCGCCAATGCTTGTCACTAATCTGTTGATTTAGAGGGTAAGGTAGCCAATACACTTATGCATGTGGCATTACCCGTCTAGTCATATGGATTACGGATAGGAACATACCATTAATGACTGATGTCGATAGATGATGGTTATTTCTATCAGGAGAGCAATCTGCTTATTTGTTATCTTGATATAAGAAAACCATCTGCTAGTTTATTACTTGATATAAAAAAAAAATCTGCTTGATTTCTATTGTATATTGTTGGCTGCCAAAATGGACGGTGATATCTATTGCCACTTAATTACTTAAACAACTATTACCCAAATAGGAAAAATAGTGAAATAATAATAAAATGGTTTTATAAAAATGTAATTTATTCGTCACCATCATAACGTAGTAAGATTTCATCTAAAAATTGTGCTGGAGGTGTTATATTGTCTTGGTACCTAGCCCAGCTTAGGTACCATATTATTGACATCACATGCGCACAACAACCAACTGTTCGCCTCCCTACTATGCAATTGCAATAATACTGGGAAATTGCTTCTCTACTAGAAAATCTATTATTAATTAAAATATACACAAAATACGTTTTTCGACTTATATGTCTACTTTGTATTTTTCCTCTTAACAGCCATTCATTTTCATGGAGGCCTAACAGTGTGCTGGCATCCTCATCTGCCTCATTGCACACTTCAATTGAATAGCAACCGTTAGCCCTAACATGCTCTCCATAATAGGAACGAGCTTGTTTAATTTGATAACTACCTAAAGATATCAATGACATCTCTGCCAAAGTAAGGCGAGGAAAGTATTCCAGATTTGTGATGTCGGCATCAATATTAAAAAATTGAGCTCGCCTCCTATTTAAATTATTTTGTATTACTAGGTCAGCTAATGAATTATTTAAAAACATTTTTTCACGCATAATGGTCAATATTTGGGTTGCATCCTCTCGGTCAGTAATTAATTTGTGAAACTTGTTAATTAAGGCACTAGCACATAAGAAATCAGTCATTAAATGTCGAGATGCTACATTAAAATACTCTTGCCTAAATATTTTAAAATCTCTTTTATACCTCCCATTTACTACAACAACCCATCTGGTGATGGTAACTGCTCTATTCTGATTAGCAGCAAATGTGGAGAGTTGAGTTTCATTTGGTTCCAGAGAAGAAGGACTGTATGAGCGATAACTATATTGCTCTAACAGAGAAATTGCATCCCTAAAGCCTCTATCTAAAATAAAAACATCACCTGGTTGAAAAAATGTTCTTAATGGGCTGTCAGAATTTTCAAGTTCTTTAATTAGTATTTGTGCATCTGAAGTTGTTGCTGGATAAGGACCTAAGACGTCAATGATATATCCATCTGTTGTTACAATAAGAAATGGCTTTACGAGATTGCTATATTTATGCAATGAATATGTTTTTTTTTGATACAAATAATTCGAACTTTTTTGTATGTAGATATATGTTCCATCTAAAATTACAATTGCTTTTCTATCATTTGGTGCACTATTTGGATTTCCAAATAATCCATTAGGGATCAAAAGATTCCTTTCAGTAACACCGTTTCTTGTCAAATGACCTAATCATACATGATTAGGAACAAAATACTGACTCAAAACATTTCTTACTTTTGTCATTAAATCTTCTAACGTTTTTCTGGGCATATTTAATAAACTACATATTCTTTCATTAGAATCACCTGACCGTAGTTTTATTAAATACGCAGCTAAGCCTATTTTTCCCTTTTTAATTTGAGTTAGTTGTGGAACCTCTGAAAGTATTTCTAAGAATTGTCTTTTGTTAAATCTAATCCAGTAATACAATAAATGCTCAGGCATATCATCTATGTTTGAAAAGTCAAGATTCTCATTATCAGACTTTAAAACAGTAAACATATCTTCTATGTATTCTGATGTGAATGACTGAATACTAGTTAATATTACAGTATCCCAACCACCCATATGTGCTCTACATATGCGACAATTTGGTGGCACATAAAAATTATATTGAAGAAGCAGGTGCTTCCGTACAGACAATGGTATTACAAATCTGTGCTGATCTTCACAATTCAAAAATATACACCGATTTGAAGTATTTGGGGCCCGAAGGTAATTGGGTAGGATAATAGTATTTTGCTGTGCTACAATATTTGGTCTTACAGCCTCTGGGGCTTCATCAGGGAGTGATGGTAATACATTAATTGCTGCACTGTCGTGTACTTCATGCATTTCATCATCAGCTTCTTGAACTATTTCATTTGGTTCCTGTACTACATTAGACGGTTCCGATACAGAGAGCTAGCGTCTTGCGATGTTGATGGCTCAGTATATTGAAATTGATCAGCTCGTATCCAACAAGGATGGCATATACGGTCATTAAGTTGAACCTAAAAGAATAAAATGTACATATTATCGATCTTAAATCTTGACAGGTCACATCATATTTTTTACATTACTGAAATACATTTATGACTTTATTATAATACATAAAATCAAAAACATGCTAAAAGCATCAATCTAACTATGTATAGTAGGAAAGCTTTTACAGTAATTTCAATTTATTGTTACAAAGGTTCATGATGCGAGAGTTTTGGAAGTACAATGCTTTCATACTACTTGACTTCACTTATCAAAGACATTTAATTTTTTTTGACTAGAAAAGTAATATATCTAATACTTACTTGATTGGGTAAAATCCACTCTGCAATAACATTATATACATGCACTTCTCGTACTGTAGTTCGTGTCAATGTATGTGAGCGTGCCTTCAGTAGTGATCGTCCACAGTTGAGGCAAACATGTTGATGACCAATAAGAGGTATTCTCAAATCACCAGATCGGTACAATGCATTATTTATTAGTGACCAACAGTCATGACAGATGTGATCAAGAGAATTTATCTGCAAACAAATATTTTAAAACAATAATTAGTATACCTTAGGTCTGTAAATACATGAGTTAGACAAAAATAAATTGATGAAAGATTTAAATATCTTACTATATTGTACAATTTATCAATTAATACTAAATCAGTGAAAACAACACTGAAGTTATATTAATGTATTAAGTATGTTAGTCTAGATTGGAAAATATATCTAAAATATTGGACATATTTAAATAAAAGTATGTGCAAAATGTTTAAAAACAAAATAAAAACAGTATATATGATACACTACATAACATTTAGCATAAACTTTAGTATAAAGTACCAGAAATAAACGCTAGAATAAAGAATAGTTCGTTAGAATAAAAATAATAAAGAACTTACAAATCTATTAGGATGCCATTCTCGTATTAAGGACAATATTTCTCGATTATCAGAGTCTTGTAAAACATGCTTTCTTAGCCTATGGGTGGATATAGTGCAATTAGCACAACGTAATCTTTCCATTTTAAACACAGTCCGAATCACAAGCAATCAATATCCGGTAGGAATCGCCAAGTCAACGGTTATGCAAAATACAAAGAAAACTGATTAAACTAAGGTTAAATTATTAAACAATAAAATCGATAAAATCCTTTGAAAAATATGTAAACAAAGCATAAGAGCAATAACCTTTTCAACGAGCTAAATCGTAATGACGTCTACGTCTACGCAAATGTAATGTTGCCAGTTTAAAAACATTTTCTTTCAATTTCGATTTATCGATATCTAGTTTAGATAAAATAAGAAGAAAATATAAGAAATATAATAAAATATTTTTCTAAAATAAATAAAACGAAGAGTTCAATTAACAAACTGAATGCATTGGTTGCGTATATTGGAGATTTAATAATAAAATATCCAACATAAAACAATCGATTTGTTGGGATTAATCGATACACGCATATATCGATTTCATGGAATTTTATAAATTAGTTTTCCAGTTTCTAACAACTTCTACAAAATTACAAATATGTTTATTTCTACCTATTAAAAATCTAGTTTTTTTTGGCACACGTTTCATTTCTGTAGGTCACCACAGATTTCCAGGCCGAAAACCGCCAATCTCCTTTATCCTATATAATAAGATGTACCAAAAAAAAAGAAACTTTATATTTTTATATGTATGCTCGTATCTTTAAATCTCAACTGTTTTAATTGATTTTAGTGCCACTTACAGGAAATTTCAAGTGAAGTTTTAAAAAAAATCATGTATTTCTTAATAATTTAAACGCAGTTAAAATGCAACAACTGATTTCCAATTACTGTATGCTTAGAAATCCTAATCAGATTTTCAATAAATTTGTATTTGTACTAAACGAAAATTATACCTATAAGATAAAAGAAGGAATTTCTAAAGCGGTCAGATATTATAATATATTCAGGGAACACTTATAAAAAAGATCAGGATATTTTTCATTGTGTTCCCTGAATGAATGAATGCATGAATAAAATGAATTGAGAATCGGAAAAAGGTTTCCGAAGTTGATTTAAAAGTTGTGATTACACCACTAAGTGTATTTCATACGCATGGACTATATATTAGTAGTGTTTGAAATAGTTTTTTGCATGAATAATCTTTAAATAATGTTTATTCTACAGGTGTCGCAAAGTACTGGAGCCCAAAGGAATCGACATCGTACATATAATTACATCTCCCGATCAAACAATATTCAACAATATTCTTCATTCTTTCGTTGGCATTGCGGCTGTTCAAATAGGACTTACCGACGTGCTTCGGGAATTAGGCATTATTCCAGACAAAATTATTGGTAATATCAATATCAATAAATAAATATACATAAAGACACAATTTTCACACAAAAGTTCCTTGCAAAACTACTTCATAGTAATATGAAAGGACGTTTTGTTGACTGATATACAGCGACCTTGTCGTTGGGTATACTAATTGGGGAGGAAAAGGGTTCAACGAAGTGTAACAAACAGTTTGGCGGAGGAGGCATAAGATTAACATCGTTACTACTACATGTTACATATCAAAACCTAAAATAATTAAACGCAATTTTTTTACTACAAACTCAAAAAAGGAATTATTATAAAGCGAGAAGGAGTCGGAGCGGAGGATATACACACGTATAAAAAATTAGATTAATGGAATCTATATTCTTATTTCAACTGTAAATAAATAAATATTCACGGGACAAACTATACTTACTGATCTAACCCCAAAGTAAACAAATTGCTTGCTTGTGTTATGGGTGTTAGTCAACGACACTAATACATTTTCCCCGTGTTAGTTCCGGGCTCCTTTGAAGAATATACCAAATGCTATTCTGCCAGGTAGGTCGTAAAAGGCGACCGATTGGCTACGCGAGTCACTACCATCGTGGCTACTAGGTGGTAGAGTTCTGCATTGTCTCACCCGGGTCTGGTACCACCGATTTACCTATTCCTGCCGCAATAACGTCAGTGCTTGTCGCTGTCGTATTCCGGTTTAGAGGGTAAGGTAGCCGGTAAACATTGATGATGCTCATCACACAAATGCTTGTCCCCGTCGGGGATCGAACCCGAGCCCTGTTGATCGCTTAGTCAGGGTCGCTAACCATTGGACTAATGACGGGGCGGTCGATTATATCATGTATTAATTAATTTCTTTAACAATCGGACATTTAAACCTAAAGCTGGGTATCCACTTGCGCAGCCTCGTGACGAACTGCCTCATCCTGAGCATGCCGCAGGCTGCGGAAATCTGCGAAAGTGGATACCCAGATACAAAACAATTTTTGCTGCGTACCTAATACATACCAACGTCTCCACTCATCGCACGGCTCACACTGAGGCGTCTTTGAGCATAGCTATTTGGTCGCCTCGTTTGGTTTAAGTCCCGGCAAGCCCCCACTCGTAGCACGGTCTCCACTAGAGCTGCTTCGGGCCGAGGCCTAGGCTCAGGCCGAGGCTGCCTCAAATGGATACCCAGCTTAAGGGTATTTATGTTTTCATTATTGGTCACTCTGCACTCAGTAACTTTCACAATCCAATCGGTTCGAAGAGAATCTGGTTCAGGAGCAAAATAGTATAAAACCTGAAGTTGTACATTTTTAAAAGACTAAAAGGAGCATAAGGAATAAAAACCTGTAAATATTCCCCGAATGACCAGCTAAAATTTTTTAGTAAATAATCAATATTTTGTTAAAAGGGTCATTTAAAAAGTTGAAGATTTTACTAGATCTAAAATTTTTATTGAAGAAATTTATCGATGGAAAGCCTTCCTTATCGAAGGAAAATCGGGAATTGAAAAAATTTACATTTTTTACCGATTTTTAATCTTCAATTTCTTGAATATAACTCGAGGAAAATACTCAATAAAATTGAAGTCATTTTAACAAATTTTTATGCCTTTGAACTTATGCATAACTGCCAAGCTGTAAAATTTTTAAAAACTTAAACTTCCAGTTTTACATTATTTTTCTGTCTTAAAAACAAACGGATTTCAATCGAATTATTATGCTTGAAAAACTTGCACAGAAAACAATACGATTCAACTCTTATATCTTTTATTTAACGGAATAGTAAATTTTTCCAAGGTTACTGGAGGAACCCGGCGTAAGTATAAACGCCAGATTTATAAAACTTTGTTCGATAATAACCCGAGTATCGTTAATTGGAACGTCGTAAAATTTGGTTGGGAAATTAATGACCCAAATAGATTACAGGTAGCCGGTATAAAGAGATTGTTAGAAGAGGTCCAAAAATCTAATGTTAAAGCTACCTAGCCTCTATATATCTAATCTAATATTAAGCTAAATGCCGGTTCACAGTTCAGGATGAGCCAATTATTCTTTTCTTACGTATTCAACCAATAATTTTCACATCTATGGCCTTTGTTTTGACTCTAGCATATTCTATTTTGGTATGCATAACAAAGTATCTTTTTTCGTCTGTTACCATATTCTATTATCTATTACTATACCATATGCAAATTGTTTGAATTTTCAAGGTCAATTGCACAGTAGTCGGGTGAATTTTTTTTCAATCGCAGATACATAATTTAATTTTACTTAAACGTTTGCAATTGCACCTACACTGGCTAGGATGCATTTACATTTTATTTACGACTGTGCTATACAAAGCCGTAATATATTTTAAAGAGCCTGAATTTGATTACTTTTAATAAAAATATAAGTATTTTTGGAAAATTATTAAGTGAAATTAAAATTATACTATATCTAAAAATTATTTTCAGGTCACAGCGTTGGAGAACTTGGTTGCGCTTATGCCGATGGATGTTTCACTGCAGAAGAAATGATACTGTCTGCCTACAGCAGAGGATTAGTATCGCTGGAAACTCCATTTATTAAGGGATCTATGGCTGCTATCGGACTTGGTTTCCAAGAGGTAAAAATTATTATAGGACTATGTATACTTTTTTTGACGTCTTGTTCTTCTTGTGTAACCACAAGATTTTCAGCTTAGATTATGGGGTGTCAGGTCTGTTTCTACATCGGAAAAAGTATTATTAGACATTTTCTATTTAGAAAAATATCCGAGTCCGGTTGCTATCCTATAACGTTTCCGCATCTTAGAAAAAAACATTTTTAAATAATAAATAAATAATAAATGTTTATTCCAAAAAATTACATAAGCAGAGTAAAATCTATAATTATAAAGTTTTCTTAGATATTTATGACATGACATGTGCATGAACTAGGAAAACCTGTGTTTCAGGCTAAAAGAGCAAATATACTTTATTAACTAATCATAATTTATCATTTACACTACAAATAAACGTATAATTTATGATACAAACAATATAAATATATAAATAGGTAAAGTCTACTCTAACCTTATTAAGAAATTCTCTGTCTCTTCGTACGACATACTTTGCAGGCATGACTGGAGACTTTTTTTTTTGCATTTATGGTAAGCTAACGGGTAAATATCTAACAATGCATTTAGTCTGTTGTAGAGATATGGGCCTGAAAATAAGTAAAATTTAGTTACAAAACCATGTTTTATGGCAATTTTTGGTAGTAAACTACATCTTTTCTTCTTTTGTTAGTAATTTTTGTACAGTAGGGAAGAGCTGCGTGCTGTTTTAATCCTATGTTTAGTATAAAAAATACATGATTTATATAGAAGGTTAGTTGAGAACAGGAAAGGGCGAAATGTAGCCACCTTGAGAATTGCTCTTTGCGCTCTCTCGACGGATATTAGTAGTATTTTAGCTGCATCACCCCATGCAATAATGCAGTAAGTTATTATTTATTGAGATAGGGCAAATTAAACTTTCTTAATTATTATTGAGTTAGCAATTTAGTACAGTTTTTTAAAAACAAATATCAGCTTTCTTATTCTATTACATAAAGCCCCGATACGATGTTTAAAAGTGAGATTTTCATCTATCAATATTCAATATACCGAGGTATCTTATTTGTGATTTTAACTGTTGGACATGCACATTGGTTATTATTGTGGTCATTACAATAATTAGCGATTAACTTCACGTTCGATTCGGGTATCTTACGCATTGAAAACTTTATAAAGTTAGTTTTTCCCGTATTCAATGTGAATAAATTATGCTGAAGCCAGATGTTAACAATATTGAATCCCTGTTGTGCGTGTTTATTTAATTAATTTTTTGAATGCGATGAGAAAAGAATGGCAATGTTGTCTGCGTATGATATGACTTTACTGCTATCTAGCTTTAGATTACAAAGGTCATTTATATATATCAAAAATAGAGTTGGTCCTATAATACTTCCTTGGGGAATCCCAATGGAAGTGTTTTTCTGTTCAGTACTAACAACACTACGTATCTTTATGCATTGGGTTCGTTCTTCTAGATAACTGATAAAAAGTTTTAACTGCTTGGCCCATACGCTTATATTTTCAAGCTTGTTCAATAGGAAGGGGATGGAGACTGTACCAAAAGCCTTAGCAAGATCAAGAAAGATTCCTATTGTGTGGTTGCCTTTATCAAGTTCTATATATATAGGCCTATAATTAGTAACATCTACTTTACTTCCAGATTTAAAAATAGGGATAACAACGGTTTTTTTATGACACTTCGGAAAAAGTCTTGAAGTCAAACATTTTTGGAAAATATATGTTAGTGGAGGTATTAATATATATCTAAATTGCTTAATGATTTGGTTAGTTATGTTATCCCACCCTACTGCACATTCGTCTTTTAGATTCATAATAATGCTCTCTACCTCGGCTTCATCAGTATCTAGTAGCACAAAGGATGACTTGGATGTAGTGCTCATACAAGTTGTGCTTGCACTCGAAAAATATGGCTGACCTTTTTCTGCACAACTCTTACCGCCATTTACAAAGAAGTTATTAGCGATATTAGCTGATGTCAATTCTGTCGGATGTGCCTGTAACAAACTAAATGATGGCTCATCATATTGAAATATTGTTCATGCCGGATATCACTAACAATTAGTGAAACTAGTTAAAATTGACAAATGTTAACTATTTTGATGACCTCCCCACTGATAAACATAGAGAACGTCATAAAGCCGCACTATTAATGTTTTTGGTTGTTCTGTTCCTTCCATCCTTCCCTACAAGAAAACCGGAAATGAGAAAATTAATTAAATAATCCTTTACTGGAACTTTTCTCGGGTCTATAATTTTATAATTACTGCTGTATCAAAAACGCGGCCACTTATTAAGAAGATACGACAAAAGAACCTCGGTGACTTCTTTAATTATATTTTTAATAAGATGTATAAATTATAGAATCATTTGCATTTTTGAAATAAAATGATATAGTAAATATGATTTCGTGTATATACATTTTTGCCTACGAACATCATGCCGTCTGTCATGACAAATATTCTTTTTGAATAAATGCTAAATTACGTATTTAATTCTAATCTTCCATTCTATTGATTTGTATAAGATGTAAAAATTGTAACCAATTAATTATTAGATATTGCTATGAAGAATATTTATTCCCAAACTGTTTTATCATTACATAGTATAAAACAAAGTCGCTTTCTCTGTCTGTCCCTATGTATGCTTAAATCTTTAAAACTACGCAACGGATTTTGATGCGGTTTTTTTAATAGATAAATTGATTCTTGAGGAAGGTTTTAGTGTATAAACCTTTCCGATATTCCTACGGGAACAAAAGCTGCGCGGGTGAAACCGCGGGCAGGTCGCTAGTTTTCTATAAATATAAAATTTGTAATAGCCGTTTTTACATATTTTTGTATTATTTAAAAGCATTTTTTATAAAATTCTGAAGCAAGCGAATCTATTTTAAAAGAGTATACATCGCCACATATAAGGGAATTTTATTCTTTGGAGACGATATGCTTCCCTCATAAGATTTTTTATTTTGTTGTATTAAGCGAGTAAACATCAACATTTTCTTAAATAAACAAATATTTCTACGAAAATACAAGGTTCTCGAATATATTTTTTTATTATTGCAGTTACAACATTTATTGATTATATTTTTTTCTTATCCATAAAATCTGGGGCTAAGATTGTAAATTACCTTTACATTTTTTTTATTACAAAATATATAGTATATTTTGTTTCATCGGAATTTACTCAAAGAAAACTTCAATATTACATGATGCTCTGAAAGTGAATAAAGTACTTAATAATGCAGTGTAAACATTAGTTGACCGTCTTATTTTTAACTGCATATGCCGCTGAATTATGTTGACTTGCTCACTAATGACTAAATACTATATGAGTTATAACACTGGTCTCGAACCTAGTCCACCAGTCTATCACAAAACTCCACTTATCACTAAAACTTTGTATGTTTATACTATTAAGATACCTTTTCGAGAATAAATAAACACATTTTTAATTTAATTTAATTTAATAGAAAGCCGTGACGAGTTAAATTTTGTATCATATGAGCATTTATTGAAGTATCGTAAAACGGAGCGTAGATTATCCTGAAACTTATTTTACCTTTGTACATAAAAGAGTAGAAATTAAAAAATAGCAACACTATGTTGTCGTCCTTTTCAAAGAGCATGTCCTTTTTAAATCAACCACAGACCAATTAGAGTACTACGAAATCAAATATTTGAAAGATGACGTCACTAGAGGTATGCTACTTTTTAATTTCTACTATTTGAGATAGTGTATATTAATTATTAAGATAGTGTATTATCTTACATTATACCCGGGCGAAGCCCGGTTTTCATCTAGCAAATAAATATATTCACGAGTCGAATTACACTTACTGATCTAACCCCAAAGTAAGCAAATTATTTGCTTGTGATATTCCAGTAGAATACATTATATTTGACCCACTAAATACTTTGTTTCCTCTGTAAGTTTAAGATTCTAGAAAATATTAGACTTTTAGTAAAAAAATTAGTCAACCATCCCCCAACGGACGTTTGCAGGGTGCTATAATCTCTTCTTCTGTCTTTTGCCCAAACAAGGTTTCAGGTGCCTTAGACATATTGTCATTTGTCAATCTGGTGGGAAGTTAGTCTATGTACGTTATGTAGTACGTGATGCTATTTTTCTGGTAATTTAATTTGACCAAATTACATTCAGCTTTTTAATTTTTGCTAACATTTTAATGTTTATTTTATTTAAAATACAAAGCACCTTCCAAAGATATAGCTACGACACGACAGTGATAATCATTGACGCTATTGCAGCAGGAATAGGTAAGGCGGTGGTACCAGACCCGGGCGAGACAATGCAGAACTCTACCACCTAGTAGCCACGATGGTAGTGACACGGATAGCCAACTGGTTGTCTTTTACGACCTGCCTGGCAGAATAACAGTTGGTCTATTCTTAAAAGGAGCCTGGAACCAACACGGAGAGTTCAGTTTGTTCAGTTTGTTTGCTTTTATCGATAAACCACTGAAATGATTAAGATGAAACTTGGCATGAAGATAGTTGAAGATTTGAAGTTAAACATAAGATAACTTTTTCAAAAAGAAATCTCTAAAAGACTGGAATAAGGGGTTAAATTTATACAAAAATCTGTGAGAACGACATGTTAATTTAGCCTGTCCAATGTCCATATAGCGAGCGCTTTCGTAGGCGAAGCTGCGCGGGTTCGCTCATAAATTATATGTCAAAATTGTTAAAATAGTAAAAAATAATACAATATAAAGAAAAACCTAGGTACGTCTGTGGTCTAATGGTCCGGTATCGGTGATGACCATCGGGATTGGACAAATGCCCGGTTGGCGATAGGCATGCCACCTATCTCATTTTCAGACTAAGTATTTTCGACTAATCGTGGGTGCACTGCTTGTACTTCTTCCTACCTCTTCGGGGATACAGGCGTGAAGATACTTTAAAATCAGAAATCAGAAATGGAAAAGACTTTTATTCAATAAAACTTTTAACAAGTTATTATGACACGTCAACACTGATTAAAAAGATAAAAATAAAAGCCTTGATGATACTCTAATAATTGAAACCGGTCAGCTTTAAAGTGAATAAATTAAAGTGATTGTGAAATAAATAAATTATATCGGTGAAACAATACATGACTTTATTCTGAGACTAGCTTTTGCTCGCGGTTTCGCTCGCGTTAAATCCATTTTAAGGAAATGGGGAGGTTAGAAAGATACAAAAAGTACATAAACTATCTCCACTTAAAAAACACGTCAATTCGTCGCTCCGTTTTGCCGTGAAAGACGGACAAACGCACTTTCGCATTTATAATATTAAGTATGCGTTAGTGATATTCACAAAGTCTTTAAATTGTTATTTTTTACAGATTTCTAAGATATGTCCGCCTGAAATCGAAGTTGCCTGCCATAATAGTCCTGACTCCTGCACAATATCTGGTCCCGCTGAAATAATGAAAGAGTTCGTCGCTTCGTTAGTAAAGAAAAACATTTTCGCAAGAGAAGTGCCTTGTTCAAATATTGCTTATCATTCACGATACATTGCAGAAGCAGGTAAATATTTAAAAATATGTAATATTTTATATTTTACTATCGTAGTTTTATTTAATCCAAAAACTTGATCAAATAGCATTACCAGTCAGATTAAATAATCCCCCTCCAACATCTTACCACAGTTCTCATTTATTTATATCTTTAGGTTTCACAGTAACTGTTTTTTCTAAAAAGTTTGGATTTTTAAGTACAAGGTCATCTTGTGTTTCTAACGTCCTTCGAAATCTTCAGTCTTTACTAGAGAGACTACAGCGTTGATGAAATTTCTGAATTACATACACTCCCATAAATCAAACAAAACTTTAATGCTAACCGACTACCTCAGCTGCTTACAATACCTGACAATAAATCCTGACAACCCTTTAAAAATAACTTAAAGGGTAGTTATTGGTACCCAGGAAATTAAATATAAGCTTCACGAATGTCATAAATCAAGTTATAAAGTTGATTATTGATTTTAGATATTGATTTATTACTCAATGACATCCAATATGGTTTTCGCAGGAGGCTTTCGACTAAGACATGTAAATTTACACCACTCACCTATACAGTGAAGCCTTGGAAGACCGTGATGAGGCAATAGCAGTATCCTTAGACATATCTAAGGCCTTTGATTGGGCCTGGCATGAAGCACTTCTTATTAAGCTTCCAACGTATGGCATACCTACTGAACTATGCGACTGGATTGTCGAATTTATGAGAGACTATTCGATTCGAATGGTCTTAGAAGGTTACTCCTCCGACCCAATGGCAATTGATGCCTGGGTACCTCAGGGATCTGTTCTCTCTGTAACGTTGTTTCTGCTGACTATTAATGACCTTATAACACTTGATATTATTGGCTACGCCAATGTTTGCACCATAGTAAAGAGATGTATATCCAACTCGCGAGTCTCATGGAGTCTTTGAGAGAGTCTCATGGAGTATATGATTGAGCGGGTTAATTTAACATTGCAGCGGGTGTCCGATTATGGTGACGCCAATCTTGTAAATTTGACCCGTCCAAGATACAAGTATGTCTCTTCTCTGCAAAAAAGTTTAATTTCGATCTAACACCAAAGTTCCGGGGTTTATCCATACCGCTTACTAAGCATTTAGGGCTTTTGGGCATTAACGTCATGTCACCAACCTGAACTTAGGCCAACAAATCGAGTCAATAGCACACAGCTTCCAAGAAATTGGAAATTATTTCGAAAGTCTGGTGGTACATTACTGTACGGCCCAAGTTCAATCATGCATGGGTACTGCAGTCACCTTTTGGACGGTTATGCCAAGTATCAACTAGAAGCTTTGGACTCATCAGATAAGATGGAAGACAAACGGGTATTCCAATTAAAAGTTTAAAAAAACTGTATCTTGGTCTCAGTCATAGTGGGATCACTGACAAGGATTTTTCACATACAACAAACGATTTGCTCGTGCCATTCACCCTTCAACATAATCCCAGCTACTTAACAACCAACCAACTACAGTATAATTCCTGATAGTTTATCGACATATTACATGCAAGGCATCGTTAAGCAAAAATCACGACATTATTGATCAACTATATCATTACAGTACGGTAATTAGCATCTAATCTACGTTCTATCCCATGGCATTTTATGTAACGCAGTCTCACCAAAATAAAAACATCAATGATTATAAGGCTAGCCTACGACAGGTATGTACTCCTGTGTTTTCAGCTAATCTGTGGATGAGAGGTCCTTCTATCTACGAAGGCAGGCAGGGAAAAATTTAATATTTGGCACAGATATTTTAACCCTTAGTATAGGATTGACATAAATGGGCCTTTACTTTTTATCTTCCATACGTAATATAGTTAGTGTGACAGTACGAAATAAACTGTCTTAGAATATAATTTAGATTAAGCTTGAGAAAGCAGGTAGGCAAAAATATATGTTTGTTTTCTGTAGTATCCCCTTCCTCCCGGACCGCCGTCAGGTGTAAACGTTTAATAGATACGCAATGCAGTGAAATAAATACAAATTAAAATAATTATTTGTAATATAATTTAGTGCAAATAATAGGAGTGCATAAATTATATGGCGTACGTTATGTTAAGAATGAGCTGCTTCCCTGGTGCTTGATATCGCGGCGCGTGGCGAGGCGCATAACATCGTCAGTGAGAGGTGTGTATTGCTTTCCTTGACTGTCACTCCGCCCACTAGAACGTGAATGTTTAAAGAATAGGTACTGATTGCGTCGAGAGTGCTACAACGTATGCATTTACACAACCTTATATAACGTGCTGCGTTCTCGCATAGTGCAAACTATTATTGGAATTTTTAAAATAAGTTCGGTGCACAGATTCAAGTTGGTTATACACAACAGAAATGGCTTCAAACAAGAACAAATCGGTTTCAGAAAGTAATCCTTCAGTAGAAAAATGTCAGAAAATCACCTCACCTTCCACTGTTGTTTCAACCCAAAATAAAAGGAAGAGAGGCAATGGGGATTTTAGTGAGGAATTTTCCGCTTTTAAAGAGGAAATGAAAAATCTTATACTTACTTTAACAGCCAAGAATAGCGAAGAACTAGGGAAAATTGCACCAACCCTTACAGATATTCAACAGTCTAACCGAAATATCGAAAACTCGATTGCATTTTTGACGGCACAAAACGAAGAATATAGAAAGAAAATTGAAAAACTACAAAATGAGGCACAAGAAAGTCGTAAAATCATTACAATCTTAGAGGACAAACTCGAGGACATGCAAAAAGGGATGAGAAAAACCAGTTTTTAAGTAAAAAACGTGCCAAAAAAGGAGAGCGAAACTAAAGAAGACTTAATAAATATGATAACTTGTTTGTCAAAAAATATTGGATACGAAATAAAAAAGGAAAATATAAAAGATATTTACAGAATACGCGAGAAAAAAGATGGACAACGAAAATCACCTATTGTTGTTGAAACGACATCGACTATAATGAAAAATGACTTCCTAAAGATGTGTAAATCATATTATATCAGGCATAATACCAAAATTTGTGCGAAACATCTAGGCTTGCGATCAAAAGAAGATTCTCCCGTATTTTTATCAGAAAATCTAACAGCTAAGTCCTCTCGCTTATATTTTGTCGGAAGAGAATTAGTAAAATCAAAGTCCTACAAATTTTGCTGGACAGCCTATGGCAAAGTTTATGTCAGAAAAGATGAGAACTCACGCGTAATTCTGATAAATAACGAGTCCCAAATCCAAAAATTGCTGCAAGAAGACTGACTATATGAATACATTTTCTTGATAATTTTATTTTTACTACATATAAACATAGCTTTGAATTCTGTATTTGCCAAATTATGACACAAGCACCTGCTTATGCTTTTGCTTACAACTACAGTTATTTACAATATTATACAGGTTTTCTCACTATACATAGTATTCTATTAGATAGCGTATTTAATCATATTTATTATACTTTAAGTAAAAATAGCTCTATCCACTGTCATACACACATATACTATTATTACATACCTTGGTTCAGTCCACATAGTATTAGTTAAGACAAAAAGTCAAAAAAAAAACATATATATTTAGATTATTTAATAAAATCACTTTAACTTTAGTTTTAAATAAAAATGCAATATATTTAGTCTTTACATACATAACAAAATATAATACTTACTTATGCAATTACTTATATACGAAAAATAATTTAGACCCACAATCAACCCAAGATAATTTCACAAGTAATACACACGATAAGAATACAGTTTCAAATTTACAAAAATATTTACACACAAACATACATCTATATACTCACATACATTCAATTTCAGATACATTTACCTCACATGTTACACATTTGAATATAGTTGAGCTCATAAATGCTAATATATGTAGTAAAGTATAGCTTTATTGTCCTTGTAAATATCTTTCAACTTTGTCTTAACCCTTTTATCAAGCTCACAATATATAAACACCTTATAATTATAATTGCTATCGATTATGGATAGTACACTGAGTACAATAAATGAAAATGCAGTGCACAGAAATGACAGTGCACAAATTGCATACTCAATTGACTATAATCCAAATGATCTTAACCAACACATCATAATGAACAAAAACGACCTCACAATTTTAACACAAAATATTCGCAGCATATATCGTAACATTGATGACTTTGAGATACTGCTCTCTCAATTAAAATTAGAACCAGATATACTAGTATTGACGGAGTGTCGGATCACTGAGAAAAAGCCGATACCACTTATTAATAACTACAAGTCATTTGCATCCTCCAATAGCTTGAATCAAAATGATGGAGTTGTTGTGTACGTGAAAAATATGTTGAAGGCTTGCGTTAAAGAAATTAAACTTGAACATGCTTCCTGCCTGCAAATTAACATATTTAACAACGTTATACTAGCTATGTACCGATCACCATCAAACCAATCAGCTGCTAATTTCATAATTTCATTAAATACTTATTTAGAAACCTTGAAATCCAGTAAAAACGTAATAATTACAGGGGATATAAACATAAATCTTATTAATAAAGTAAACGAACGAAAACTCGAATGTAGTAACAGGGTAAGCTATTTAAATATGCTTGCATTACATGGCTTACTACCTGGTCACTTTCTACCGACGAGGGAATATAGTTGTTTAGACCACTTTATGCTAAAAATTGATAAAAATAAAACAACTGCCAATATTGCCATTCTAAATACCTCGATTACCGATCGCTCTGCAATATTTTTGAGTTTGACACAAACCATAAATTATAACTGTCAATCCAAATATACTTACATTAATTTTGAGAAAGCATTATCCAACCTTATTAATAAAAACATTGAAATTTTACTTCTTAGTGACGACCCTGTTTATATAATTGAAAATCTAACGTTAAACTTAAAAGAATCTATTGAGGAAAATACTGTAGTCAGACATGTAACTAATAAAAAACGATGCATAAAACCTTGGATTACTTCTAGAATTTTACGATGTATCAAAAACAGGAATAAAATGCAACTAAAACTAAAATCCGACCCGTACAATGAAACATTGAGAATTACATATAAGCGTTATCGCAATTTCTGCAATAAAATTATACGAAAATTGAAACATTCGTATGAAAAGGAACTTTTAGAACAATCTGAAAAAAATCCCAAGGCATTATGGCAAGCGATCAACAAAATTACTAACTTTAAAAATAGAAAAGCGCTGAACTTAGATTTACTAAAAATTAAACCAACTGAAAGAGACTCGGTCAACTTTGTAAATGAGTCTTTCGCTTCCATGGGAAGGAACCTAGCAGAGGCAATAAGGTCTAATAACCCCTCACCTCAAGATGCATTTTTTAATCAAAAACCAACCCCTCACTTAACATCTATTGTTTTGCTGGATACTGACCCAAACGAAATCAAAAGTATTATTTCGAGCCTTAAAACTAATTGTGCTCCAGGGTGGGACAATATACCGACAAAATTTATAAAACTAGCTTCTGACATAATTTCACCTGTAATTAGTCATCTCACAAACCTGTGCTTCCATAAAGGAGTTTTTCCCTCATTATTAAAAAAATCCATTATTACACCTATACATAAAAGTGAAAAGAGAGATGACATAAACAATTATAGACCTATTTCTATTCTCTCAGGAATATCTAAAATTATTGAAAAAGCGATTAATTCCAGACTTCTAAGCTTCTTAACTAAATTTAATATTCTTTCGGATTCACAATATGATTTTAGGAGAGGTCATCTAGATAATGGCAGAAAGTGTTTAGCAGTGTCTTTAGACCTAAAAAAAGCTTTTGATACGGTATCCCTTCCCACACTACTAAACGTATGGAATATATCGGAATTAGAGGTATTCCTTTGAACCTACTGGAAAACTATCTGTTTGGGCGTAATCAAAAAGTAAAAATAGATAATTTTGTTAGTAGTGAATCTGAAATAACCTTTGGCGTGCCTCAAGGTAGTGTCTTGGGTCCGACGTTATTCCTTATCTACATCAACGAATTAACAAAGCTAAACGTGCTGGGAAGTAAAGTGCTGACACAGTAGTAATATTTGAAGGAACATCTTGGAAATCTACATTTGAAAAAGCAGATTGCGCATTAAATAATATAAACAAGTGGTTTGAATCTAGTCTTTTAACTTTAAACACATCAAAAACTAATTATATATGTTTTTCTAATAATATAAGAACGCAGCCTAGTGACGAATTTTACCTAAAGATTCACCAATGTAGTAATCCCGGCAATACTAACTGCAGTTGTAACAGATTAGATAAGGTAGTGTCCACTAAATATCTGGGAGTAATCATAGATGAACGGTTATCTTGGCATCAACATGTTTCATACATAAACAAACGTATAAGAAATTTAATTTGGATCTTCAAAAAACTAAGGCATATAACAAGCAAAACCTTACTTAATCATATCTATATATCGTTAGTAAAATCGGTGTTGGGATATTGCATAACTGTCTGGTGTGGAGCTACCAAAACTAAATTTTTGGAAGTTGAAAGGGATCAGCGATGCTTACTTAAGGTGATGCATTTTAAGCCGTATCGATTTTCAACAGAAGATCTGTATAATCAATGCAAATTACTATAATAAGAAAATTATACATTCTGCTTACAACGCTCAGACTACACACCTCTATTTCATTTGATCCCAAATTTTTTTCAAACAGAAGAACAAGTAATGTAGCTTATTCATACTACACTAAAACCAAATTAGCAGAAAGACAATACCTGTCACAATCGGCGATCATTTATAACAAAATTAATAAAAAATTAGGTATTTTTAAATTAAAACTATATAATTGTAAAAAGATTTTACAAGAATGGCTTCAGTCTCAAAGCTATAAGGATATTGAAAAACTACTAACTAGTAAAATCTGAAATAACTAATACTCCCACATTCACACTCAGACACACACGCACACACACACACACACACACACACACATACACACACACACACCTACACAAACTCTTACACACCCACAAATTCATACGCACATACACTTACTCTGACACACACTTAACGCACCACACGCTAAAACATATATTTTTATTATAAGGCCAATATGTGAAAAGGAAGAGCGGGACCACCTGCTACAAACATATTTAAATGTTTAATAGGTGGTCTCAGCCACGGCTTAACATTTGTATAAACTTATGTAGGTAGCCAAATAAAGATTTTCGTATTTTTTTTTATTGTCTTGAAATATCAATTATATTTATGCGATTCTTTTTTTATGTTACATATTTTAAAATTAAAAACTATAGCCTTATCAGATTAAAATATTATTTTAAAAAGATGTAATCTGACTACGAACAAACAATATTCTGTTTTATGCAGTAAAATAAATGTTGCTATTTTATATTTTCGCTAAGATGAGTAGAATGTTTTTGTATTCTAAGTGTTTATTTTTCTATTTAAAATTATTTCAATTTGAGTATGCTTTTAAAATAATTGATAACAATATTGAGAAAGTTATATTTAAGATTATTATTATATTACGTTGGGTACGGAACATTCGTACTTTATCCCGCTGGACTTTTGTATAAACTTTTGTATAAATTCAATGAATAGTGATGTTTAAGAGATTAAAATTATATATGTTTTTAACATCTTACGAATTTTCTACCGATTCCCTATAAATCAATCAGACTGACTTAGAATTTTAAAAAATCCATGTTGACAACACTGATTTGTACCATACGACGGTTAAGACTCTCGTATGGATGACACAATATCTATACATATATAAGAGGATGTTTGTCATATATATGAAATCGATAGACACAGAAACTATTTGACTTATCATTATGAAAATTCGTAAGTATATGAAATTTTTTCACGGAGAAGGTTTTTGGCGGTAGCCAGCACTACTGTCAGCTACCACCATCAAATGTCTAACCACGACGGTTATCTCTCTCTAACCGCGTGGGTTATCTCTTTATGACCATGTCGGTCATTCTGAGTGTCTACCACGATGGTTATCTTTTTCTACCTACGATGGTTACCCTCTAGCGACTTTGGAAGCCGTCTCAAAGCCTAAACACGATAATTATCTCTTTGTCCATTTAAATCCCTAACCTTCCTTACTTCCCTTTCATACGTTTTAACCATAACGGTTATTGCATCCAATAGCTTCTAACCATGATGGTTAATAACACATAGAATCTCACACTTAGATTTCAACCATAATGGTTATTTTATCAATCTCTAACCATGATGGTCAAATAAGTTATATTTTTTGTATACTTACGATACTTACGATTTTCCGATTTTCCTGGTACCTTACCTCCTTGCACAACCAATACCGGTGTACCTCCTATTACCTGACAACATCACAATTACCAACAAGAAGAGACAAACACAACAAAGGAAGATCAGCCACGGGGAAGAATTGCAATCAAACACCAACAACGCGCACTTTAATTATCACTGAACAAAGAAACGATGGCGGCGGACACCGTTTCACTTTAAGAGCACTTTATTCACTTAATTCACTGAAGAGGCGCAGCCGTACCAGCCCGCAGATGCATCGGCCAGGACCAGCAGCCATGGCAGGGCGATTGACGAGATGCCCAGCAGCCAGGCTTTTCGTAATCCAACCCGGGGAGAGTCGGCACATCCAACTGACAAGTGACCACTGATACCGTGCAGCCCTGAAAAGGACTAATGATGACGAAGACCCGATCACCATGCCGTTCCTATAAGAACGCAACACGGCAACCGTTAAACCAAGCGAACGATCTGGAAGGAGCGTCCGGTCGCAACGAAACAGGTCTGCGTCCAACGCCGCCGCTGCGTGAGCGCAGACTGATGACATCAGACGCCGCGGTGCGAGGCGCGCTGGGCGGAGCACACTCCCCGCGCGCACCGCTCGTTTACGCCGACCGTCGTTTGGAAAGATTTCGCTTCGATTTTTAGCGCCAGGCAAGCCGTTCAAAAAACAATTTTGGTTCTAGCAACAAATTATTTAACTTGAAATTTTGTAAATTCTCAGGCTTTCTCTTTTTAATTTAACCGTTAGGCATTTTGAAAATTGTATAAATATAGGGCAAAGAGCTTAATAAATACACTTCGCATTTTTTCTGCAAACAAGAACTAGTGTTTTATTTACACCAAAAGTATAATCGAGCCAGCTGCCGTGGAACCTCTGCCGAGTCTCCAGACGCCCTGCATCGCCTGCAAAACTGGTGAGACCTTCTGAAAACACTTACAGGAGTCTATTGCTAGCGGCCGTGTCGTCCTGCCGCTATGATTGCCTAGTGGTATCGACGGCACACACCACGCAATACGCCTCCGCTACAGTGGTAACACCGCCGCTACAGGTTTTTATGCTATCCTCATTGACGTAACTCGCCACCAGATGGCGGTGCAATGTACCGGCTTCCGTATCATCCAACCGAGTCACGATATTAATATTTATGTGTATTTTTTCATTAAAAAAAGATTGTAATTTTAATTGACATAAATCGCCACTAGGTGGCGCTGCAATGTACTGATTTCCGTATCGTTCAACTGGTTCATGTGTTGTTGTCATGAAAATTAGTATGCAGATGTGTTTTTTATGGAGAAAACGATTATACGATTCCCATTGATGCAAATCGCTCCAGGTGGAGCTGCAATGTACCGACTTCCGTTCAACTGATGGTCATGAAAATTAGTATGCACATGTATTTTTATGGAGAAAACGATTATGCGATTCCCATTGATGCAAACCGCCACCAGGTGGAGCTGCAATGTACCGACTTCCGTATCGTTCAATTGATTGTCATGAAAATTAGTATGCACATGTATTTTTATGGAGAAAACATTTATGCCATTCGCATTGACGCAAATCGCAAAAAGGTGGCGCTGCGATGTATAGACTACAAATTAAAATCTATTTAAAAACAAATAATCTCACTTCACATCTGCCATCTGTCATAAAATAATAAAAATAAAATAATAACATAAATAAATAATATAAATAAAACTGGCACTAAACCAAAAAAATCACATCTTTAATTGAAGAGAAACGCGTAACGACTTAAACCATAAGAGATACTGAAGCACCTCAACACCAAGGAATACGTTTAGAAGAAAATAGTACTAATATGATAATACTAATAAGTAGTAGTAAATAGCTACTTCTTTGAGAGCTGCTGAAACAGACAGTCAATGTTGAAATTGCAGATCTACGAACCAGATTTTTTAGGGTTTTTCAAAATGTCATCACTTAAAACGAATTGGTTATGAAATACCTACATACACATATACATACATAGATATATACATACATAGATATATACATACATACAGACATACTGACGTCATATTGAAAATAGTCGGAAGATGGCTAGGTCCTACTAGCAAAATCAGTAACTTCTTTATCTACATAATTGAAGCGGGAAGTTATAAGTTAAGCGTGTATGTATTACCCGTACTTTACCCGTGCGAAGCCGGTCCGGGTCGTTAGTATAATATTTTGTGGACACACGGCGTAGACGTCGTTTAAAATTGTGACATACTTTGCTTACTTTCAGATGCTTTTGTATTTGTGTAGTGTTTCAATCGCAATGAAGTATGAAACCCACGCAGATTTTTTTCGTAAACTATATTTGTCAATATTATTCACAGATACCCTGTTTTGGATATAAGTACTTTAGTTGTCATATTGCTCACTACCGTCACACGAGGCTAGTGTTGCCAAACTATCGATAGTTCCGCCATCGATAGTTTGAATCTAAAAAAGCCTATACTATCGATACAACCATCGATTGTATCGATTTTATAGATACTATCGATTCAATCGATAATTTAGATAATTTATAATCTATAGTATCGTATTTCCTAAAAAAAAATAATCAATACTATCGATAGTATCGATACTATTGAATGTCTAGGAAACAATGGTAGCGATAGAATTTACAGTATCGATACCAGCGATTGTTTTGAACTATCGATTGTATGCTAATTTACGATAGTATCGATAGTACCGATACTGTCGATACTATCGTTTCCTAGAAATTCAATAGTATCGATACTATCGATAAGATCGATACTTTTCTGACTGGGCGATACGATACTATCGATAGTATTATTAGTACTTTATTTTTCCAATAGTATTGTATCTTTTTGAACAATCGATAGTATCGATACTATCGATTTAATCGATACTATCGATTATAATATCGATAGTAATACTATCGGACTACTATCGATAGAATATCGATATCCTATCGATAATCCACAATCGATCGGCAACACTACACGAGGCAACCTCTAAAACATTTAAAATCAAAATTCTTTAACTGATATTCAGATCACAGAAGAAAACCTTTGTTTATCAATGCTCAGAAATAGATGTTGTATTTTATTATATATTTCTCATTTCAAGAAACTAGGCAGATATTATGAGATATAATGTATGAGAGTTTGCCGACATTCTTTGGACTATTGGTGTGGTGTAAGAATTTTCTTGATTTTATATATCTCTTGTTACTTTTTTAGGTCCTGCTTTGTTGAAGTACTTAAGTCAAGTGATTAAGTCCCCAAAGCTACGAAGTGACCGTTGGGTATCGACATCGATACCACAAGAGAGATGGAATGAGAATTTGGCCAAATATTCTTCAGCGGAATACCATACAAATAATCTTCTAGTAAGTATTTTTATAGCGAAATTTGTTAATATAGTAAATAAAAAAGTAAAAGTAAAAATACAAATATTTCTTGTTAATAACATCACTTATTGTAGAAAGAAGAACTGTCATACAAGATATATAATAGGACTAGCTGTGCCCGCGACTTCGTCTGCATGAAAAAATTTCTAAAAGTAAAAGTCCCGGGGTTTTACCTGCAAAGTTCCCGTTCCCAAGGGGTTTCCGGGATAAATACTCCCTCCTATGTATGAGACCCGAGAAAGGTTCTCGGGTCTCGAACTATCTTTGTACTAAATTTCATCTAAATCGGTTCTGTGGTTTAGGCGTGAATAAGAGATAAACAGACAGACAGAGTTACTTTTGCACTCATAATATTTGCATAGAAATATGGATATTAATTCAGAACTACTTTAACCATTTTTGAACATCCTTAAAAAGCAAAAAGGACGCTTATGATTTTGAACAGTATGTATGTATGTCTGTATGTTCATCTGAGTGCTAAGTGTGAGTTTTTCTTTTCGCATTCGATCGTGAGCGCGTTTCGTGTTTACTAGGAATTTGCATGTGATTTGTACAGCGCCACCTAGTGGTAAACTGGTTTCTCACGTTTACCACTAGGTGGCGCTGTACAAATCACATACAAATTCCTAGTAAACTCCAGACGCGCTCACGGTCGAATGCGAAAAGAAAAACTCACACTTAGCACTCTGTTCCTCATAACTTTTTAACAATCTGTGTTTTAGATTTAGATATAGAATCGCGCGCATATAACTCGAGTGTTATTATATATTTATTGGTTACATATGATCGAATATAGTATTAGTTATATACGAGTTTTTTTTTATATCATAAGATAGCAAACAAGCAGATGGGTCTCCTGATGAAAAGAGTCAACCATCGCCTATAGACACCAAAGATGTTAATGGTGCGTTGTTATCTTGTGGCGAGGTCCAATGCCATATGCATAAGTTTACCGGCTACCTAACCCTCCAAACCGGAACACGACAGCGACAAGTACTGACGCTATTGCGGCAGTAGTAGGTAAGGCGGTGGTACCAGACCCGGGCGAGACAATGCAGAACTCTACCACCTAGTAGCCACGATGGTAGTGACTCAATAGCCAATCGGTCGCCTTTTACGACCTGTCTAGCAGAACGGCAGTTGGCCTATTCTTCAAAGGAGGCCGGGACGAACACGGCGAACGACGAGTATGATGGTATAATTATTTTTACATACGTCTTCCATGCTTTCCCCTATTTTATCTTTTTAAATTATTCTACTATTCGTAAATTCGTTTTATGTTTTCAAGTCGTTGTTGGTAGTTTTTTTATACATAATTGCATGAGACTGAAAAAATGTAGTTGGTCAGTTTAGTTTTTCTTTCAAATTTCCTCCAACTATGTTTTGCCTAAAATTTATTGAAACATCAAATATTACAAATTGCATACCCCAATAACATTTTGTTGTTTTAGAATTCGGTACTGTTTGAAGAGACTTCAAAATTAATTCCTTCAAATGCACTAGTTGTAGAAATTGCTCCTCATGGACTTCTACAAGCTATTCTAAAACGGTCGCTGCCCGAGTCGTGTCGGAATGTGTCACTTACTAGGCGAGGTCATCCTGATAACGCTCGCTTCTTATTAGAAGCTATTGGAAAGTAAGTTCTGTATTTAATATTTGTAATTAATATTACTACTACAAGTTCATCATGCGTTGCTAGGGAATCGTTACTTTGATATGATGTGATTTATACCTGCTGAAAGTTAATAATGTTAACCCATGAACCCAAAACCAAATGAAGTGAAAACACAATGAGGATGTCTCTGAGTGTATCTGAGGGTGTCTTCTTGAAAATTCTACCTCAATATTTCCAAGTAGATCTCGTGGCAATGAATGTCTCCGTGTTTTCATCAGCGCCTCATCAATGACCATGTTCACGTCAGCTGGTATTATCGGTATTTCATACTCATGTTCATCATCAATATCTTCTATAATTAACCGCTTTTTCAAGTCGTTTGAAGTTATTAGTATAGTTGAAATGCTTGAGACTTATAGTTGGTAACGAAAACGTAATGATATATTTTGTACATTCAAATGGCCTGTGTACGCAACTAAGTACAGCACTGAAAATCGTAATATCAAACTGGTAATTTATATTATTTATTGCAACCTTCTAACTCATATTATATCTACATTATATCGCTTCACAATAATGATTGGTAACAACATTTACACTTTAAATTGTAGCAAAAATAATAAAATAAAGAACTCACATTTCCGCTAGTCTGATACTTGGTACTTCGGATAATCAAAATAATACAAATTAAAAAAAAATACCTTATTTTTTATTGGCATCATTTTAAATATGAACCTCTATGTTTTTTACGAAAAAAGAAACACATTTATTTTATACGTTTGAATATTTTTTAAAAAACGTGACTGTACTCATTTGAGTACAGCGACAGAGAATGAGTTAAATACATATTTTTTATTTATTGGATCAACTGCTGAATATACAAGCGAACCTAACTTATTTGCCCGTACTACACAAAATGGCACTTATTCATAGTATTGCACCCACGATTGTGCACCCAATATTGGGCCAATTGTAGTGAGAGAAAGGGTGCAGAGTTAATTAATTCACCCAAGGATACTATGGTCATAAAGTGGAACGCTTGTTTAGCATGTTATTAGCGTATACTGCGTCTATATTTTTATTTGTGCTGCTGATATAGTGAGTTATGATGTGGTTTATGTGATACACGAGGAACGTTCATTGTATTTATGTCATTTTTTCATATTTGCCATGGAGATTTGCCAACTTTTTTAAATTACTTTTAATTGCAATAGGCGTTTGTGTTCCATCTCACCTGACGGAAAGTTTTGATGAAGTCGAAGGTGATATACACCCATCTAGAGTGAACCTATTCATTCTACTCTTGACGGTTCCAGAACTGTATTTGTCGGAGAAAATAGAACCAAGCAGTTTTTTCAAACCTGAGTAACTCGAATCAAAAAAGAGCTGTCAAACGGTTTTGTACGGTTTTTGGTATATCGTACGGATAAAACTTCTGCCTGTTTCTAAGAGTCCAATAAAGTATTGTTAAGGGTCCAATAATTTCGAATAGAGTTTTCGCATATTCACCAAAGTGCATCCTATAAAAACTGATAAACCGGGGACTTTACTACAATGTGTGGTTAGTTTTTTATTGGCAAACTTGTCCTCGTTTATTAGCCTACGGGCTCTTCGGTCAACAGAGTCCATAGATTTGATTTAGTATTATGCAGAACCGTCCAGAATGTGACTGTATTACTATGTGTCGCCGCCAATCCGTACCGCTGAAGGGTCATAGTGATGGAACCAGCGGGCCAGCTTCTTGTCAGGCGACGTCACAACTGTGGAGGTCGATGACGTCACACAAGGACAAGGAAGGGGAAAAGGAAGATCTTCCCAGCCAGGCAAGGTGTACTGCCTGGGGACCGAAGTCCATTCAAGAAGCGTTGAAACTTGTATATAGCTTGTACAAGAAAAACAATTGTGATATCGCGATCCAGGATTTAATTTTTAATTTCAGTTTTTTTCTATTTTTTATTATTTGTTCTGGTAGCGTTTGTAGATTGCTTGAACCGCTACAACTATGTGCAAAATTTAATTTGGGCTGTACACCTTCATTTTCTTAAATACAGATTCCATAAAGCAAAACCAATGTTTTCAATATCTAACATATCGTTTGTTGTTTTTGTACTCTAATTTCTAACAGCTATTTAATGATTTCAGGCTCTATATGGAGGGTTGCATGCCAAAAGTAAAAGCGCTGTACCCCAAAATTGAATTTCCCGTTTCAACTGGAACTCCCATGCTGTCCCATTTAGTACAGTGGGCACATAATGAAAAATGGTATGGTTTTTATTTGTATACGTTAACATTTACACCGTGTTGATCCGGGACCCTTTTGATAAATAGATAATCTGCTATTCTACCAGGAACTTCTTAAAAAGCAAACGATTGACTTTACATGATAGTACCGTGACTCTGCCGTGAAGACTCCAACTCGATGAGAAAGTTTCGCCACATCCTTTTCCGTCATTGCTTATGACTGTCGTGTTTCAGTTGCAGGGTGAAGTAGCCGCTATAATTATGCATTTGGCATAACCTTTCCACTACACCCATACCAACGCACTATTAGTATTTTTGATGTCTATTGGCTATGGTGTATTTTTTACCAGGAGTGCTATCTCGATTATAATATAAAAACACGATTGTTCTATTGATATAAACTGTGAAATACAATTGACGATTGACCGAACTTACCTTTATGTGAAACTCAATTATAATTACTGAAAGAGCTTCGTTTGAAAATATTAACACATAACACAAAATAGTATCACATACACACCCGCCATTTCACGCTATATTTTAGAGGTCGAAAAATAAAAAATGTATGAGGGTAATATTAAATTAGCTTCCACGATCACTCACCGACAACCATAATTTAGTTTAGAGAATTGCTGAGCGTATACTTTATGACTAGGGGTCACAGATAGACTTGGGGGGAGGGATGCTAATATCTTCAAATAAAGCTCTTCTTGTAATTGTGATTAAAACTTACATACAGGTAAGTTTATTTAATTATCAATTACATTTGAGCTTCGTTCACGATAGCACATAACACAATGATGTTTTGAGGTAAAGTTGAAAAATAAATCTCGGTACTTTTATACAAACGTTATTTTACAATTCATTTGTAAGTACATAGAAAAGTACTTATCTTGTTATTTATTATTACACGTCTTAAGATAATGAATTATACCTACTATTCTTAAATTTCGGACAAAATGGCTAAAATAACGACCAGACTGATTTTTAGCGTAGTAAATCAAATACTTTGAAGTTTTCACTCTAATCAGTTTTGTTTCGGATTGTATCTGCATTCTGCACTTATTCCGGCCATACTCGTACTAGCCTTGAAAGTAAAATTGTAATAAACGCACTGAACACCGGTATGTCAATTCCACTGCACTGCTATGTGGAATACACTTAATATATCCGCTTAGCGTCTGCGTGTCTACTTTTGTGTGCAATCTTAATAAAAAACTTAATTATCTTGACGTGATTTTTTTCAAGAATTGTATTTGGGCTAGGTACCTATGTGCAGGGTCGCGCCGACCCCCCACAGCGCTTGTCTGCGAAACCTATAAACCTGTGAAACCTATGAGACGAAATATGTTGGTGTGTAAGTGTAAAAAAATAATTTCGATGGCGGTGCGGCGCCCCTTTTATTTTAGCGACTGTGTGCGCGGCACACTTCGCACATAAGGACGGCGCAGCCTTGCCTATGTGTGATTTTTCTTAAGGAATATCAACGTAAATATGCGTTGAAACTCCTGACATTTTAATCAAAAGCAGATTTAAATACGTAATTTCGAATCAGCAAACCTCTTATACTCGTATAGAGTTATAAGTTCTATTGTCAAAAGCAATAACAAAAGTCAAATAAAGTACTATTTAATCAAATCTTCGTCGGCACAATTAACAAACCAACATTTTCACAACCACTAAAGGGTCAGAACGCGGACCCAGACTGAGAAGGTACATCAGAAGAAATTATGTGGTGTTGTCCTTTTATCTATTTTTTATAAGTACATAATTAACCCCTGACGCAAAAAGAGGGGTGTTGTAAGTTTCAGATGTGTATCTGTGTTTCTGTCTGTGGCATGCGGTTCTTTTTTAAATGAAAGCTCTATTTTGCGAGATAGTTCTTAACAATGATTCAATATAATCTGCTCAACCGTTTTAAGGTCATCAGTTCTTTTCAAATTAATTAAAGAAATTAAGCAAATTGTAAAGACCCTATCGATAATTTATCTATTTACATTCCACAATGTTTACAAGATGTTAAATTAAAATAATTGTTAGGTCGTCATGGACTCTGTCGGGTGTAGCAATGGCAAGGTAGGAAAATAGGAGTATACTTATATATCTTATTTAATTATCATTATAATAAATGTAATTATTTACAAGAAATATTTTATTTGAATTGAAGGAGATTTATAATTTAAATTATTGTATGTTTTAGAAATTTATCGCTCAAATGTTCATTTATATCATAATAGCAGTTATTTATTAATAGATCTTTAATTTTATTACAAATCGATTAAATATCGATTCATTTTTTTTAAATTTTTTATTGACATTACACAAGTTCTCGAAGAGTCAAGTTTTAAACGGAAAGTTGGAAAATTTAATCTATTTCTATGTCGTAATTTTTTATCTGACTGTTTGTTTTTTTCGTGTAAGTACCAATCTTAATGGCTACGTACAAACTCGCACATTTCTAAAATGTAAATGCATGGTATCGTCAGTATTTTGTGTTGTTGAAAATAAGACTTACAACTGACAGTGTGATCTCTATTTGCTAAAACTCTCATTAGTTTTTTTGAAGACTGAAAAGTGATGTCGCACACGTCGATGTGCTGTTACCCCATAGTATTCCTTTAAGTTTTTCAAGGTTTCTCAAGCATGGGGTGAGTGCTAAATCATACCATATAATGTCTATGTTTTCTTACTCGCTAAAAGTCTTGCGTTCTTGTATTAGTCATTTGAATAATTAGCACGTTCTAGGTCATATATACTATTGCATAGCGTAAGAGTAAGATAATTTTAATAATTTTTGTTGACATCTAGCGCAAATCAATAATATATTGGATTGAGTATTTTTCATTTTCGGTACAGGCTATGCCCTCGACAAATGTAATATAACGACAAAATATGTAATATTTACTTACAGGGTTAAGTGTTAATGCAAGCCTGAATAGGATGTAGTTTGCATAACTCTTAGATAGATGACGCCGTACGGTAATTATTTTATTTACTTTCTAAAAGTGTCTATGCTCGTAACAATTATCTGAGTGCTAAGTGTGAGTTTTTCTTTTCGCATTCGATCGTGAGCGCGTTTCAAGTTTACTAGGTATTTGTATGTTATTTGTACAGCGCCACCAAGTGGTAAACTGGTTTCTCACGTTTACCACTAGGTGGCGTTGTACAAATCACATACAAATTCCTAGTAAACTCCAAACGCGCTCACGATCGAATGCGAAAAGAAAAACTCACACTTAGCACTCTGTTCGTTACATCTATGTTTTGTGATCGTTTGTTAATTTGAATATTATGTTTTGTGTACACCTTCACTTTCACTATTTATGGTATCACAACAGATAGCCTTTAGTTTTTGATGATTATACGCTGCAGCCGAATATTAAAAGAGTTATGAAAGTCACACTTAATGTCATGTATTTAAAATATAATTTTATTAGAATGAAAAACATTGTTTGACCTCTTTTACGTAGTACCAATACACAGTCACTAATATTCTTTTACAACAAAGATAACATTTTCACGCAATTATTATTAGCCACTGATTAATTTTTGTTTGTTGTTATTTATCAAGTCTATATATTTTTTATTATTAAAATACGCGGAGAAGACCTCATACGTGACAGCGCCACCTGTCGTATCTATGCCGTATTTTGTTACTTCAATGAATAGATCCATTCGTGTTAATTATCAATCGATATTTAGTTATTTAATGCAGCTAATTTATTTTTTATTATTTTCACTAGGCATGTTCCACTATATGTTACTGCCAATAGAAAAACGGCAGCTGCTTGCAAATATGTGATATCCATTCATGACGATGAACACAAATATTTAAGTGGACATATCATTAAAGGTATTTCTTAAGTTTTTATAGAAATTATATTATAGTGTATTTTTTAATCCCATATTTACATTTCTTACAACCAGATGGAATATGTTATTATAAATAAAATGTATTAAGCTACCACTAACAACAAAATTGAGAGATTAAAAAAAGCATAGAAATACCTCATTAATTTTTAAAACCTCAGATAAAAATTAAAATTAGGGCCAGACTTTAGACTTTTATAGTCAATTTAATACTTTTAGGTAAAAATCAATATCCAGTTGCTGCAACATTGGTATCTGTTTGGGATACCTTAGCGATGAGCTTAGGAGTTGAATTGAAAAAGTTATCTGTTCAATTCCATGAAGTGCACCTTCTATCCCAGCCAATACTTCATGATCAACGACCATTACGTCTAAGCGTTACCCTACAGAGGTGCACAGGTCGTTTTGAGGTATGTACCTGTTATTAAAAAATATTTGATAAAAAGTGTCACAACGCACGATCTGTTATTGTTTACGATATCTTTATATTTTAATGATACAGGCGTTACTTTGCGGAAATCTATGATTAAAAACGTAAAATTAGTTAAATTTTCTATTAAACACGAACTGTTCTATGTGACCTCCGCGATGGCACCGAAAAGAAAGACGCCGGTTTTATAAATGGATAAAACTCACCGATGGCTTGGGCGGACAAGAAGACCCCAGCGGCACAATTATCCACCCACATCTACCACACTTTCACCCACGTCGGCACCAAGCACAAAATCACACATTTTATGCACTCAATGCACGTTTCAGTTCGAAACCGAAGCATCTTAAGGAGAAAAGAACATTACCTTACTCAACCCGAGTGTAAGTAATATACCCCTACACGCGAGCGTAAGTATTAGTATATTACTTACACTCGCGTTGAGTTTTTCATTTGTAAGAGAATTTATTTAATTTCGCCTTTTTACGATACCATTTCAGTGTAGTACTACATTGTAAGTGGCTGAATTAGTTTCATTGTCAGGCTCGTCTTAGTACTAAATTGTTAAAAGCTTTTTCCTGAAAAAATTAAATTATTAAAAATATTTTGTTGTAAATCTGGATTTAAGCTTAATATTTTCTGTTATCATGTATTTTAAAAGATTAAAATAGTAAAACTGCTTTCTAAATTGTAAGTATTTTTATTGAACAAAAAGTCGAATTTTGTAAATTGTTATATACATTTTGTGATGTAATGTAAAATATTCTTGTAAATTTGTAATATGTATATAGAATAGAAAAAAAGAAAAGCCCGCCGAGTTTCTTCCGCCGAGGTTCTTCAGTGTGTGGCCATGTTCAGATTCAGTAGCAGTTCTGAGGAAATCGACTCATCGAAAGAATATGGGTTTTTCCATTCATATTCTGGCTAATAAATATTTTTCATTTCATTAAATGCGTTCTAATTTATTGTAACGCAACGTTTTATTAACGGAATATAAAGCATGTGTAAAAATTATGAAACCGGAAAAAATGTCCTGTGCTGAAACTGTTGAAATTTTTTGGTTAAATTTTTTGTGTACAAAGCGCTCTATTGATTAAGCTCTTTACCAGTAAGAGGGATGCGCTGTGCCGCACTTCCGGCTGCAAGGGTACCACCATCGTGTTTGTTTCTCCCGTGGAAAAGCTTTGCTGTGTTTTAGAGAGAAGGGCAAGACAGGCAGTGTAATTACTGGTACCAAGACTTTACATCATATGTCTCAGGATAGGCAACACATAAATGAGTTACCTGGGTTGGTAAACTAGTTAATATTCATTGACGACGTCGACCACTTACCTTCAGGTGGCACGTCTGCCAGTTTGCCTATACAAACAACATGAAAAAAACAGGATTCCGTCTCTAGCACTTTGTATATACAAAATTGCTAATAATACAAAATTATGCGTGGAATGAACTATGTGATCTCTTAGTACTAGTTACTTCTAAAATAAACATGCACAACTGTAAGCTAACAATAAGCTAAGTACGTTGTAATTAATCACACACAATCAATAAAAAAAAAAGTTTTAGAACGAAGACGAAGGGTTGAATTTTTGTAAGGGGGTCAAAGTACGAGTATGTAAGTATTTATATTGTAATTTTATGTAACAGGTTATGGATGACATCGTTTTAATTGCAAAAGGTTTCATATTTGGAAAAATATCCCCTGTAGCATTAGATACTAGTTCTTCAAAAGCTGAAACAGAAAGTCTTAATTCAGATGAAATTTATCAGCTACTTAGTTTGAGAGATTACGGTTATGAGTAAGTATTTGTTCATCGATAATATTTAACAATTATTTGTAACTTTAATTTTAATTATGGTTTTTAACGTAATTACATTCAAATTCGACTTGTTACAGAGGCGCTTTTCGCAGTATTTTCAGCACAAACTTTACACAAACAGATGCAAAAATAATTTGGCAGAATAATTGGGTAACGTTAATTGATGGCATGCTGCAGTTAAATACTTTGAGGAAAACGTACGCGACAGTAACGCAGCCCAATTATATTAAAAGAATTACCATAGATGTCGACAAGCACGAATCAACTGTAACGCACACAATTAATAATTTGGTCGTAATGAATGCCAACATAATAGATTTACATGACTGTACGAGGTAAGATAATAGTTATTAGAAAGTGATGAAACATGATGATAATTACATATATGTAAGATTTCTATTATTTTTCCGAAATAAATATATAATATTTAATTTTTACTTATACGCTGTGTATCTTTACTTGCACATTAATATTATTAATGCGAAAGTAACTTTGTCTGTCTGTTTCCTCTTCTCAACTAAACCGCTAAATCGATTTGGATGAAATTCAGTTCAAAGATAGTTTCAGGCTTGAGAAAGGACACAGGATCATTTTTATTCCGGAAATTTAACGGGAACGGAAGCTATGCGGTTTACCCGCATTACACTGAGAAATACTACTTTTATTTCAGAAATTTTTCTACGCGGACGAAATTGCGGGTACAGCTAGTATTATATATACGTAGCGTGGAAGGGACGGTGTAGCGAAAAATTAAGAAAAAATGTATATGTTCTATTCATGATGGCAATTCGTTTTTTGTGGGTATGCGATACCTACCTATTTGACTTTATATTGTTTTATTAACAACACAACACGTGGTAAACAACAAGATGGCGCGGGCGCCTCGACTCCGCTCAAGATTATTCTTTGTTCTGATCGGTAATAAAAAAAATGTACCATAGTACATCAACTGTAAATAATAAATCATTCGCCGTGTTGGTTCCGGCCTCCTTTGTAGAATAGACCAACTGCCGTTCTGCCAGGCAGGTCGTAAAAGGCGACCGATTGGCTATCGAGTCACTACCATCGTGGCTACTAGGTGGTAGAGTACTGCATTGTCTCGCCCGGGTCTGGTACCACCGCCTTACCTATTCCTGCCGCAATAGCGTCAGTGCTTGTCGCTGTCGTGTTCCGGTTTGGAGGGTAAGGTAGCCGGTAAACTTATGCATGTGGCATTAGACCTCGCCACAAGATAGCAACGCCCCATTAACATCTTTGGTGTCTATAGGCGATGGTTGACTTTTTCCATCAGGAGACCCATCTGCTTGTTTGCTATTTTATGACATAAAAAAAAAAACTAAGGGTTTTCATCACAATTAACAACGTATTTCAATAAACAAACGTGCTGACTGTCAGCATATTGTTTCCCAGCACTAATGAACATATTTCAATCTACGTATTCTAAAAATAATCAGAATTTTTACAAAATATATACGGAGTAAATCAGATGATATTAAACAAAGACTTGATGAAGCATATTCCTTAAATAATTGATCTCACATCTTATAACAGCAATCAACTTGGCTTCAATCCACGTCCTCCGACATATATGTTACTAGCTGTTGCCCACGACTTCGTCCGCGCGGTTTATTCCGCACAGCTCCTCCCCCGTGGATGACAGCGTGATAATATATAGCCTATATATTGACCCGACCTGCCAGTAATATTCATGCAAAATTTGAAGTAAATCCATGCAGTACTTTTAGAGTTTACCCCGCACATACATACAGACAAACAGACAAAAAGTTTAAAAACTATATTTTTGGCTTCAATATCGATTGTAGATCACGCCCCAAATATTCTTTTAAAAAATATTCAATGTACAGTTTTGACTTTCCTACGATTTTATTATATGTATAGATAATATAAAACAATTACGTAACGTGAAAATGCGGTAAACAAACATATTTTGGCATGTTTGGCATTCACGAGGCAGCTCAGAGTCGGTACTCTTTAAAATTAGGCTGCATTCAAATATAATTAGTTTTCCGATTTGTGTTACCGCCTTTTTTAAAGGAATTGTCGTGGGATGACAAAAGATTATGATTGCATACCACAAATTATTAAGGATTTGAGTTCTAAAAGGTTTACAAAAGAACTATACTATTTCCATTTCTTTATTTTCTCGATGACAGATCGATGCCCATGTAATGTTGTGTTGTTTACGTTAAAATGTCTCACAAGTAATACTGTACTTCATAGACGGGTAGTGATGTGCTACACACAATAATTACTAGTGAATGAAAATGAATTAAATCTACCACGCCAAAGCACAAACAAACCTAAAAGTGCGATATTTTTTCAGTAAAATATACCACAAAAGACATAGATCGTCGCCTAGTGTAGCTTTGAAGCATTTTAACTCGTTACTTTTATAATAGATGGCGTGAGTAAATTTTAATACAACATGTATATTCTATTTTTTTTTTAATTTTTATAAAATGGTATTTTAATGGTATATGATATATAGACATGAATTTAAACTACCACGTCAAAGCTCAAACCTAAAAGTGCGATAATTTTTCAGTAAAAGATACCACAAAAGTGTATAGAAAGTGGCCTAGTGTAGGGCTCGCTTCGCTCGCTTTAATTATATATAAGTATAATATATTTGATTGATAATGCCTACTTCTTTAAAATTATATTCATGTCTAGATTTGTTATCTACCACAAAAATACCATTTTATAAAAATAAAAAAATAAAGGTACAATTTGTATTAGAATCTTATTACTACTAACGCCATCTCTTATTACATTAACGAGTTAAAATTGATAGAAGATACATTTTCTATTAGAATTTTTGAACTTATTAAGAGACTACCTACTTCATGAATTGTTTCTTCATATTTGACTGGCGGCGCGCGGTTATCGTGCCATCGTATAAAGGCGAGGTTCAAGTATAAACTGCAATAGCTATAGGGCCATCAGTTTGATCAGTTTGGCATCGAAGGTGTATGATAAAATCATTGAAAGGAGAATGCAAGGGAAGTTCGAAGTAATATTGTGGGAGGCACAAGGAGAATTTAGGTCTAGATTTTTTCATTTGCCTGACTCTGGAATTGAACTCCGAGGGTTTCTCTGAGAGAAAAATTCGAAAAATGTATTCGCTGAGTGTCTACCGTCAATTCTTCGTGCCTGCGTAGTCCAAAAATTTTGAAGGTTTATTTAAATAAAACATTTTTTGATTTTGATTTCGTAAATCGACGTAAAACCAGGAACTTCCTGACTTTAGAAAAAAAAAACAATTATTTCAGCAAAATGTCAAAAATGTGTTTTTTATAAGATCAACCTTCATTTTTAATACATATTTTTCCTTGAAATTACCAACAAACAAAAACCAAATATTCCTAGTCCAAAGCCTGACGACGCGGGCCTTTGATGCGAATGTAATGTTTAGGTGAAAATACGCTGAGTTTTTTAGGTTAGATAATTATAAATAAAGTCCATACATTAAAAGATGTAATTCTCATAAAAATACTTTTATAACAATATTACTAGATAGTATAAATTTGCGAGCCCTTACAAAGCTCTGCTTTTTGCTAGTTTTAATCAAAATCTGATAAATCGTCACTGTCACTCGATGAGCTCTCACCAACATTTATTATAAGACGGCGAATAGCATCAGCGTTGAAGTTGTCAACCGATGTCACACGACGTGGTTGGCGTTTTTACATCGACGTAAGAAGCTTATTTTCCTTCATGCCGCTTGTACCGTAAGCTTCAGTAGTAATTTTTGAAACAGTAGGTCCACTAATTCCTAATGCGGCCGCAAAACGTTCTCGCACTTGGACAGTGGTAAAAAAAGGGCTACCATATTGAGACTCTGCTTCAAAGTAATTACGAACCTTGATCACCAGTTCTCTCGCCCGCCTTTTTAGAACAGATCGTTTCGGCATTTTGATGATAATAAGTAACTTAATAAGGTCAAAAATTCTAATAGAAAATGTATCTTCTATCAATTTTAACTCGTTAATGTAATAAGAGATGGCGTTAGTAGTAATAAGATTCTAATACAAATTGTACCTTTATTTTTTTATTTTTATAAAATGGTATTTTTGTGGTAGATAACAAATCTAGACATGAATATAAACTACCACGTCGAAGCTCATATTATATATAATAATAAATATTTTCTTACAGTTGTGGAGGAGTCTTGATGCATAATATTCAATTCCTACAGTTACCGTCAGTAAATGAAGATTTCTTAATGAGATCCTTGCAATTTGTCCCGTTTTTTTCACCAAACAATTTTATAAAAGTAAGGAACTTATTACATTATATGAGTTGTAAATTAGTTTTCCTCATAAAAATAAATTTTAAAAAACACTTTTTTTAATCTTAACCTTAGTTTTATTTAGTATTTATTTTACAGGAATCTACATCACTCAGTATTTTCCTGCAAATCATAGCGGAGAACCTGAATAAAAGTATCCTTAACGTTTTGGAAATAAGGAATGATTTAAATAACGGTAGAATTAATTACACTTTAAATGATGTTTCTGGGCTTCAAGTAAATTATTTACAAACATGCAGAGATAGCATATTGCAAGAATGTAGTAACTTTTTGACAGATATTGACTGTGTGATTTTAAATAATTTATCAAATGATGAAATTGTAAGTTTATTTGTAGTAATTGATCAAATATCCATTTAATTGAAAGTAAGGAACTTTTTGTTTATTATATACTAGCTGTTGCCCGCGACTTCGTCCGTGCGGACTTCGCTTACTCCGCACAGCTCCTCCACCGTAAGTGATAGCGTGATAATATGTAGCCTATATGTCGATTTGAAATTTGAAGTAAATCCATGCAGTACTTTTTGAGTTTACCCCGGACATACATTGACTTTCCTACAATTTTATTATATGTATATAAGGATTTTTGGATATGAAATTAATGAAAAAGTTTATTAAAACTAAATATATTTCACGTTTGCTTGTAATATGTTCAGTCATTAACAGAATTTGAATACCAGAATTTCTTCTATGATTCCTTACGTCTGTTACGTATCAATATTATAACTGTTATAAAATTATCGTTTTAATTATTAAGTGCACAGACTTATTCCCTCATAAGTTAAGTATTTATTAATTTGAATTGTTAAAAAATGAATGATATAAAAAAGCGTACTTTATCATTTAGAGCTGCAAAAATAATTCGAGCTTGATTTGGATCTATTGTTCTTTATGTGACATATGTTTGGCACCTAATTTTACTCAAACTTCTATGTTGTTCGTTATGGCTATAAAAATAATTAGTGTTTATTGTAAGTTTTTATTTATCATATTAGTGTGCTACACAGTATTCTTTGATATAAATTAAATTCACGTTATAACAATCTGCAAGTCTAGATATATATTTTACATTAAGATCTTTTGTTTTACAGATGTGTCAAGCACTTTATCGTATTCTAAAGCGTAATATTTTTATAATAAATAAAGAGAAGCACGTGAAAAATGTTACAAATACTAGGCCTACAATTTTATATCGCATAATAAGTATTCATAATTTTGATTCCACAAGACAAGAACTTGTGTTATGGCGACCTACAACTTCGAATATTCCTTCAAGTGTGCTCACTGTTCGAACTTCCTCAGATTTAAAACTTTTAGCTTCAATGCTTGCTTCTGCACAACATAAACTTACAGTATTGGCTCATCATACAGTCCCAGGATTAAAAAGTATGATAATGAAGCATAGAAATAAATTTAATAGTAAAATTAACTTAATATTGCTGAAACATGAAATATCAGAAGAACAGTACTTAAATGAAATACCTAGTACAGATTTAGCATTCACAATTTTGGATCATGTAAGTTTTATACGTATACTTAGAAACGTTTAAGAATTTCTATGTTTTTGTTTATTGAACCCGACTTTAATAAATTGCTTAGTAAAGTAGTAAAGAAGTAATAACGAACTTTATTTAAAGGAATAAAATTATTACATAGACAAACTTTTTTATGTATCTCATTCTAATAGGTGGTGATAGGTTAAACTCGATTGTTAGGAATAACAGTTTTTTTTCCTTTTATAACTGTTACTTATTTAATAAAATTTAATATTTGTTTTTAATAGATTCTGCTTATAATTATAAAATTGGAAATCAGTTTCAGTATCAGTATCTGTATATGATCGGTTTTAGCATAAAAATTTTAATATTAAGTTTATTTTATTCTTGATTTTTAATTATACATATAATAATATAATTTATATTATAATCTATTCAAGTCTATACTAATATCGTAAAGAGAAGAAATATTGGTGGAATGCTATTTCATAGATTCAGGCGTTTCTTTGCAGAAATCCATAATTAAAAGACGAGCTTAATGTATTTAATTTGCAAAATTTTCGCGAAACTGTAGTGATGCGACTGAAATAAAAAGTAGTGTAAGAAATGGGGCTAACTTATACAAGATCTGAAGATTAAAGGAGACTCCAGCGACACAATAGTTTGCCCACATCCACCACACTTTCTTCCACATCAGTAGCAAAGACAGTTATACACTAATTATAGACTCAACGTACGTTTTACTTCGTAGCCGAAGCATCTTTAGGAGTATCGAATTGCACTTTACTCTACGAAAGGTCAAGCATTAATTTCTTACATTGCCTTTTGTTACAGCCACGTCACTGCGGTTTTATGTAGGATATCGCGAAAAATGTTTCAAATTAAATTCGTTAATTTCTTCTTTTAACATAAGTTACCCTTTATTTCAATCCAGGAAAAGGAAGTAATTATAATTTTGTGTCACATGAACTACGCTACGAGTTATAATAATAAAACTACGGATATGTTTTTATGACATATCTATTATATTCATATATCTATCATATTAGCTTATAATTATATCCTTATAATGCTACTTTAATTTTTTGTCCGAGGTTATGATGAATATTACCTGGATCTATGTTATTTATTATTAATATTACATATATCATTATGGTATTATAGGGTATATGGGGGGGAGAATATTATGTACCATTAGAAGAAAAATCAAATTCAGACGCAGGAGTAATATTAAAAACTGGAAGGATAGCTGATTTAGATTCATTGCATTGGATTGAAACACCTAAGGATACTGGCCCTGGTTTGAATGTTAAGGTAATCGATAAATCGTAAATAAATAAAATTTGCAGTTTTGAGAAATGAGTACAATTAAATTCATAATTGCAGGTAACAAACGTGTATTCGCGTATTTTAACACTGATTTTTGTTAAATAAAGTTCAGGGCTTGTAAATATTTTCGTACTACGATATCTCACTGTGCGACTTGTAACGACAGATTTTCAGAAGGGACCGTATGTAGCTAATGTAAAAAAAGTTCTTGTTTTTCGTGCTTAGCCATTTAGGAATCGGGCTATAGAAAACTAGGAGTTGACAAACGAGCGACATGGAAGTGTCCCAGTTGCCGATCTACATCCCTTTCACCAACTATTTTGAAAAGTGATCTTAATCTAGATGATGTCTTTAAAGAACTTGATGAGATGGCAAGGAACGAAACTTGACCAACTCCCTAAGTTGATTAAGGAGGCGAATTTTAGGTCAAAAGAGACTAAATTAGGCAAATCGAACGCAGATTTTGAGACTAAATTAGGTAAATTGAACGCACAGATGGACTCATTGGTAGCTTTTAGAGGTAAAATTACTACTATAAAAGAGATTGTCGATTCACTAGTGTTCATTTAATATATTGGTTTCTAAGCATACATTCGATTTATTTGAAAAAAGTCTGCATACTTGAGAAAGTTGTTGAGTGCTGAATTCCTTGATTGATTTGTTTGTATATAAAGTAATTGTTTACTAAGCAATAATTTATTATTACTTAAAGAAATAACCCGTTTCCTTAGTTCGTTTTATTTTTTATAAGTGGAAATTTTTGTTAGCTTATATTATATAGACTTAAGTTCACGATTGTATTACAGCAGCTGTAAATTTCCCTAAAATAAAGTAAACAAACGAATAAAGCTAAAGAAGTAAATTCCTACATAGAAAACTTTAATTAAATAGGGTAATTGGTAATAAATACTAAAAAAGTTTATTCATGATGATTAAATTTCAAAAAATGAACATAAGTAACGAATCGCTATAATTCTCATCATTCAAAATCATTGAAAAAATATATAATTTTGAGTAACTATATAGTAAATTATAATAATTATTGTAATCCACCTAAAATACTAGCTCTTATGTGACATTTCAGGTTCATTACACAGGAGTTAATACTGTCAGTGCTAATGGGCAAATGGGTATTAGCAAATTGAATAAAAGATACAATCAATCTTGTATGGTGATAGATTTTAGTGGGACTACAAAAAGGTAAATATGACAACTATTAATAATTTTAAACATAATGAGTTTTAAATACATCTATGTATGAAAAACGAGTATACAGATTTACTTTTAAAGGCCCGGCCAAGTTTTATGAGGCTGTTGAAAATCGATAAAATGTTCGATTTATGCTTATTATATTTATGTTAAAAAATTAAAAATTCAATATTTCCTTTTTATTCGACACAAAACAATCACGGATATAATTTCAACTACGCGAAATTCAAACTAAATTAAAAGTGATCGGGAAAAATCTATTTAGAGCTTTGACAAGAGAAAGATAAGGACTTGGCATTAATTTCCATAAACAATCAACATTATAAAGTTGCATGTATTCCAACACTCAACTTATAAAAATTAATTTATCTCTGTCTAACAAATTCGAATTTTCATAATAGACAAAGCTACAAAATTTTTGTCAGTGCTCTAATTTCAGATAATTTAAGAAAATAACGTCACCTTAAATAGCTATTTATAGCATTAAATAGCATATTTTAGTAATGGCGTATTTGCTGCAACAAATACGCCATTACTAAAATACGCTGTCATGTACGTAAAATGTCAAATAACCCATTGTTTATGAAATATTTGTTTTGAGTGGTTATTTGTATTTTTCTGTAATTTTTTGTGTGTACCTTAAATCTAAAATAAAAACTAATTGTTGAAGTAACATACCCAATCGCAATATAATTTATTATTTGTCATGTAGATAGTTAACAGCTGTTCTAAAGTCCGCAATTACTCGGAACGAAATTACACGGTTTTCCCTTACTTATTTCATATCTAGTAGTAGTCACAGATTATTTACGGTAGTAGATTCTTTCATCTAAGATTTAGAGCGACAGATTAGATAATAGTTACAACCGTAATTATAGGTGATGTCATGACACACTGCCAGCATTACAGAATTCAATCACATACTCGATACATCCAATTCATTAATTTAGTATGATATTTTTAAAGAATATGTTTATATTATCATGTTATACTTTAGCAATAATAATAAAACGCACTTTTAATTCAATATTTACTTCCTAATTTTAAAATTTGACCGAACGTTTAAAAGTAACCCTATATGTTAAATACACTCAAAGTAATTTACATCAATATTCAGCGGAGTACGTGTGATGGGAGTAACACAAACTGAAGGAATCGCATCGAGTCTTAAAGCAAACCCGGATTTGCTCTGGCCTGTTCCAGCGACCTGGAGCTTAGAAGACGCTGCTACGGTTCCTCTGGCTTACAGTATGGCTTTCTACATTCTTGTGAGTAATTTCGTAACTTTTATTTAAAGTTCGGCAAAAATATACTAATGATTGCATAAAGTTCGACCTAATTATATGATGACATCTAATATGCTTACAATTGGTTGACTGCAATTATTTAGATACGTAGTTTTATCACTGATTTATTCTCAAAGTAGAGGGCCATTTTTGATATTTTCATACAGTTGAAAGCAGATTTAAACAGTGTGACTTTTGTACTTACTAAATATTTGACTTGACTGGGATAAAAAATTGGTTAATTATTTTCATAGATATTCGTATTCTTGGTTTAGGGCCTTCATTGAGTACAAACACGTATTTCTATGTATTTGTATTTAAAAATCTCCAAGTTTGTTGTTAGGTCAATTCAGATATATAATATTACCCTCAATATTTATATTTTTCTAGCAGATTCAACCACGAGGCTGCTAAATTTTGGTCGATATAGTCGATAAATATAATATAGCCCTATATCATAGAATAAATAAATAATTTACGATAAATGTTATCAATCAACATAAATTAACATAAAATTAACATAAAATCTATCCTATCCAACTTAGGTCTAGTTGGAACATATGGCATAAAGTATGCAATATTATTAAAACATACAGGTTGATTGGTAAAATACTGTGTATATTTAAAAGGATACCATAGTTAATGGTCATGTGTAACCAATAAAGAGAGAATTTTGATTTACTACATAGTAAATGTTCACGGAATCAGTATAGTCAAATTTAAAAACTATGGTAACTGCGCGAATGGTAAATCGATACTTTGGTGACACGTGTCGCGGCGGCAAATCACTGTTTGTAAACAATGAACTTCGATATCTATGCAGAAGTGCCCGTACTATATATTTTTATTAAATGACTGGCTGTGCGCGATTTTTTATCGCGTGGCAAAGTTTCTTAAATAAGAGTAGAATAAATTACTCTTTATTAGCGTGGATTAAAAAATTAAGTCTCGGGGTTTACCCGCACAGTTCCCGTTTCTGTGGAATTTCCGAGGCAAAAACTACCCTTTCTCGGGTCTCAAACTATCTTTGTACCAAATTTTCATTAAATCGGTCCAGCTGCTTAGGTCTGAAGAAGAAACAGATAGATATACAGACAGACAGTTACTTTCGAATTTATAATATTAGTATAGATTAGGTCAAAATTTAAGTTCCTAATTTTATTACATATTCGGTATCAAAATAGAGTACTGAATGCTGTCCTTCACTATGTCTTTTATTAGTCAACTTGTATCAGTAGTTTGTGAGTCCATCACTGTAACAGTAAATAATATGTTACCGGCCAAAACCGATTTCAGGCCAAACTAGTTTGTATTGGGCCAACGTTGTTCATCCTAAGCGTATCAGGATATACTAGTATAGCCTAGGACAATCTAGTTTGCCCTAAATACTTTATTAGTTTGGCCTAGGCCTAACTGATTTTGAATTATTATTGAAGTAAATTAAGGCTCGCAAAATAAAAAGCATACATTTATATGGTCAATATTTATTCAAACATTGTGTAAATATATTAAAAGAGTATTGCTTATAAAAAAATGTATTTCGAAAATATTGTTACGTACTTCTACGTTAAGCTTATGCCTTATACCACAAAGTCCATTATGGCATAGCTTCGGGTAACGGGCGACTATTTGTTTGTCAATAGTAATATAATAATAATCGTACATCTTGATTGACTTTTTTTTCTTGCTTTGTTTATGTTTGTTGTTAAATAATAAGTTGTAAATTTTTAGCAAAAACATCGAATTCAGTTTTACTACAAACAAATAAAATCTCATAAAATTTGTGAATGAATTATTTCAAAAAATTACAATTGAAAAATGGTTTGATAGTGAAACAAAACAAGATTGTTGGGGAAGAAAATCTTGCTTTGCAGTAATTTGAAAAGAAATAAAATAATAATTGAATTTGAAAAATTAAAGTTTCCAAATATCTGGCAAATATACCCATATTTTGAAAACTACTGAACCGATTTTGATAAAACTTAGACTGTTCCCTAAGTTGAAATATACGTAATTTAACACAAAAGGAATGCTTTATGAATTTATGAATACGTACGGACGTACAGACATAAGGACACGCAGATACACAGGCACACAAAATTACAAAATATAAACATGCAAACATACAAACACGAAATTAAGTAACGAAGAACGAAGACGCGGAAATAGATCATCATATTTGAGTACGATCATTAATCATACTCCAATATTATCCAATTCCAACAATATTACATACATATATGTAGGAAGTTATCAGACCTCCTTTTTTCGTTGGTTGAAAATGATTTATTAGCCTGGAATAGGTTGCCTACAATATTGCATTAAGTATGCATTATTTATATTTTTGTTGCTTTCAACCAAACGCTTTAAAGTTAATTCAAAAATTGTACATACTCAAATCAAAATACGATTACGCGTAGTGAGTGAAAAGATAACGACAGCTTGGACTAACTAGTCTAAGTTTCCAAAACCAAATATTCATTATATTTATCAAAAAATGGATGCGGTTTATGATATGGATAATGACAGTGTACTAATAGAAACACGAAAGGGGTATGCAGTAGATAGGTGGGTAGGGTAGGCGGGGTCTTTAGAAGTTACAATGGCCTAGGCCAAACTAGATTATCCTAGGCGAAACTAGTATGTCCTGACATGCTAAGGACAAACTAGTTTAGCCTGAAATCGAGTTTGGCTGGTAACATATATAATAATAATAAGAAAACATGATGTAACAGTATATATAATATACACAAACAAATTGTTCATTCCAGCCATACTAGAAGCAATGAATCATTAACATCTTAAACGTCTAAGTGGAAGTTACATGAGCCATCAATTTGTTTTGCATTATATGCTTAAAAACGAACCAGCTGTTATTAAACCATATATACAAAATGATTTTTTTAGTATTCATTATGTATACACATAAGTTGTAGTTTGTTCCATGGCATAGTATAATTTCTGTAGAGTCAACAAGAGATTTTAGTTTTGATTAGTGAAATTTGTTCATGAATAAAAAGATTTTGGAACTACGTATTTCGAATGTAACAGAATAGATAATAGATGACGGTATATGAGAATAAAGAGTCATGACTAATTTTTTGTAGAGTAGAAGGCAAACGAGCATCTTCTTGTGAATTTGTGCATCATCTTGTGAATGTATGAGGAAGCTTTTTGATTGAAGGCTCCCAAGCCATATAGGTGTTAACAGTGTGTAAATATTGATCATGCTATCTTTCGCTCCACGTTTAAAACGTAGTTTTGCGTACCATTGCGTGTGACGGAGTTATAGTATTTTTTACACGCTTTTTATTAGCTTCACCTGTATGTTTGTATGTTTGTTTGTATGTTTGTTTGTATGTTTGTTTGTAACCGACTTCTTTGGGCGCGATTTTGACCCACTTTAAACGGCCAGATTTCGTTCAAACTTTGTAGATTTATCGAGGACCGATGACAATACACTAATTTGATAACATTATTTCATTTTTAACCGACTTCAAAAAAAGGAGGAGGTTCTCAATTCGGCTGGTATATTTCTTTATGTATGTACACCGATTTCTCCTAGGTTTCTGAACCGAATTACGTGATTCTTTTTTTGTTTGATGCGGAATAGTCTCGAATTGGTCCCATAAAAATTTGATTTAGGTAGGCCCAGTAGTTTTTGTTTTATGAGCATTTTTTTATTTATTGTACCTATCTCGATGTCTGAAATCAAATCTCGCAAGTAAATTTGATCCACTTCCCGGTTACCGATTGAGCTGAAATTTTTTATACGTATGTTAATTGAATGACAATGAAACCTTATTATGACATGGAGCTGATCTGATGAATCTGAATCGGAAGGTGACCACAGGAACTTAATAATGAAATGGTTAAAAATCGATTAATAACAAGACTATTGAGTTTGGACTCATTTGATTCATGTTGACGAGCACTTTGGTGCTTGGTGGTGATTAGGATCCTGCAGGGTCCGATGATGTAGCTAGAAGATGGTCATAGGAGCTCAGCAATTAAATGACACAACTCTATCGAATTTGGGCTCATTTGATTAGTGTTGACGAGCACTTTGGTGCTTGGTGCTAACTAGGATCCTGCAGGGTTCGATGATGAAGCCAGAAGGTGACCATAGGAGCTCAGCAATTAAATAACACAACTCTATCGAGTTTGGGCTCGTTTGATTCGTGTTGACGAGCACTTTGGTGCGGGTGGAAACTAGTTATAAAAGGAACTACTCTTAACAAAAGTCTTTGTTCTACGTCTGTCAAGTCGGTCAGTTCAAGAGGTAAAGATATAACTTCCATGTTGTTCCAGTAGGCCTGAGAAGGAACTTTTCTTTTTTTTATGGTAGTCGAGCAAAAAAAATCAAAACGTGCTTTAACTAATGACGTCTGTTGTTTTGGATATAGCAATTTCTTACAGATTGTACATGGTACTTCAGCATATTGATTTATGGTGGTTATAAAATTACGCTCAGTAATTGAACGAAGTCTTTGTGACGTCTGACGCGCTACCGCTAGGCGGTTCTCACGTGGCTGAGCAGACTCGATTGCTGTACGGTTTCTAATCACTTCTAATCCACGAGCTCTCTGCTCGGCGGACTCCTTAGCTAAACGCTCCTCAATGAGACCAATTCTATGAGCCTTCTGCTCGGCAGATTCGTTCGCTAGTAGTTCTCTCGCTAGTCGCTAGTTCGCTAGTTCACTCAATAATGAGATCAACTCTAATAGCTCTCTGCTCAAAAGACTCATTCGCTAGACGCCCTTGGATCTTACCGAGTCTACTTCTACCAAGGCTGGGCCAAAGCGGGTTTACAAGCATGGACCAGAGATAGACAGCATTGCGCCAAGCATGGCCCATATCTGGCCCCGTCGTATTGTCCTGTATGGGAGTACGACAGGAACGCCTTGCACACTTACACACACACACACACACACACACACACACGCACACACACATATGTCTATAAGCGTGTAAGTAGTTCCGTGCTTCTACCGCGGCACTCGACTAGGTATGCGCATTAGAGTTTGCAACAGTGTCTGCGCATATAACTTAGATTTCACGAGCCACGAAGGGTCCGCCACCGTCTCTGTGACTGAGTTTAATTGACTGAGTAAAAAAACAAAAAAAAAAAAAGAAAATAAATGTACATAATATTTATAGATATAGATATATCACCATCTATGTTAATTTTACATGGATATATAATATATATAGATATACAGTCTTGTAGTTTTCGTTTTTTATTAATTGTAATTAAACGACAATTCGCATTCGATGATCTACAATTGCCGATTAGAATTTAAAAAAAAAATAACTCAAATAATTGATTTTTTCATAAGTTACAGTGTTTCCGGAGTTTCATACATGACGGACAGGAAATTTTTTGACCTATTTTCATATTTTTTTCCGTTTGTATAGCACTAAATTAATTTTTAGCAAGTATAGAATTAATCTCCATTAAATTATCTCGACAATAGTATGCAAAATATCTTGATTCCGTTAGCTAACAAGGCTATAATACTAAAAATAGTTGCCAAAATAAGGCGAAAAAAATTTCCGAAGGTGGTATCAAGAGTCTTCGCAACCGTTGTGTTTGTATGAAAAGAGTGATGAATGTGGAGGAAGCGAGACAAGCCTGCAAGGATCGTGATGTATGGCACTTGGTTCTCTCTGCCTACTCCGTAAGGGATCTGGCGTGAAGATATGTATATATGAAAAAAATTTTTCGATCGTAAAGCACTCTCTGATGCTTCGCATCATGAGTCGTGCAATAGTTTAAAATTAAAAAAACAAGCTATTATAAATAAACCAAACTAAAAAGTAGAAAATAAATAATAGTTTAAAAATCTAAAAAAACACGCTTTTTATAGAAAACCGAACTAAAAAATATAAAATAAATTTTAATAAATTTAAATTAAGAATAGTGTTAAAAATTTCAATAATTATAAATTAATAATAGTGTGAATAAAAAAAATAATTTTATTTAAAAAAAAGCGTGGAGTGCTTTTTAAGATATTACCGAAATGATAATCACTCTACTCATATGTGTCAATAAAATATTTATAACTATTGACACCATGCACCCCACGCTTTTTTTTAAATAAAATTATTTTTTTTATTCACACTATTATTAATTTATAATTATCGAAATTTTTAACACTATTCTTAATTTAAATTTATTAAAATTTATTTTATATTTTTTAGTTCGGTTTTCTATAAAAAGCGTGTTTTTTAGTTTTTTAAACTATTATTTATTCTGTTATTAATGCTGCATTTCTGACTGACTTAGCTATTGTAACCCTGTTAAAATTATGTTTATTTATCTTAAGAATTCGACTTAGATGTTTAATTAATTTTTTTTGTTATAATATATTTTTGACGACAGTAAATTGACTAATTATTACAGTACAATTTTGTGGAGTCTACTGTAATAATTAGTCAGATTTTTAAACTGACTAATTATTACAGTAGACTCCACAAAATTAGCAATTCTTTCAAAGGCCTATCCATACGTATTTATAATAAAGTTCCCTAATCAATTCAGTCCTCTATTGAAAAATTCAAATCAATATTGAAACAGAAATTATATAAAAAGGGTTACTACAGCATCTCCCAGTATTTAGATGAAAAAACCTTGGGATTAGTTACATAATTATAATGATATAATATGACTTATATATTTATTTTTTCTTGTTTACTATTTAATTCAATTATTACTTTTTTTTACACTGATGTAATTAATTTATTTTAAATTAACTACTTTTAAATTTTGACTTGCAGAGTAGGATTGACATATTATAATAATGTAATATAAGTAGAATTGACATATATATATATATATATATATATATATATATATATATTTAATTATTATTATTTTAAGGTATGACATGGTTTCTTGATTGTTGTCGACGTTTATTTTAAATTATTACAACATTGTATTGCATTCAATATAAATATACGTGTATTTTTTTGTTTTCCCCATGAACGGGGAAACACTCTTAAACGTCGGTACTTTTTGCGTACCCACTTTTATTCAATATGTAAAATTATTAATGATGTTTATAAATATTTCAAATGTAAAATCTAATCTTTGTGTACCACAAAAATTAAATGATTTTTTATTATAAATATTATACTTGTAACAGAATGTATGTAAGTATAATGAACTAATGACGTATTTCAAGTGTAATTGTTACCTACGAAATAAATATATTTTGAATTTGAATTTGAATTTAATAACGTTACAATTCTATGTTTTAGTGCATCAAATCCCAACTTTATCCAGGTTATCGTATTCTTGTGCATGGAGGCACTGGAGCGTTAGGACAAGCTATTATATCCATAGCCTTAGCATATGGCTGTGAAGTATTTGCTACAGTGTCTAGTGTTAATAAAAAGCGATTCTTAAAAAGACTGTTCCCGGAACTTAAAGGTTAGTATCACTGGCTTGAAAACCTAATCAAATTAGATTTTCCCCGTATTGGTTCAGGACCTTTCTGAAACAAAGAAGTCAAATCTTCTGTCAGGCAATTTGTAAAAAGATATAAACAGGTACTGATTTCTTGCTGATAGAGTTCTGCATCGTCTCGTCGATTATAATACTTTTTTACACGCAAGTACTTTTCAACGGTGTTTATTTTGTGTTTATTAAAACTCTTAATTGCACAAAATATACAACAGGCGAACTTAACGTCTATGGACATTTTCTTCCAGTTAACCTTTATTTGTAGAACCTAATTTATGTACCGTTCGTGTTCAGGATTGGTGTAGGCTAAGCTTGTATGCATGCTACTTTTTACCTTTAAAATGCTGGTGGCAAAATTCTTTCCCATCAGAAGCCCCATATGCTGAATTACACAAATAAAAGAAACTGGAATACTAAAGTATAGAACAATAAAAACAAAACAATATTTTTAGTTTAAACATTAATCTCAAAGGCTATTGACAATATTATATGCAGCGTCCATTATAGTAGGAGAGCTACTAAACCTTCCAACTAACCCGCTTCGCACAAAGCTAGAATTTCCTTGAATATTATTTTACTACCTGGAAATTAAGTTTTTATATATTATTATTATAGTATAGTATTATTAGTATAGTATAAATAAAGATATAATAACTCATATTTTAGGAATAGTAAGAAATTATATGTGCCTAACCAAAAATTAAATATTTTTGCAAAAAATGTGTATTGTCTATTATTATATACAATCATATTCCTGATAGTCTTAAATCCTTGCCTATAAATAAATTTCGCAAAAAGTTGTTTGATTTGCTGTTAGATAAAACTTAATATTATATTAAAGAATTTTTAGCCGATAAAATTAAATGTTAATGGATAGAAATATAAGTTTGTTGAATTGTCCTTAAAAAATTTCAATGTAGTAAAAATTTTGTAAATGGTGAACATTATGTAAATTATAAAAAAAAATAATTACTTAAAATATGAAACTTGTAATTATAAAAATAACTTTGTAATATGGAATTATCCTTGTATATTTATAACAAGAACATAAAATAGAGAAAAAAAGACCAGCCTGCTGAGTTTCTTCCGCCGGATCTTCTCAGTGTGTGGCCGCGTTCCGATCCAGTACTAATTCTAAAAAATCGATACAATTTATAGTTTTAAATGCAATACTATATAATTATATTTTTTTTTTAAATATTTGCACACCATATATTGGTAGAATATGTTGGTACCTTAATTTATTTTTAACAACTTGTAACACCCATATTCTTGCAAATAAATATTTTCTTTCTTTCTTTCTTCTTTCAAAGGTTTATAAATCACCTGGAACTTAAAACTTTGAAGTCGACGTTGGAAGTCATACACACAAACACATATATTTTCCAAGTCATTTATGTGATAGGCAAGGGGAATATATAGCTTGTGTAAGTTTTTTTAAGTGCCCGACCCGGGAATCGAACTCGGGACGTCATGTGGTCGACGCCAACGCTGGACCACTAAATCACAAAGGCGATAAGAATTTTTCACGGAAATATCTATCAAGTACGTTGTTTTAGTCGCTTTGATGGTAAGAGTAGTATCGGGCCTATTGTGTGGTATCGTTGTATCTGTAATAATATCTCTGTCCCAGTATAATTTAGCTTCTCTATTTTCTAAGACTTCGTGTGGTTTATATTTGTAATGAAGCTCAGTTATGTTAATAAGGTCGTATTTTTTGGCAAGCTCAATGTGGATCTGTTTCGGAAAGTTGTTATGGCGGTCTGTATAATATTTATTGGCCAAGATTGAATGAATATCCTGCAGTGATATGATCTACGACTCGTGACAGAGACAACAAAACTCAGTAGTAATGGCTAGGTCTTTAATAATATATTTTTGATAATTTCTAGTTCTTATGATTTGATCTTGATTTGCGAACATAAATCCCTCTATTTCTGCATAAATGTTTCCTTTTGTCAGCCAGCTGTTGGATGCTACGATGTTAAAGTGGTCTTGATCTAATTGATATGGGTATTTTCCACGAAGTGCTTTAGGTTTCCAGTTCTGTTTTTTTGCTTTGTCCTGGACTATACTCGCTGTTGGATCAGAGGATCATAATCTTTAATGTTTAGGTTTAGCGGGGTGCCGGATGTAGTAAATTCACAAATAGCTTGATGTAATTGACTGTATATATATAAATATATAATATAATAAATAAAAATATATATAAAAGACAACAACAACGCGCACGTGCAATCACGCAGCTGCTGTTTACCAAGTGTTGCAAAACAGAAAGTAACTCGTTATTTTACAACTTAAATCAAATTGAATGTAACATAATTTTAGCTATTTTTATAACTAATGCGACTATTAATTTATTAATATACACACATAGTTATGTATGTAAATTTAAATGTTATTGATGGAGTGTCATATATCACGGTCCAAGCATACTTCTGCTTTCTTCATAGTCATAACTCACGTCATCGAAAACTCTTAGATCTTTGGACAGCACCCAACCAGTTCGAAGGTACGTCAGTCTTGGTCTTCCACATCCATTTACGTTCACATTAACTGTTTTATTAATCGTTCATCTGCCATTTCTTTCATCATACCCGAACCAACGCAACATGCTTTTTCTTATTTTTACATCGATTCCTTCTTTAAATTCCAATTTCACTCCTTTCGGTATTAAAAACGCTGTGTCCGTGTTTTTATTTAAGAAAATTTATTCGTAAACAAATGCAAATACTTCAAAAAATAATTTATCAACATTTAGATGCATTTCAATGTTTACACAATACAGATACATAAAATATATGAAAGACTGTAATGTAATTGGTACATGATTAACGATTTACCGGAAGTTTTCTATTGGCTTTGCAAATAATCTAATCTAATACCTTTAAACGAGCAATATATATATATATATATATATATATATATATATATATATATATATATATATATATATATATATATGTATGTATATACACACATACATATACATATACATATACATAACAAAAATGTAAGAGGTCGAATTCTGTACATTCAAGATATTTTAAAAATTTTTTTGGAAGATAGTCTTTATCGACACTGAAGCGAAAAATGTAATTTTTTTAATTTTTGTCTGTCTGTCTGTCTGTATCAAGACCGCGCATCACGCCGAATCTACTGAACGGATTCAAATGAAATTTAGCATGGTTAAAATTCATACTCCGAAGAACGTTATAGGATACTTTTTATCCCAAAATTCAATACGGTTCCCGTGGAATAGGGGATGAAAATAAAAACGTATATTTAGCTTTAATTCATTAATCTGCAGTCCGAAATCCTTTAGTATATTTTTGTTCAAAAGTAAGTACTATAAAGATTACCCCTTAAAAATTTCAAAGTCATCAGTTTTATAATTTAGAAGTTACAGACATCACAAGTTTTAACGGTTTCCGGGTAGACGGCCCAGTTAAACGTGACACCCGCATTGTATACAAAACCTTTGAACGCACGGCTCATTATAAGTTAGAGTAATCATTTCGTAGTGTTTGTATAATGGATATAACCCGAGAGATCAGTTTAGAATATATACTGTTTTATTAAAATGTTATAAATGCAATTTTACTAGCCTAAAAATGAGTAAAATATGTGTAAAATGTAAACCTAAACATTATATTTATTTATATAAGAATTATAATATGTTTGAAAATAAAACAGGTCATTTTCAGTTTTTTGCCTATATCTCAGAAAATATGCATCTAATCGACAGAAAATATGCATTTAATCGACATTAAGTATACTAATAAAATTTGTTATTTATAAAATTTTACGTAAGGATAGGCTATTGAAAAAATTCACTATTTTGTTTTTACATTGCATAACGTAAAAAAGGGTAAAAAAGTATCTAACCGCCCATACCCGAAATACGTAGGCAGAGGTACAAGAAGTGTACCCACGATTAGCCGTATAGACCATCTCACACAATGTGATAGGTGGCAAGTCTATTGCCAACCGGACCCTTTCCAATCCCGGGCAACGTTGTTTTATTAGAAAAGTTAAAAATACGTTTTGTTTTGCCCGACCCGGGAATCGAACCCGGGACCTCATATGGTCAACGATGACACAAGACCACTAAACAACACGGTGAATATTTTAAAATTCTTTGAAAATGAATGAAACTTCTGCGAAGTGTAGATGTTGGAGTGCCTAAGCTACTTAGTGTACTTAGACTCCAAAATACTTTTTAAAAAATTGTTAAGTAGAATATACGAACATATACTTATAACTTCAGTCCTGGATAAGATCAACATCTTACAGAAAAAACTTTACACAAAGATAACTTCATCAAAACAAATTCAATAAAAAGTTACTTAACTTTCTTTTATTTGTGAGAATCGAAAATCAAAAATGTGAAAAAAAAAAAAATACTTGGCTTTGTTGTTTTTTACTGAAGTATCATCACTCCCGGTTTCCTTGCGGGGTAGGCAGAGTATACCGAACGTCTATAGACTTTTCGTTTCACCGCGATTCACCGGTTTGTCGGTTGGTGATATAAATGTTAATCCTCATCGCCGCATATACCGACACGTTAACGATTATCGACTATTTTTAGCGATAACTGGGACCGAAAGTTTAACGTGCTCATCCGACGCACGGGAGTGGTAATATACCACTCCGCCAGTCTCCGAGTTGCTACTGAGATTTTAGATTTTCGAGAAAATCCTCGAAAATATCTCAATAACACGTTTGCCCGATCCGGGGATCGAACCCGGGACCACATGATCTGAGCCGAATAGGCTATCCCAAGATACAAATTTACAGATTTAAAAATATTAGTATTTATTATTATAAATATTATTATATATATTATTATATTATAAATATTATAAATAAAAATATTATTATATTTATAGATTTAAAAATAATAATAAATTTAAGAAAAGTGCAACAAGACTTTTTTACTGCAGATCGTTTTCAATGAACAAAGATAAGCTTCTTAGTCAAAAGCTATTTTGTTTTTTTATTAATAACAAACCACAAAGCCATGTGTTAATTTATTTATTTTTATACTTCCCGCTACAAAAAGTGCCTTAAATAAAAAATGATTCAAAAAAATAAAACTGAATAAATAACTTTTCATCTTTCTAACTAGGTATATATTTTTAACTTCCCGCTACGTGTCTAGATAAGGAAGCTATTGATTTTACCCCGATTTACGAAAATCGAGTGTTCACCAGAGTGCTAAGTGTGAGTGTTTCTTTTCGCATTCGATCGTGAGCGCGTTTCGAGTTTACTAGGAATTTGTATGTGATTTGTACAGCGCCACCTAGTGGTAAACTGGTTTCTCTCGTTTACCACTAGGTGGCGCTGCACAAATTACATACAAATTCCTAGTAAACTCGAAACGTGCTCATGATCGAATGCGAAAAGAAAAACTCACACTTAGCACTCTGATCTCCACGTTTTGAGGTCCTACGAACCTTTTTCGTCTACTTTCATAATGACGTGTGTGTGTGTGTGTGCGTATGCGTGTGTGTGTATGTGTATGTGTATGTGTATGTGTATGTGTATGTGTATGTGTATGTGTATGTGTATGTGTATGTGTATGTGTATGTGTATGTGTATGTGTATGTGTATGTGTATGTGTATGTGTATGTGTATGTGTATGTGTATGTGTATGTGTATGTGTATGTGTATGTGTATGTGTATGTGTATGTGTATGTGTATGTGTATGTGTATGTGTATGTGTATGTGTATGTGTATGTGTATGTGTATGTGTATGTGTATGTGTATGTGTATGTGTATGTGTATGTGTATGTGTATGTGTATGTGTATGTGTATGTGTATGTGTGTATGTAAACATCTCATAACTTTGAACGGCTTGACCGATCTAAACGCGGTTAATAGGATTCGATTGCATTCCACTCAACTTAGACTTCCTAAAAATTTTAACCAATTCAGTCAAGGAGATTTTGAGAAATTTTGAACAAACCTCACATAATTATAATAGAGTACAAAATTTAATCATAAAGCTGATTAAATTTTCTACATTAATCTGGAAATTGTATTAAAAAAATACTGTTTCGCCAAAAACTTATGTGAGGTTTGTTCAAATCTCAAAAAACTATACCGAACAATGCATAAATTGCATCAAAATTTATTTATCCGTTCGGGAGTTTATAAAAAGTATCTTCACGCCCATATCCCCGAAGGGGTAGGCAGAGGTACAACAAGTGCACCCACGATTAGCCGAATATACTTGGTCCCACAAATGTGATAGGTGGCAAGCCTATCGCCAACCGGGCACTTTCCAATCCCGGGCAATTTTATGTTTCTCAGAAAACTGAAAAAAACACTTTTTTTTTAATGTGCTTTGTGGAGTTTATAGTTGACGAAAAATTTTGCAAAAGTATTTTTTCGGCATAATTTCGAAATTTTTTAATTATTTTTTTTAATCTTCTGCAATATTTTAGTACTTACTAAAAACTACATTGAATGTCTTCTCTTCTGCAATATTTTAGTACTTACTAAAAAACTACATTAAAACTTATTACATATTGGTTAAATAACAGGTTTATATACCGATTGATATAAAAATCGAGTTAGAGTTTCCCTCTAAAAAACTGCGCCAAATACTGGAAATTGGATCAAAATCGTTTGATTTATTTGGGATTTGTCAATGACGAAAATTTAAAAAAAAAATTTTTTTTTACATTCTTTGAAATTTTCTAACCTATCGATTTTTTAGCTATTAAAACAATTTTGAGTTAAAAAATTGCGTTGAATGCCATTTAAAAGATCACAATCGATCATCAATTAAAAAAAATAAATATGATGTATATTTTTCAACCATTAATTTCCTAAATATCATTTTTACAAACTAGATTTTTTGAACTCAACATAAAATTATTATAAATACCTTTTGATTCATTTTTCTCTCATGTCGATATCTTATTAGAATATTTGATAATTTTAGTATTTATATAATTTTGAAAAGTTTACCTTTTTACGTTGAATGCTAATTTTGCGACATAAAAACAAATATTGCAAATTTTCACAATAGCCTACCATTAAGTGAAATTTTAATGACCGAATACATTAATATACATGCTATCGATTGTCGAGGCGCACAGATTCTAGGCATCGCCATATGGTGGACATTCCACATGCCCGGACAAAGCGGTTAGACTTAACATTCTTCATTCAAACCGCAAAGGACTAGAACATGCTTCCTAAATCTGTGTTCCCCGTCGAGTACAATCTGGGGATCTTCAAGAAAAGAGTGAACAGGTACCTTCTCGGGAAGCACGTTCCATCTTTGACCGCGTCTTAGCTTACCATCAGGCGAGATCGTGGTCAAGCGCTTCCATATCGATAATAAAAAAAACATGTCGATAACACGCATATTTTACGAAATATTGGCAAAAAATTGCAAAAAGTCGTTTTTTAATTGTTTTAAACAAAATGTTCCTAACCTCCTACACGGTCAATAATATTATGCTTAATAATAATAACATTGCAATTATAACCTTTACTGAAAGCAAATACTATTTATTTCTCCCTGACTAATGGGTCTGTCGTTAAATTCAGCCAGGCAAACTGCAAAGGAGTCAGATAAATTTATTTATCAGACATACACAACAGATGTCAAACTAGCTTGAGCTTTTCAAAAAAACCGATTTTTAATTAGTGTTAACCCTAAAAAAATCAAAGGAGTACATTCCATTCTAAAGGGAAATATTTTGTTGTTTAATTAAAAACAGATTATGAACAATACATACAAACCACAAAATAAGTAAACGATAAAATAGTTTTAGTTTCTTGTTTTAAAATGTATTTGATAGAATAATACCCTCATTAAACTCAAAATTCCATGAAACTATTCATCCGAGCAAAATTAAAATGAAAAAGTCGACAGCGCGTCTGCTCATAAGCACTACCAAGCGGAAAATACTAACCAACTAGTATATAATACTTTATTATTTGTAGTCGACATTGCTGGAAGCTCTGTAAAGGGACGTGCAATCTTAGGAAAATACCTACTAAATTTTATATCGATCAATCTAATGAATTGCCTAAACTCCTGAAGATTTCAGGGTCGATTATACTCCGCGACACATATAATTTTAGCTTTATCTAGTCAAATAAATTAGTAACAGTACCCTTAAGAAAGGAATATATATTCAAATTAATTTTTAGATGGGCGTTTTTTGTAAATGTAGAACTTTTTCTAATAAAACCTAACCTTTCAATACTGATTAAGTTGCAAAAATTATCGAGATAAGGAAAATATCTTGATCTACTATACCTTGAACAATTTTGATTATACTAGAAAATACAGCCGGGAAATTAGATAAAACAAAAAGTATTTTCAAGAATTCATACTTATCCGATAGAGTAACAAATGCCGTTTTTGGTAGTTTTTTTTTAAGTAGCATTTGATAGTTGGGCGAGATCGAGAGTGGTAAAATAGTATTTTCCTGATAATTTATTTGCTTGAGCCTCAATAAGTTGCAGTGTTAGTGGCCTTTAATGGTGTTTTGCATTTACTTCCCTTTAATTAATACAGAGTCTGTAGTCTCGCTCCTAGCCTCCCTCGCTGTACTGTATCCACTAGTACGTTTTGACTACATTGCACAAACGTGCAAAACTACATTGCTCTACGCATCTGCGCAATTAGTTGCAACATATTCTTGAATTAAATTATTACCTGGCACAAGTATTCTATACCTTTTAAGGTAGACCCAACCTCAGGTTGTAATACTTCATGGCTTAAATGAAATAAATGATTATTATTATTATAATTGACGTCAATTACAATATTTTTCTGATTAAAATTTAATTTCTCCTTTTAAAGTAGCACGTATACTAACACCTTTTTTTGAAAATAAAATATTTTCTTATATAAATGTTTTTTTAAAAATATCGTACTCTTTTAAAGCCTGTGATGGTAGTTTTCCTTTCTTTGCAATTTCCTTGAATAATACAGCTTTATTCAATATTTCAGATGATCACATCGGACATTCTAGAGATGTCAGCTTTAGTGACATGGTATTCATAGCCACAAAGGGAAAACGTTGTAACATGGTTATAACTTGTTCTAAAGAAGAATTGAGAAACGTAAGTTTTATTATCTTCCTAACACGTTACGTAGAATATTTACAGACATGTCATAAATGTGACTACTTCGAAGTCTGGTGGTTTGTCTGTTTGACTTACATCATAAGATCCTGTGTTTCATTTTTATTTCCTATCGACTTTCTAAAAGAACATATTCTCAATTTATCAAAATTTCTTTTTTATGCATGTTCAGTGTTTACCAATTACTCGAAGACGCCAGAACCGATTTGGAAATATATTTTTTACACCTCTGGTTACTAGAAATTGACCTGTGAAGTTATTCTCGTACTGTACGCTGGTCATCATGCCACTATGGAATTGATGCATAATATTAGTGAGCTTCACAGAACAGCTAGTTAGCAAGACTAACTACAAATTGTATTCGTAGTACTCTTAAACAACTTAACAATTTTTTATTATAAAATAATACATTATTATTTTCATGCGATAGACATATCTAATGAAATTAATTTTGTATTCCGTTGCGTAAGAGATTTTAAAATTGTAAACGTAATATTTCAGATTTCATTGAAATGCTGCGGACCATCAGGTTACATATTCGATACAGGGCTTTTGCACAACCGTGAAGATTACCAGTTCGGTATGCATAGTCTTACCATCTGTAGAGCATATGTTCCTATTGATATTTCAACAGTGTTTCAGCCAGAATATGAGGAAGAAATGAAGGTAAATATTGAAGTGACCTATGCAACAGGTTGAAAATTGTTTTAGTCGATACACAAAGCTTATTTTCATCTGCGTTTATTATAGTGGTTTCATCAAATTGTATGCACTTGACAGTTCTCTATACTTCACCCGATCACGACGTAAGCAGATCATATCAAGTTCTTCGTAACTCCCATCGTATCGCTCTCTAAACCTCGATCAATATTTAAATTCGTGCGTAGTATTTACGAGAGCCAATTCCAATATCGAAACAATTTACTAAACTTCCTGTTAGGCTTAGATCGCTATGTATATGTACTTATTTTGAAACTTGTTCGTATGTTTTGGATTGAGTAGATATATCTATTGCTTTTAGAGAATACATAAGTATCTTCACGCCCATTTCCCTGAAGGTGTAGGCAGAGGTACAACAAGTGCACCCACGATTAGCCGAAGATACTTGGTCCCACAAATGTCATAGGTGGCAAGCCTATCGCCAACCGGGCACTTTCCAATCCCGGGCAACTTTGTGTTTCTCAGAAAACTGAAAAAACACTTTTTTTTTAATGTGCCTGACCCCGGAATCGAACCCGGGACCTCATGTGGTCAACGCCAACGCCGGACCACTAGACCACAGAGGCGACTCAGAATACATCAGATTACATTTTAGTTCGTAATAACAATAGTTCTAAAATATTTTGTTCCATTGTCAGGTTCCCTACTTTGATGCTGTTTTACGGATCAACAAAATTATTCTTGTTAGCCTGATAAATATTTTGACACAATTCACTAACATTACACATCTTAAGGAAATTTAGACTCGGGTGCAAGAATATTTGGTTGTTTAAAGCAATATGTTTTTTTTTATATCATAAGAAGACCCATCTGCTTGTTTGCTATAAACAAGCAGATGGGTCTTCTGATGGAAAGAGTCAACCATCGCCTATAGACATCAAAGATGTTAATGGTGCGTTGCTATCTTGTGGCGAGGTCTTACGCCACATGCATAAATTTACCGGCTACCTTACCTTCCAAACCGGAACACAACAGTGACAAGCACTGACGCTATTGCGGCAGGAATAGATATGGCGGTGGTACCAGACCCGGGCGAGACAATGCAGAACTCTACCACCTAGTAGTCACGATGGTCGTGTCTGGCTTAGCCAATCGGTCGCCTTTTACGACCTGCCTGGCAGAACGACAGTTAGTCTATTCTTCAAAGGAGCCCGGGAACAACACGGGGAAAAAACATTCGGACATCACGGTGCATATGCTTAAATTAAAGACTGCATGGCAGCCTGCGCCTAGCCATTGGCTTCATGTCGCATGTCAGCTATTTTTATGAAGGCATTTCATTTTAGCCGTCTCTTAAATGCGTGGTGTTTATGATTGATGTATTTTATGGAATAATTAGGTCTAAAATTAAGGTAATTTTTTTATAGATATTTGGGCTCAGTATTATTAGTAATTTGTCCCGTGAATATATATATATATATATATATATATATATATATATATATATATATATATATATATATATATATATATATATATATATATATATATATATATATATATATATATATATATATATATATATATATATATATATATATATATATATATATATATATATGGGTATCAGTCAGCGATATTAATACATAAAAATACATATATAAATACTTTTACATACATAATAAAACACCCACACTCGGAAATACAAACATTTACGCTCATCACACAAATGCTTGTCCCCGTCGGGGATCGAACCCGAGCCCCGTCGATTGCGTAGTCAGGGTCGCTAACCACTCGACCAACGGGGCGGTCAAATATGAATTAAATTATTCGCTTGAACGTTCTTAACTCTATATGCATCGCAAAGATTAGATAGGAAAGTGTTACTATTATTACTACTAGGCTCAGCGCATCCGAATGAAGAGCTAGAAATGTGACGTCAGGACAATGAAAACTTTAAAAAATATTTTTATTTAACGTATTGAGTTATGTAAAAATTCATAGAACAAATGTTGTTTATAATGTTAGGTATCTAGTCCTGCGAGGTTGCTGGTATGGTAACCCTGTATATATGTGAACTTTTACACGGTTCTTGTACGTGTAACCAAAGATATCTAGCCAAAACAACAACGTCATTTTAAGGACTATTTTTTAAAATCTTTACGAATGACTCATAATATCATTATTGCTTGCAACGTAAAATCATCCACTTGTTTACGTTAGAGCAATGAATCACGTGTGAATTGTGATGCGTACGTTATTACTTATTACCTTTTATAAATTACGCTTGTTTATCTAATTTGTACTTGGATTCGGAATTTGGATCCGTATCGCAAGAGCTTTCCGATAAAAAATATCAAATCCTACATTCGTGAACCGTTTATCGAACGGTAAAGACTGGTTAAAACAGCTGATAAATTTACTTACTTAGGTATCTCGTGCACTTTGCAAATATTAATGGAATAACAAGGGGTAAATGAACTGTAGGGTATCAGCTGGAGTAGTTAGTATTCATTGTTGTCTATTAATTATTGAGTTTCCATTACAATTTTACCTGGATTGTGCTATCTAATTTTAATATTAATTCTCTTAATTATAAGCAATTAGCAAGAATGTATGCATTTAACCGTAACTTGATTTTTTTAAATTTACGACATTAAATATGATTCAAATTTTGTTGTAGACAACACATTATTTAATCTTATATAACATACTATATTAGGCATGGCTCAAAATTAACCAACCCTCTGTCTAGAAATATCATTAATTAGATAAAAATAAATGCGTAACTCATAGTACTGAGTGTTGTTTAGATTTACATTGAAGGTAATTGAAAGTATCTGCTATTTTATTCATAAAACAAATGCAACATTCATAAATGAGTTTTTCCACTTTTTATCACAATATCACTATCATGACTTATGATCAGAATACGAGAATGTTTCGCGAATAAAGTTCAGCTTTATTAAGAATCACGTATTATTATCACGTTACACCACCACCATATTCGAGACTGCATAAGATCATTTCAAAATACTCTTAATTTAGTATACACATACGGTTTTTTATATGATAACCTGGTAGATGAGAGAACGGAATGCCTGATAAGAAACGGTCACCGATGCCCAGGGACATCCACAGCATAAGAGGAGGTGCGCTGCCGATTCTTTAAGGAATTAATTAGTCAGCCTCTTAAAAGATCCAATGTTATACTTTTTAGGAAATTTAGACTTAGAGAATTCATTCCACAATTTGGTGGTACGAACTAAAAAGTTCCGACTAAACTGTACTGTTAATAAATATCAAGAGTCAAGGTAGTCTAGATGGAGGCTCCGGCTTCGGCGAGTATTATAGTGGTGAAAAACGGCTGGTATTAAATTAAACAATTCCTTAAAACATTCCCCATTATAACGCCGATAGCGCACACTCGGAGCACCAAAGTTTCTTCTCAAACTAAGAGGCATCAGATGTTTGGTTAGATTAGAATTGTGTATAACGCGGGAAGCTCGTCTCTGAATGCAGTCAAATAAAAGAATTTGATAATTGGGTGCAGTAATACTATAAGTGTAAATAGCACTCCATATGGTTGGACGAACCTGAGCTTTATAAAGTAAAAGATTTGGCCCGGTGAGAAATAATATTTCGCCCGGTAAATCACTCCGAGTTTTTTGGATAATAATTTAGGTTTGTATTTCAGATGACTAAGAAATTGAATATCTGCGGAGATTTGCATTCCAAGAATTCCAATGTCCTGGCTGACAGTTAGGCAGGTGTTCTGAAACTGAAACACTAATCTCCTCCTTTCGGAGTTGTTTTGGTACTGAACGCGCACAATTGTCTCTTTGACGGATTGAACTCAACAAGATTGATCTACCCCATTCCGAGATTCGCGCTAGGGTGGCATCTACCTCGGACACAAGCCCGTTCCTTAATCCTCCACCTGCGCTTTTGGAAGCTTTGACTTTCCTTTGTTCAAGGTATCAATAGTGGTGTCGTCTGCATCGCAATAAATACTGCTTTATTGCAGCATATCATTGATGTGCAGAAGAAACAGTGATGGAGATAATACTAAGCCTTGTAAATTGTTAGCATTGATGGACTTTTTATCGAAATATGTAGCATCGTAGCATAGGATGTAGCGTTATGGTTCTCCTTGACGGTATCGTGTACAAAAACCTTGATGCTACGTCCATACGAAAAATCATCAATCCACTTGCACAATTCTTCGGGTAAGCCGTTGGAGGCCAATTTGGAGAGAAGGTTCTTGTGCCAAACCCGATCGGAAATCTTAACAATATTTAAGCTCACACCGAGGGCTTCTCCCCCGCTCTCGATTGCTTCCGCCCATTGGTGAGTGAGAAGGAATAGGAGATCACTTTCTGATCAACTATGACGAAAGCCATATTGCTTGCTTGTTTGCTTGCTTTTGATTACTGACTATACATTACGTGCTATTTGTTTACTTATTGACAATAGATGCGACGTTTAAAACGGTTGATGAATTATAAACGGTTTGTGAATGATGTAAGCATTGTACATCGCTCTCGCTCTAACATAAACAAATCTAACTTAAACAGATCTAAAATAAACAATAAGTTTATATTGGAAAGAATTATGGTATTATAAAATATTCCAAAAAAATTAAAAATAAATGCTTTAAATCACGTTGGTTTTTGGCTTGATAGCTTTAGTTAGACGTACTAAACGCTGTGTAAAAATTTATTCATCTATTTTAGAAGGATCTTATCTATATATACTCAATACTCAATACACAACACTTTATTGCGTCATATGTTATACATTTATAGGTGTTAAGTATACATTCTAGGAACAACATATGTACCCTGATAGGGTGTAGCAATGCAGAGGCGGACTGATTCACTTTTCTGAATAAAATTTGTTTCTTATTATATATATATATATATATATATATATATATATATATATATATATATATATATATATATATATATATATATATATATATATATATATATATATATATATATATATATATATGTGTGATATCCAGCACAGCGTAAACACTTTTTGGAATTTTTAGCGAATCCAGGTATTGTTGAGTGAAGGTATAGCGCGTGGGTATGTGCGCCCACTGACACGTGTTGTGTTCGAGGCGCAAAACGTTCACCGAGCATTCCGTCTGATAGCTAACAGTAGTAATCGCGGACGTGTGCTTTTGGACCTTCATCAAGCCGACCTGCGTGTCCTGCCAAGGTTTGTAACTATAATCATAATAATTTATTGCAACAAATATGATAAATTTAGGTTACAATTTTACTAGTTTCATGTATTGGATGATTTGGCATGAAATAAGTATGAAATTAATACATAATAACATACATTTCTTTGTAAGAAGTTTTATGAGCCATAAGAAGTATAAAAAATGAAAAAGCTGCGTGAATAGATAATGTGACTACTAAGATGATCAAATACGGTGGTACTGCTATCTGGGACGTTTTTTGGGTCCTCTGTAACACGTGTTGGACAAGTGGTATAGTGCATCAATACTGACAGCGAGTGGTTATCGTGGCCTTCTAAAAAAGCATGCATTTACATCTATACGTGAATAAGCAATAGCTATAAGGCCATCAGTTTGACCAGTTTAGCTTTAAAGCTGTGTATCGAAAAAATCATTGATAAGAGTATACAAGGTGAGTCCAAAAAAAAATTGTAAAAGACACAATTTGTGCCTCTTATAATTTTTTTGGACTACAAGAGGATTTATGGATCGAGTTTTAGTAAGATCCAGTTGTAACATCATAAGAAATATCTGGCTGAAGGTAAGAAGATTTTCTGTAGTTTTGTTGATTCAAAGAAAGCATTTGATATAGTTGTGTGAAAGAAACTTTGTGACAGTTTGCCCAGTTTAGGGACAATTTGATGAGTGCTGAGCAATTAATATATTGAGAACGCAAGGAATTGTATTGTGTATTTGTGAGTCAGAATGAGCATGAAAACAGAATCAATACTGTCAAGATGTAATCGCTGAGGAAAATATGTAGCTAGTAGACCTGAAAAAAGTATCAGTTTAAAAACGATAAAGGTCATGCTTCGTTGTTTCGGACATGTAAAAACGACGGAAGATGAAAGGTTAAAAAAACGGATGCGAATGCGGAAGGACGAAAGTACCGGGGAAGACCAAGACTGACATAACATGATGTGACAAAGGTGCTGTGCGAAGGTAGTGTCATGAGACTTTGCAATTGACGTGTTTGTATTTAAAAGAGAAATGATTGTGGGGGAGGCAAGATACGAGGATCGTGATGTATGACACTTAGTTCTCTCTGCATTCACCGAAAGAGATCTAGAGTGAAAATATATATGTATTTCATTAGCGATCGTCTATATTGCTCGCGTGGTGAAATTTAAAAAATTGTGTGTAATAGTATTGACATAAGCTGGAAGTGCCTCAACGCGGTGAAGGCAGTAACAGTAATATTCCAGGAAGTAACTCGCATTTAATTATGCCTTCAGGCTTATGTTGTTTATTGCGATAGTTAAATACGTATCGGTTGTATTGTCATGTACCCGGTAACGCAGGGGAGAAACTACAGCTATCATGGTGCAACTACAGTAGTTTTCATGGTGCATTTACATTCACACTTACAAAGTTGGTATGTTTATATAATTAAACGAACCAGACAAAAAAATATGGTGACTTGCATGACTGAACGCCTTAATTCTGTCGAAAGACAAATGAAACATTTTTATTTTTAGCGGTACCTTCTGCGATAATCTGCACTAATTTATAAAATGATTTTAGAAAAACAATTCAATTATACTTGTTGACTTTTTTAAATCTTTTCTGCACCTTTAATATAACGTTGAATTTTGAATTTGAATACATAAAAATCATTGTGAAGTGCTGTATATAATGCACGTCACAAAGAACAGCTTGTTTTTATTGTGATTGAAGCATGTTTTTAAAAAGAAAATTTAAAGACATTTTTTTTAAATCTACTTGAAAATGTACGTTCATTTTACCTGAAATGATTCAATGTGTGGGTTTATATCTTTATACATATAAAAATGATGTGGTGTCGCGGGACACCAGGTAAGAACGAACTTCCTTCGGCTAAACGGCACTACTCGCTTGTGTACGCGACTGTCGCGCCTGCGCACGTCTCATTTAACGCTTTTATTCCACGCATTTTTCTTACGGTTTTACTATCACATTTTTTTCAGTTCGGTTGCGCAGCAAAATCCCTATCCCCTCCAAGCCTGCCGTAAGGAACTTCGTTCCAATAATAAAATCGTAGGAAAGTCAAAATTGTACATTGAATATTTTTTTTAAGAATAAGTACTTGGGGTGTGATCTACAATCGATATCGAAGCCAAAAATATAGTTTTTAGAATTTTTGTCTGTTTGTCTGTATGTATGTTCGGGATTAACTCATGAATGAATATTACTAACAAGTCGGTTCAATATATAGTTTACATATTATCACGCTATCACTTACGGGGGAGAAGCTGTGCGGAGTAAACGAAGTCCGCGCGGGCGAAGTCACAGGCAACAGCTAGTTAAGAATATGGTATCTCTCATTCTGTCAGGCAGTAAGCAAGAAGCGAACAATTGAACTGACATGTCGCTGCTATTGAGATCACTATACTAGTTGATAAAATGTCTCACCTGGCTTTGCTACCACCTTTTCACCTACTGTTGCCGCGAAAGTGTCAATGCTTGATTTTTTTCCAAGTACACAAACTGCACTTAATTTTTTTATGAAACATATATTGAAAATTTTATAATGGAAATTCCCCAGAGAAGATTCTCACAAAAATTGCATATTTGCGGAAATTAAATCATATTTGTACTTTATTTTTGTTACAGATTTTCATGTTCGCCGCAGTCATGTCAAGTGCTAGTATCCGATAACAATTTGCTTGGAATAAAGCTAGCTGAAAAATTGATAAGTTTGGGTGCTAAGAATTTAAATTTGCATTTACCGAACAAGTCAAATCTATTACTGTTTAAATCAAAGTAATATTTCCTTGTTTATAATTTTGAAACGTAACTAATAAACAATGGCATATTCTAACAAAAAAAATGTTTTGCAGATTATGGCAACAACAGGGTGTTTCAGTAGAAATATTCACTTTAAATATTTCCGACGAAAAAAATATTGTTAATGTACTCAAATCAGGTAATTTATGTGCATCGATTGAAAGCATTCTTGTAGCTGTGACGAAACCTTTAAACGAAGACGTAATGAAATTTTTAAAATCTTGTTCTGCTGAACTTCAAAACTTAGGTGCTATGTTTAAGTAAGTGCTGGGTATTTATGGGCTACTTACTTCTTGTTATTTATTAATAAGTAGATTTTGATGGTATATTGATTGAAACTACACAACTATCAATAAGAACAATCTATGTGTTTAATTAAATCAACTGGACTCGTTTATTTTTATATGAAAACTATACAACCTTAAGTAAAATTGTATATGTTTACCCAGAAGTAATGTAGTAAGTACCTTATAAACAAAAGTTATTAAGCGTTCAAATAAACTGACACTGCAAAAAAAAAAACAAATATAAAATACTGACTACTAAAATTGATCTTTTCGCACGATTAATAAAAAAAAGTAACTCAAAACTTAAGATATTTGAGATTAATCCATACTAATATTATAAATGCGAAAGTAACTGTCTGTCTGTCAGTCTGTCTGTCTGTCTGTCTGTTACGCTTTCACGGCCAAACCACTGAACCGATTTGGATAAAATTTAGTACAAATATAGTTTGAAACCCAAGAAAGGACATAGGATAGTTCTTATCCCGGAAATCCCACGGGAACAGGAACTATGAGGGTTTTTATTTTAGATTTTTTTCCACGCGAACGAAGTCGCGGGCACAGCTAGTTGATCATAAAACGCAGTAAAACATCACGCACGCTCTTTTTTATTAACGCGTACTCACAAGATGAAACCAATAAAGACATACATTTAGTTCTGCACCCATTATGCCACAAGGAGAACTATTTAAAATGAAACAAAATTTAATAAATCTGTTTACTTTTAACAGGTAAGTCCTATTTAGAAACTTTATTAATTCACAAAGTGGTTATTTCTACACTTACTACATTGTACTATAAATATGTTAACTTAATTTGTTGACATATTTCGCCTTATTGCAGTTTAGTTTTAATATTTTAGTAAAACGTCTGTGTTAAATTGAGTTGTTTCGGTTTAGTTTTAAAATAATTTTCGGATTTGTGGCATAGTATGATTTAATTCGGTTTATCGTTAAATAATACATGTAATGAAAATGTTAATCATGTTTATATCTGTTTAATAATAAAAAATGACTATATTCTGCGGAATATATAAAATTATTTCACTTTTACTTAAATAACTTACTTAATCTTTTAACTTAATTACTCTTTTAACCTCTCGAAACTTTGACACGTAAGAGCGAATTAAAGCGCCAGGTCTCATCACTCGCCTTTTGGCGGGAATGGTGACTCGGTCAACTCGTTGGAAAAAAAATCTTTTTAATTCTACAACTAAGCCATATTTTCTCATTCTGTAAAAGACTGTGTATCAATTGATATATTTTTTGTCTATTAAGGATCAAAATAAAGTAATCGACAAAGTAGTTTTTATATTTACAAACAAATATTACAAAAATCACGTGAAAAATAATGAATTTCTAAATGACTTTATTTTTGGCTATCACGATATATTTCTTACAACGAATTGTCCAAATAGAATAATTAAACGGCCTTTCTAATAAAAATAATACTTACATGAGAGAAATGCACCGTAAAACAACAAAAAATTCAGTTTTATACCACTAAAAAGTCGATAACATACACGCGGTCCGGTCTAACGAACAAAAGTGGCTGAAGTATAATAAACGACAATAGCAGATGTCAGTTTACGAATTTGACATAACAGATATTTTATCATAGAATAAACGTCAAAGACGTTTTCATACAACATTAGACTTTATAATTAGAAATTTAAAGTTTAAATTCAAAAATTCAAAAAATCAAGCGGCGTAAAATTTTGCCTTCAGAGTGGACAGTACACGCAATTGTCATACATAATGTCTAATATTTGCCTCCACGAGAGTCGAGGGGTTAACCATAAACTTGCTTATTTTATTCATAAAGCTGAATTAGTTAGCAATTGTTTAATAAAAATGCACGTGTTTACATTCAGGTTACACCCCTGTATACCCTATTATGAAGAAGGAATTGAGGATCGAAATTCATCTTTGAAACTTTTGCTTTTAGAGGAATAATATGCTCATGCAACAATTTCATTTATTGTATTTTTTCATATCATGGCGTCATGGAGAACACGTCAGATTCTGTATATCAAATTCTACAACATTTGAACAACCTGAACTAGTGAAATATTTTTTAAAAAAATAAGTAGTTTTGAGACTAGAATTGAATATAAAAACGAAACCGTAACGTAAAAGATACCCTTAACATTTCTCCTGACATAATACCACAGAATTATGAAGAAATTGAAAAATTCTCAAACAATTGGAATGAGATTTTGTCAGATTATGATAACTACTTAAAATATAATTTCCATTTTAATGGATAAAAAACAATGTTGAATAATTTTACAATAAGCCATGTACCAAATTATAACAGTAATAAGTTTTCTGTTGCTTATAGCTACAGTGGCCTCTAAAAATAGTCAATGTTTATTTGAATCAAAATTAAGCTCACGTACATCAAGCTCAGATAGCATAACGAGTAATTCATCTTCATCCAGTAGTATCACTTCATCTACCTCATCAGAAGGTAACAAAATATCTATATTGATACTGACACATTGCCAACTTCTGATGAGGTAATAGCAGATTCTTAATTATATAATGCAAGTACTTCATCAAATAAGAATTTTATTGATTCAACGAAAACTGAACACAGCTCTTTGGGAACGTTTGAGTTCACGAAAAAAACATTACATATAGAATAAACTAATATTTCCATCAATATTTTACCTTTTTCCATCGATGAAATGAATATATTTATTTAAATAATGATTATTCAACATTTGACTATAAGATGATTATAACTTATTGACATAAAACATTGAATATTCACAAATATTTCAGATGTTTTGCAGTTATTAAGTCAGATGACCATGTAGAGGACCTTCTAATTGAGCCTAAGATAGGCCAAAGATTTAATTATATTCACTTACCCCCAATCAGTAAGGTACGTTACTGTTTCACATTAAACTTTTTTGTACCTTTGGTTTTGATCATAAGTATTTCTACATTATGATTATATATCTGATTTTTTACAGTCATTATTATTAAGGGAAGTTTTTTTCGTAAAAACGTTATACGTGAAAAATTTTAGTTTAATATACCCAGTATTTTTAATAATGCGATAATAGATCAGCCATCTAATCAAGGATATTAGTGGCTAATGGTTACGTGGAACGTTAAATTCTAGTATGAGCCGAGCTTAGAAAAATCGATGAGTCGATGAGAGAAAGCATCATTATCTGTTCTCTTTATGTCTTATGATTTAATGGTGAATCATGGTAACTATTATTTCAGATTAACCAAAAAGATGCATCTAAATCAATTTCCATTAACAGTGCCGTAGATATATTAGAGAGAGCACTTCGAGTCGATCAACCAGTGGTGACAGTACAACGTGCGGCTGCTGTTCGTAATTCACTACTACAAGAGATAGCAGCTATTGCTGGTAAGGCAGTGCAACAATTATTGTTAAAATATAACTAAAATCACTTTTAAAATTAAACTAAAAAATTACGTTTCGTTTTGAAGCGGGTCCCTTTATAAAGAATAGATTTACAGCGTTTTTGCTATGTATTTTTTTTAAAAGAGAGGGAATGTGTAACGTCGTAACTACTCCTAATAACTACGTTAGTTCTGTATCGTCTCACCTAATAATTTCTGCCACAATAGTGTCTAAGCTTGTCGCTGTCTTGTCCTGGATTGGAGGGTGAAGTCGGCTACATTATGTTCTAAACCTTCTAAAGGAGAACCATCTGCTTGTTCACTATCCTGTGAAATACTTCGTGTGACAGTCGGTGCCTCTTTCTATGAATAAGATATTTTTGTCTGGCAACTAACGATGGTTAAAAAACAAAAATTGAATTTGGCACCAGAGGCGGATCATCCATTCTCGATACATTTTTGACTGAATGTATACAGGTTGACTGGCAAAAGACTACATGTTTTAAGTCACATACCCAGAAATACAAACATTTATGCTTATCACACTAACGTTTGTTCCTTGTGGGAATCGAACCCGAGTCCCATTATTCCTAGTTAGGTTTGCTAACTACTTGATCTACGGGGTGATCGATTAATTACTTAACAAGTTTAAGATTAATAAGTTCCACCTGGAAGCATAATATGTTACCATTTTATCGCAACCCAATAGCCATTCGGCAACTAAAATTTTAAAGAGATTTGTAAGTTTTTTGTCACCTTATAGAATAGCAAACAAACTGATAATTTTAATGGTCATAAAAGATAAGTGTCGCTTATAGACATCAGAGATGATAGTGGTGCGTTGCTATCCGTGTGGCGGGGGAAAAATGCCACATACATTAGTTTACTAGCTACCTCACTAAACCGGAATACGATAGCGATAAATAACGATATTACTACGGCAGATTAGGTAAAGTGGCATCAAAATCCGGTCAAGACGTTGCAGATCTCTGTCGCCTATTTAGCGGTCAAGAGGTTAGTGTCAAACGTCAGATACGTCTGTAAACGTTGGGTGAATAGAACCGGAGGTATCAGTCTGGCACTAACGCTGTATGTATTTTCCAGACGTTGTGCATTTTTTTTTTGACGCGAAAGTATTATTTTGACACTAATTATTATACTTACACCCTAAAAATGATATGATTAGAGTACAGTAGTATGTACTCGTAATGACTTACTACATAATGATTGAATTATTTTGTTAAGCACAATGTCATAACGTACATGATTATGATTATAATAGCATAATAAGTACATAATAATGTATGCTGTTTCCACTTACGACAATGTTTATCAACACTTTGTAAATTATATTTACGGACAAAATGTTGTAAAGGACATAATGTAATAAATCATTGCTCCTTACGCAAGTGTTTATTTAACATTTTTAAATGTTGTAATGGATTTTATGTTTAAAGGATTTTTGTTTTATGTATGCGGGTTATGCCGTATAAATTGGAGAGTTATTTAGATTTACGACGTAGCAAAATACTGCAAAATAGATAGAATCCAAAACTTGACCTTTAGGACTCAAAATTTGACTTCTATGTCACATACTACAAAACAATTTAACGTCGCAGCTCCTTCATTTTAAGAGATATTAAAATTTAAATTATACAGATCGATGCAGTATAAAAATTTCCAGTTTTAAGCTATAGAGAGTGTACTTACGACAAAATATCCCTTACGACATTTGAAATTTTCACCGTCGATATTGTTAATTTTCTGAAATTGCTATTGTCTCAGTTGCTAATATTTTTATGTTTTTCAGATGTAAGCCTACCACCCGAGACTCCTTTAAATGTAACTTTGAAGCAGCTTCATATGGATAAATCGAAGACAACACCAATTAATGCATACTTGCGTAATGTCCATAACATTTGTTTACCGGAAGATCATATCCTGTCATTAACTTTAGAGGAGTAAGTACCCTGTAAAGAAACTAATTCGCAAAACTAAAATTGTTCATGCAGCATTAGCCATGGGTTTTGATTCCTGAGTCAGATAAATCATTCTAAGATTTTTTTATTTTTTATTTCTCATACATGTAAAGTTCTTCCAAAATATATCATCATATTTCAACGCAGCATTCAATACGTTTAACTAAAAATATCCAGCCAAAAAAAGTGTCATTCAGGTGACTTAAAATTTTTTTATTGTTAAGAATAAAATAATTTTAATAATGAATAATAACGCTTTACGCCATCCCACAGATATGGCACGAGTTTATTTACCTTACTATGCAATTTTACGGAGTACGTAGATTATTTTATGCAGAAAGGAATAAAGCGTTGAGACAATATTATTTTAATCGTAAAAGTTAAAAAAAATTAGGCCTTTGAATCACATTCTTTTTTGACTGGATATCTTTGGTTGGACATACTGAACGTTGTGTTAAAATATGATCACCTATTTTGAAAGGACCTTATACGTGATATCAAAAGATAGAAGATAAGCAAATTGCTTTCTAACTGAGATGGAAAGATACAACTGTCGCCTCTATAGGACGTTTGTATATTTTGGTATCTATACACCAAAGTTATGATTGGTGCGTTACTTGTACGCGTGTATAGAATAAATAAAAAATCTAATATTATCTTGCCGGATCCCTTGTCAGGGGCTAACATAACGTTAAGACACGCACACAGACGGACTCCCGTGTTAATCCGGGCCCCTATTGGAAACATACATCAACTGCCTTACTACTACGAATCTCGTAAAAGGCGAGAGCTAATACGAACCTATCACAAACATCGTAATAACTAACTAGGTGGAAGAGTTCTGCAAAATTCCATTTAGGTTTGGTACCGTTGCTTTATCTATTCTTGCTGCGATATAGTCAGTGTTTTTTACTGCTGTGTTCCAGTAAGGAGAGTAAGCTAGCTGGTAAACTTATGCATATGGCATTCCAACGCCGCCACACGGATAGCAACACACCATTAACATTTTTGGTGTCTCTAGACTTTCTTTCTATCAGGGGAACCATCTGATTGTGTATTAATCTTTTAAAATTTTACTTGATCGAAAAATTTACACTACCATATTTGAGCTACTCATTGATATATAAAAACCCAAGATACACAATCAGTGTCTCAAAAACGTCATCTAAGAATGAGTGGACAATTTAAAATTGTGCACTCACTTCAAATAGAATCCCGTCACTCACGTAAATGCCCGCACGTCAAAAATACAGATTTGTTCTCTGATAAATTGTAAAATACAACATCATGAACGTTAAAAAATATAAGATATTGTATTTTCGGTAAAGATAAGAGTTTATCAATATATTTTTGTTGTTTATGTGACTAAATATAAGGTGTAATGTATGTTTTTTATTTTATTTGCCCAATTTGGCCAATTTGGATTTGCTTCTAAATTTTCTATTCTTTTTGGCTTCTAAATTTTCTATACCTAATATCATAACTAACTATATCTCAATTTAAAAATACCTATTGGTAACACACCTCTCGAACAAACTAACCTAATAATTATAAAAGAAATTTATAATTAACAGGAAATATCTGAACTAAAATTACCTTTGGCAATAATATTATATGTGCTAAACTATACTCCAAACTAACTACAATTGCTATGTATATAACACACCTATGTAACCAACTAATGTATCTATATTAAAAAAGTCTGTAAGCTGGTTGACCCTAAAGTTCACCTGAAACTTCCCGCTAAAATGAGGTATTTTAAGCTCAAAGAAAAAACTATGCCTAAGCATAGACTTTTGAGTCCGAAAAGTTCAAAAATCCAAAGTTTTTTTTTAATGATACTTCGTTCAATATTTGAAAAGATGTATATTATTTCAAAATGATTAACGAGTTTGATCTTTCGAATAATATTCAACGCAATTTTTTCGCTCTAAATTGTTTTATTATGTCAAAAATGTCGAAAACATGTAAAAAAAGTTTTTTTCAGAATATTCCGTTATTGATAAATCCCGAACGAAACAACCGATTTTAATCCGATTTGCAGTATTTGACGCAGTATTTTAAGCAGAGGAGCTAGGTGATAAGATTTTAAAATGTATCGGTATATTAGCCTGAAAGTTATTTTAAAATACGAAATAATTTATAACAGTGTAAATTTGATTTAAATATTGTTGAAAGCCGAAAAATGATAAGTTATGTCGAAAAAAACTTTTTTAATTTTTTGTCAATTCGTGCGAAATTTCATGCAAATATGTCCACGGAATAAAAATTTTCATACGAATTTTATACCCTATTTAATGCCCATTGGAATTGAATTTTGAAAAATCATTCATTAGTGGATCCCTACATCGTAAGAATACGTTTGCGAAATTTTAAGTTTTTAGCCCTAAGCGTTTTACTTGTGAAATTATATAAAACATTCATCCCCTATTTTACCCTCTAAGAGGTTGTATTTTGGAAAACACAGAAATACGTAGGTAAGTCATTATTTTTGCCGTACTCTTGCCGAATTTGGCTTACGACGTAGTGAGAGATTACATCCAGTTTATTTTTCTTGTACCTTCTTTATACAAACAGACAAACTCTGGATCAGCTTACCTCACTCAGTTTTTCCGACCAGCCTTGATATTGGAATTTTTAACAGGAGGGTCAATAAAATTTTCAAAAGCCGGCAACTAACCTTTCGTATTGTAATGTCTATGGGCAATATTTGCTCGTACGCCTGCAAATACTATAACTAAATAAATGTTCGTTAACATAATACTGCAAAAAATAACCGACAAACGAAAAGCTAAAGTTAGTTCTAGGAAATTAATGCGTTTCCTACTATGTTGTCGATACATAATATAATAAGTCTGAAGAAAAATGTAAGAATCTATGAACTTAATAACGTAGTCATAGTCACCATCGCAGTAAATTTCCTATTTCAATATATTCTAAATCTATTAGACTATAATAATAATAATAATAATAATAATTTTATTTCCATCGATAAATCTCCATTAAACACTAATAAATTACAAATACAATATTTACTTACTATTATTCTACCTATAGTGTGCAATATGTCTTGCAGTTCCTACACTAAGTATTAACTTGTGTCGTAGGTAACTGCTTACTCTTCCAAATTACAGTTTTATGTAGCCAAGAAGTGTGAATTATAAGTAATGTAAGTAAGAACCTATACAACGTGTATATGTACACTATTATTTGTTTTTTTTTTTTAAACACATAAATAAATGTATGTTTGGTGTACGAGGAAGGAGTATTTATGTGTGTGTGTGTGTGTGTGTGTGTGTGCGTGTGTGTGTATGTATGCGCGTGTGTGTGTGCAGGTGTATTTAATTGTGTATAGCTAGTAATTAATTGAGTGCTATGCATAATTTACTTTAATAAACTTTTCTGACTCTTCAGGGCCTAGATTTTTTTAACCAGGTATTAATTGTGTTTTTAAGGTCTTTATTATTTTTTGTAGGTAAGTCTGGAAATGTTTTGCATAATTTGTTGTAGAGGTAGGGTCCTAGGTAAGTTGAATGTCGATGAGCAAACTTTGTGTTATAGGAAGGTTTCTTAAATGCATTATCTCTCCTTCTTTTTTTATTTCTATCTGTACATGGTTTTTTCATATGTTGTACCAAGATTAAATTTTGTATATAGAGTTGTCTCACTGTTAGCACATTAAAATGTTTATAAAATTCAGATGTTCGGAAACGGTATGGTCTAAAAGTCGCGACCTTTAATACTGCTCTCTGGGCACGCTCTAAAGGTTTTATATATGAAGAACATGCTCCACCCCAAGAGGTAATACAATAAGTGAGTATTGATTTACAAAGTGCATCATACGCTTTGAACACTACGTTACGATCAGCTGCATCTCTGAGGTTCTTAAAAACGAATATAAGTTTGCGAACTCTTGAGCAGAGAGTGTCAATATGCGGTTTCCAACCTAACCTATTGTCTAGTATAACACCCAGGTATTTCAGTTTATTGACACATTCTAAACTTGGGCAGTTGCAGCTGCCCTTTGAACAATTAGTGTGTATTTTAATGTTGAGGTGAGGAGCTCTGCCGCGTGGATTAATAAAAGATACGACTTTGGTTTTCTCAACGTTGAGAGTTAGCTGATTGACATGTAACCAGTTAGACACTATTTTAAGGCCTTTTTCTGCATTATCTTTCGCCTCTTCCCAAGTTTTACCAGTAAATATTAATGCTGTGTCATCAGCATATGAAAATATCCTCCCACTAGGAAGATTTAAGTTACATAGTTCGTTTAAGTATGCTAGGAAAAAAGTCGGGCCTAAAACACTACCTTGCGGGACCCCGTAAGTAAGTGCTTCATCCCCACTGATTACCTCTCCAACTTTGGTTCTTTGTGTTTTCCCTTTAAATAGTTTTCTACTAAGTGCAAGGCAGAACCACGAATTCCAAAACGTGTCAAAAGCTTTTGCTAGATCTAAAAAAATTCCTATGACTTTATTCTTTCTATCCATTTCACAGATGACAAAGTTAGAAAGTTCAGCCACAGCTTTTTCGGTTGATCGACCCGCTCTAAAGCCAAATTGATTAGGTGAAAGTAGATTATATTTTTCTAAATAGGATATGATTCTTTTGTTTATTACTTTTTCTACAATTTTAGAGATAGATGGTAAAATTGAAATTGGTCTATAATTTACGACACTGTCTATGTTCCCACTCTTGTAAATTGGTGTTATAATGGACTTTTTATAAATATCCGGAAAAATACCAGTACGCAAAGTTAAGTTACTAATATGTGTTATAATTGGCGCTAAAACTGCTACGGACTGTTTTATAACTTTCGTTGGAACTCCGTCGTAGCCGGTTGCACAATTGTTTCTTAGCCCATTTATGACGTCTGAAATTTCAAGTTCATTAGTATCTAATAAGCCTAAAGAATTCATTTGAAACATTGGTTTGGGATCGACATTGGATAAATTATTGTTAGTACTATATTTGATCTTCTTAGCTAAAGTTTTTCCCACATTTGCAAAATAGTTGTTTACATGGTTTATTGAAGCTCGAGGGTTATCTTTTATTTTAAGTAGGGTTTCATTATTATTTTGTCCTTTTGCACTACATGTTATTTGCTTTATTATTTCCCAGGTCTTTTTTACATTTTTTTGGTGTTTATATAATTCCTCTTTAAAATAATCATTTTTAAGTTTCTTAACTAATTTATTACAGTAATTTCTATAACGGATATAGGTAACCTTTAGTATTTCATTATCAGGGTTCAATTTCAGATGAAGATGCATACGGTCTCGGGTGCGGATACAACGAATTACACCTGAAGTGATCCAGGGCTTTATAGCTTTTTGTTTGCGTGGGATTTTAGATGTTTGGGTGTTTGATTCTATGATCTCTTTAAGCTTATGTAGTAAACGTTCAGCTGCAGAATTAGAGTCAGTTGACTGCATAACGTCGGTAAAGTCGCAGGTTTTGATTTCATTGGAAATTTTTAAATAGTCAAGTTTTTTAACATGACTTTTCAAATTTACTGTAGGCTTTTTATTTTTTATATTTAGTAATACTAGATAATGATCGGTCACCGCAGTTTGCAGTACAACTGAGCTACATTTAATTTTACTTTTTATGAAAACATGATCAAGACAACGTTCGCCCCGGGTTGCCACATCATAACTTGGTAAAAGTCCATGACCCGCCAATAGCTCCAAATAGGATGGCGCGTTGCGATCTGTGCTGTTTGAGTTTATGTCTATATTTAGATCTCCTGTGACAATAATGCTATTATTTTTTTGTTTGCAGTAAGAACATAGTCTAGGGAATTTATAAAGGGTTCTGTATTTAAAAAAGAAGGAGATCTATATAGTTCAATTATTAACAAATTTTTATCAATTTTTATAGTTAAGCAGTTTGCTTCATAAAATTTGGGCTCCTCTATTGTAAGTTCTAAATCTGTTTTTGAAAAGACAATTATACCACCATTTTTATTTATACAGTTTTTAGTGTAATCTGACTTGTATTTATCTAGTTCAGGGAAAGGTTTATTGTTTTCAATCCAACATTCCGTTAAAATTATCAAATCACATTCAAAGCCGAGTCTATGTAAAAGTATTTCCAAAGCCGCCATATTTTTATTTATACTTCGAATATTGAGCATTAGCAGGTTATACGATTTTTCATCGGTAGAGATTAACGTTTTACAAGATTCAGGGGGACACGTAACATTTTGAATAAAAGTAAGACTATCTATCAAATTGCACAAATTATGTTGCGAGTTATTATCCATTATTGATCGTGTGCGGTAACTGGGCACTAGTTATCATGTCGAGTTTAATGTAAGGCATAGTGATTTTTGCAACACTCATATCTTTTTTACGTCTGTTTTTAATCGAATACGGCTGTGGTGATGAAAGTTCGTAGGTTATGAACGGTGTGTTGTAAGTATGTATATTTATGAATAATTATTTGGTATGTTGTTTAGTATGTAAAAGTTTGTAAAAGTACAATATGACGATATGTAGTAGTGTAAAAGAATGTGTGGGAATTAATCTGTAAATATGTTTGTTAGTAAACTTAATATAAAATACGAGTTCATAGTAATAAGCAGATACAAAGCTGTGGGCACTGGTTAGACTTATTGGTTTTTTTGTTTCAAATTTGTAAGTTGTTGCTCACTGATAACTAAAATCGGAGGCAACCCCTCTGCTTTTCGTAGATAAACTCTTCCGTTTGTTGTCCAACAAAAATCATATTTTTCGCTTTTTGCCAGGTCGCGTGCCAGGAAGAAAAGCCTCTTTGCCTTTGGTGTAAGAAAGTCCGACACGAATACTGGCGTCTTTACACCCTGTATTTCTAATGTGTTAGTATTCAATCTATTTGTAGTGTTCGCAGAATTAAATTTTTTTACTGTTTGTAAAACACTTGTTTTCATAAACGTATTGGAAAAGTCCACCACAATAGGCTGTTCCTTCCGCTTGCCTTTAATGCGATACACGTCCTTTAAGGTGTGGGGTTGAATATCGATGCCTATTTTTTTATGTAATTTTTCCACAATATTATGCAAGTCCTGCTTAGTTTCTCTTAGTTGACCGGGTATACCCCGTATTTCGAGGCATGTACTTCTGGTAAGCCTGTCAGATTCCTCCTGCTTACTTTCTAGCAACTGCAGGCGAGTTTCGTACCCTGCCTTTTCTCGCTCCAGAGATATTATTCGTTCTGTTAGTTCATCACATTTTTTTATATAAAAGTCGAGAAATTGTTTGATTTCGCTGTTAGTTTTTCGTGACTCTGTTACCTCTGTTAGTACCTTGCTAAGCACTGACATTATTTCTTCCTGCTTATCGTAGGTTACAGATCGATCGAGTAACTCCCCTGGGAGTTACTCGATCGTGGGCGTTTTGACCGAGGTGCTGGGGACGGCGGTGTGGGAACCGTGTTTTTCGCAGTTGCTTGTTTTGGCGGCGTTCTCTGCATATTTATTAGATATAGCTGACAGTTGAAGAGTTACTAGGCGCACAGTGTAAATAAAATGTTCAAAGACACTAACCAGTAGGTAACTTGATGACGAAATATGGGTCCGCTGTGTGGTTCGTTGATTTGTTGCAATGGAGACTTCAGTAGGCGTGTGCGTCGGTAGTTTGTGGGCGGTTCTAACACTTGCGAAAAGATGGCCTCCGATCGCACTCAGAGCACTTGCAGAGTTGTAATTACCAATGCACTTATGAGTTCCTATTTTTTTAACTGATTTAAAAGTTAGTACATTTATTTTAATTAATTTTAAATAAAACTGATACAGTTTGGGGCACGTCTACTCGCGATCGAGGTCCGGGGGAAGAGGACTATGCAAACTAAATATATTAATATCAAACGTCAAATACTACATGGCTATATACCCACAGTTTGCCGATATGTTTAGGTTCTGTGTAATAGAACCAATAACCTACAATGTTTGAAATATAAAAAAATATTTTAATGGTCATTATTTGCTTTATTGATATATAAATGTTCTACGCAAAAACAGATTTTTGGTCAGATATTTTTTATGTAAAATTTACAAACCCATAAAATACTACCTAAGTCAATGCATAAAAATATTTATATTCGACTCCACTGATACCGTGTCCTACCGGTTAACTTAAGTCAAAAATTTTATTGATTTTTGTACATTGCTTTTTTAAAACAACTTTAAATCTTGCGCTTAAGGTTGAATATGAAAAAACACGTTTGTGCCACAACTATAAACTTTTTAGACTTAATTAGCGACAGTTTTGAATGTCTGTTTTGTTCGGAACTGTGTATCTTGGGTATTTTATATCAATGGAGCTACTACAAATATTTTTCTCCATAAAATCCAACCTGCGAATCAAAATACATAATTTCAGAAATAGGCTAGCCGATAGACCATGAAGTATTTAAAAGTGTATAGAATAATGAATAAGACAAGTGAGATTTTAATTATATAGTACAAATTACAACAATGGCAATAGGTAAAGAGATGGTATCAAACCCTGTCGAGACATTGCAGAATTCCATCACCTTAGGATGCTTACACAAAATAACACAGTCAGGCCACGTACAATGTAAAGTTGGTAAGTTGCCTATCACAATAATGTGAATTAAGAAGAGGGCTTTTACTATCTCATACTGTAAACATTTGACCTGTTTAACGTCAATAATGGATGGATATATCCGTTATCGACGTTAAACAGATTGAATGTTGCACCACAGGTTCACCGCCTATAAAAATTTCTCCAAATATATTTATAACTTAGTCAACCATTTAACTAATAAACTTGGAGAGCCTACATAGCCGTTATATTTTTTCTTTAACATTTATTAGCTACTATGAATTTTTTACACCCCTAAAACCAATCGCTTATAGTGCGCGCGGAACTAGTTGGCCGCGCCATACGTAATACGTAATACGTAAGGCGCGGCCAACTAGTTCCGTGCGCACTATAGCTTGCAGTGGGGGGGGGGGGGGGGGGCACTTGGCTATAACTTTTCCAGGATAAAAAATAGCCTATGTGTTATTTTCTCTCTTCAGTTATCAATATATCAATTTTCATCGTAATCGGTTCAGTAGTATCTGCGTGAAAGAGTAACAAACATCCATACTCACAAACTTTCGCATTTATAATAATAATAGGATTACATTTTCCTTTAAAAAAACTAAACGTAAGCCATACACAGCTTTATAAAACATTCTAACAAATTTTTCTACTAATATATTTTTTAAATTTAAAGAAATATTGATAACCGGCCAGTGCCAATAAGATATTATATTAATATCTCTTTTACCTTATAATACAGCCGTTTTTACCCTGCGGGGGTAATTACCCCTTGGTTCGGTACCAGTGGTCTAGTTAGTAAATAGAATGGTCATATCACATTCAGTCATCTTCTTCGATTAGTCTTCTTAGCAAAGTAAATTCATCTTTTCCTCATAATTTAAACGCAATGTAACTGCAAAAGTAGACTTCCAACCTTAGGAATTTCCAGGATCCTGAAAAGGAGCCAAGAAGCAGGATGTTTGCGTTGCTGGCATAATTTATACTTTCCATCGTCGGCACTTGCTGAAACGACATCATATTGATTTTCTTATCATAAACTCTTTTACTATTTCATAAATATAATTTACTAGCTGACCCGCGCAGCTTCGCCCGCGAGTAGATTAGCACGTCGTCAAGATAGCTTTTCATACAAATTTCATCCCTTATTTCAACCTTTTAAGGGCTGATTTTTGAAAAAAAAGCCTATGTTGGACCCCGGCTCTTCAACTACTTCCATACCAAATTTCAGGAAAATCGGTCCAGCGGTTTAGCCGAGAAAGCGTAACAGATAGACAGACAGACTTTCGCATTTATAATTAGTATATTAGTATGGAAGTATGGATTTATATCACAATCACTTTAATTTTTACCTACATCTTAAAGCCAACCGATTTCGCCTATTTAATTAGAGCATTATCAAGGCTATAGTTTATGTAATATTATTTTAAAAACATAATTAACTGCAAGACCAAAAACATAATGTATATATTGTATCCTAACATTGTTAAGTATTTATGTTTTTATAATAGTACTACCTGTTGCTAGCGACTTCATCCGCGCGGACTTCGTTTACTCCGCACAGCACCTGGCCGCTAGGTGATAGCGTGATAATATGAAGCCTATATGTTGACCTGACCTGTTAGTAATATTCATGCAAAATTTGAAGTAAATCCATGCAGTACTTTTTGAGTTTACCCCAGACATAAATACAGACAAACAGACAAAAATTCTAAAAACTATATTTTTGGCTTCGATATCGATTGTAGATCACGCCCCAAGTATTCTTTTAAAAAAATATTCAATGTACAGTTTTGACTTTCCTACGATAAAATCGGTATAGTTATAGGTAATTGTGATTTTTAGAATAACGAAGTTGGAAAACTACATCAGAGAGAAAAAGTTCAAAGATACGAAGGGATTGAAAACATTCTTCTCTCACATTGATCCAGATGAACTCTTGGCAACTACTGAAATGGTTTTCTTACCAACTCTCACCAGCAGTTCTTCTATGGTAAATATTTATCAGTCAGTCCTATTACGCAAATTGAAAGAAACATTTTCAAACTTTATCATGGATGACTATGATAAAGATAATGTATGTAATGTAAAGAAATAAATAAAAAGTCAAGTAAAACAGTACAAGTCTTTTAATACAATATAAATCCAAGTTAACATGGAATTTTACCAAGTACAGACGATATTCAGTGTAAAAAAATAAATCTGCATATACTTCAATTGCGTCAGTGAGCGATGTCTATAAGTCAACATATGCAAGGCATTATGTAGATTTGTTTAATATATTTTACGTGTTGGTCTGGACTCGTTTCGAAGAATTAATCAACTGCTTTCCTACTAGCCATCTCGTAAAAAACAATAAAAGGGTCATATGTGTTACTACCTACTTAGGCAGTTAATGATGCTTTGCTATCCTTGTGACGGGGTGTTATCACCACTCGGAGAAGTTTACCGGCTCCTTTACCCTTCATGAACGAACGAAAGGACTCATCTACTTCCTCTACGAAGTGCCTGGCTGAACGACTGATGGTCTATTCTTCAAAGGAGCCCGGGACCAATATGGGGGAGTACATTTTAGGGAAGGAAGTTCGGCAAAAGTTTGACTAAAATAATATATACTTTTTGACGTCCTATGAATTTTCTATTAATTCTCAAAGTAAAACTTTTTTATTCAAAATAGGATTAATGCTAACCTCTTTTTATACGTCGGCTATTAAATATTTTATAACATTCAAATTACATGAAGACACAATTTGTACATTGTAATATTTAAGTTATAATACCAGCTCATTATCATGTATTAACTTTCTCTTCAACGTTCTCAATTAGTTTGGATTATGTATTTAAAAAAACTATAAGTGGTTGGCCCTGCAGGCCATTCCTGAATCTTTCCGCTAAATTGAGTTATTTTAAGCTCAAAACTTAATTAAACTCAAGCTCAAAACTTAAAAAATTAATTCAAAATAGTAAAAACTATAAGCATATATTTTTTTTTCAATTAAAACATCTATTTTGGTAAAAATGGCAGTATATTGATTTTTAAAAAGCTGTATATTTTAGAAACAGTGATCGATTTTGATCTTTCGCTTGGTATTCAACCCAATTTCTGAGACTTAAATTATTGCTTTAGCTAAATAATTGATAGGTTGAAAAATTTCGAAGTAGTGTCAAAAAACATGTTTTTCAAAAATGTTCGTCATTTATAAATCCCAAACAAATAGACCGATTTTGGTCCAATTAATGATATTTGACGCAGTTCTTAAAGGAGAAAAGCTGAGAAGATTTTAAAGTCTATAATTGTAGTACCCTGAAAGTTATTTCAAAACATATTAAGTTTGTTAAAAACAACGTAATTTTAATATTTGAAAAGCTGTAACGGCATTTGACGTAGTATTTTTAGTACTAAAATATCGCAGAATACCAAAAAATGTTTGGTTAAAAAAATTCAAAGTTATGTCGAAAAAACATTTTTTTCAAAATTTTTCAACTATTTCTCCCAAACGCATAAACCGATTTTGATGCAATTTATGTATTAGACGTAGTTTTTTGAGAAATTGAGATAAATGGATTTCTTATTTTAAGACTCTATTTTTTAAAGCTAACTAATAATATGATGTATGAAAGTTTATCGATGTTCTTTTAGTTTTGAAGAGGATATTTATTTTTAAAATATTTAAAGAATGCAAAGCATCATAAACTTTTTTACGGAGTTGTTAATATGGGATTTCGAAGATATCTTGGCTTGACTTATTTGGCTTGGTTTTAGCCGATAGGCCGTATGCGCCATTAATATTTTAATTAATGAGGTAGAGATGTGTAATGTCTCGTCTAGGTTTGTTACCAACGCCTTAATTTTTCCTGTTAAAATAATATCAGTACTTGACATCGTATTCTTTAGATTCAAAGAGTAAACTGCAGGCTTACTCTTCGAATCGAAACATATACATTTGGAATCGAAAAATATTCATAGACATTCATAGACAATAGAGATAGAGATAACATCCTGGCTGCAAGGAAAACAACGTACCATTAATGTCTTTGTTGTCTATCAGCAACGGTTATCTCTCCCCCTCTATGGACCCTTACGAGAACATCTGCTTGTTAAATATTTAAAGATATAAATAAATTCGACTGATAAAAAAATGAACTAAAATATTGATCAAGTGAATACGTAAATTATGTAACGCATACATTTTTGTTTCAGCGTGATGATGAATTTGATGTGAATCAGACATATTTATGCATTGTGCCAGGATTGGAAGGGTTTTATTCAAGGTTTCTTGACTTGTGTGAGCGACTTAAACTTCCCGCAATAGTATTACAGCCAGGTCTTAACAACCCTCATGAAACAATACGGGATTTAGCTCAGCGATACGCTAACATACTTTTGAGTAAAACGGAGCTTAAAAATAAATTCTATCTCCTTGGTTACGAGTGCGGAATCTTTGTTGCATTGGAAATAGCAGCCATATTAGAGGAAAAAGGTAAATAATTATCAGTGGACAATTTAGGTTTATAGTATTCCTTTTTATGTGTTAGATTTAATCTCATCAAAACACAAGTGTGAAATGAGAGCTAAGTCCTATATAAGAGTATCACACACAAAAGAATTGAGATCTATTTAGGTGCCAAAGTTTTGTAAAGAAACTCCAAAAATTTTAGTTACTGATCCTCCAACATTCTAAAATATATTTATATAACAATTTATTATTTCTTGGTATTACCACAGTGTTCGATATTTAAAAAGTAATACGAGTTCTTAAATTTTAACAGACAATTATTTACATATTTCATTTGTTTCACTTAGAATTTGGCTAGATTTCTCCTACACACATATTAACATACACATGACGTTATAAATCATTAATAAGTACAAACATTAGAATTAATATAAATGGTATTAAAAATATATTTTATTTCGTTTAGGTTTTGTGCCACATTAAAGGCTAAATAGTGTTTTCTTTTCCGGGATTGTTTTTTGATCTACAACATGTAGAAGGTCTACCAACTTGTACTTGGAATGATGCCATATTTCAATTCAACAACACATAAATATTTACAAAATGCTTCTCTTTGAGCACTTACGCAGTCACAACATGTAACATTGATAATTACTGAGTATGTAACATTTCTTGCTGTTGACTCAACCAAAAATTCAGACTCATTTATGCGCGTTATTTGGTTTATATCTCTAAAGATCTCACAAAATTATCTAAATAACTCACAGCTTTTCAGTCTAATATCCCTACTTACTATAGCACGATAGTATTAATACACTACTCCGCCAGACTCCGATCTGCTGCTAAGATTTTAAGATTTTCGAGAAAAACCTTGAAAAAACCTCAATAATACTTTTGAACGATATGAAGATCGAACCCGTCACCTATGACTAAAGCTGAATAAGCTACCTTTAGACCACGAGGCAGTCTAGTATTACTGTGATAAAAAGTGATAAGACTCATTTGTGAATAATATTATGTTCATTTGTTTTGTGAACAAAATTATAGATACGTTGAATAGTATTAATATTTATGTAAATAAATACTTTTGTACTATACTATACTATACTGTAGTATATGTTGTCTATTTTTTTCGTATGTATATGTTTGTCAATTATATGAAAAAAAAAATATAGAAAGGATAGATCATTGATTCACTTTTTGAATTAAAATTGTCGATTAAAAAGTAATCATATTATATCGGCCGAAAAATCTGCGTACAAGGCTATCAAAGCAGAAATAGAGCATGACAGTTGTAGTTACGCCAATGAGTACTGGGCAAAACTCTGGCAGTCAATAAATACAACTAAGCCGGATATGGGTGACTTCAAGGGAATGTACCAGAGTATAAAAACTATAAGTGGTCCTTGCAAGCGAAAACGGGCCGCAGTCAAATACCTTAAGGAAACAGACGTGACTGCAATAGCTACAAAGGCATATCTTTCGGAAAAGCATTTGCAAATGTTGTTTTACAATGGCTGGATACTCCGACTTCCCAATTTTATTCCGAACCACAATGCTGGTTCAGAGCTTAAAAAGTTGAAATTGATTAACTTTGCTATTATCCGCGAACTGTTCTATGTATCTATTTGCATACCAATTGATGGTGAAGTAGGAAGAATTGTTACTCTTTAGCTGATTAAGGTCTATTTGTACTCCTATTTCATGCAGATAAAGAATTATTATTATTATTTATTATCATCTTCCAAAAAGAAAGACGTCGGTTTAGTAAATGTATAAGACTGATGCTCCGGACAAAAAGAAAACCCCAGCGGTGCAATTATCTACCCACATCCACCACACTTTTACACCCACTTCCACGCCGGCACCAAGCAAAAAAGCACACAATTTATGTATGTACTCAATGTACGTTTCACTTCGAAACCAAAGCATCTTCAGGAGAAACGAACACTACCTCACTCTACGAGAGCGTTAGTAATACTGAGTGAAGTAGCTAGTTATAGATCGTTTTGCTATCTTGGCTCTACCATCACAAACACATTATCAAATAATAAGGAGATATATATTCGGATAGAGAGAGCATCTACCACCTTTAGAAAGCTGTTTTTGTGTGTGGATAAATAGTAAGCTTGCTACCAGCACTAAGGTATTAGTATATAAGACGTCTGTCTTAAGTATATTAACTGTGTGCTTCAGAAACGTGGATTACATATGCGAAAGAAGAATGCAAACTTAATGCTTTTTACATACGTTGCCTGGCGACCATACTTGGAGTTACATGGACAGATAAAATAAGCAACAAAGTAGTGTTTTCCAAAACGTATTGCAACAGCATAGCTGTCAAGATAAAACAAATAAGTCTTCGTTGGCTTGGTCTATACACCGCATGGACCCAGATAGCCTATTACGGCAAGTGATGCTGGGTTAGATAGTGGATGTGAAAAGATCAATCGAGCATCCAATTTTAAGGTTCAAAGACTACTGCAAGTGGGACATGAAAAGCTTCGGGATTTAAGCTGATGGATGGAAAAAAACACGCCGAAATGAGACCTGAGTGGCTCATAACATTAAAGTTTGAGCATCTAAACACGACAAAGAGTGCCTCGAGAAACTAAAGCAGAAAAGATTTTGTTGTACTTTACCATCTTCTTCCGATTCAAAATTTATTCGTAACCAGTGTAATAAGAAATGCCACGCTACTATAGGGCTCTGCAGTCATTAGCGACAATGCGAGAGCCTGTAAACCCAGAAATGCTGCAATAACCATTTGTGATAGATGTGATGGCCCATAATGATGTAGATCTCTATCTATCCTCTGATAGGTTAGACTTTTTAGTTACGCCTAATTTAGTATTGTCATGTTATTTAAGATTAAATAATGCATTGTCTACAACGACATATGACCCATATTCAATATTATAAATTAAAAAAAATCAAGGCACGATTAAATGCTTCCATTCTTGCTAACAAATTGCTTAAAGATACGAGTGTTGATATCAAAATTAGATAGTAATAGGTAAAATTATAGTGAAATGAAATGAGTTTAAAATGAAATTAAATGAATTTATTTGTTTTGAAACATGTTTAAAACTAATATAAATAATTAATCGACAATAATAAATAATAATTACTGCAGCTGTTATCCTTCAGTTCCATTACCCCTTGTTATTCTGTATACTAATATTTGTGAATTACACGAGACACGAAAGTAATTCTATCAGCTGTTTAACCGTGTATTTAGCGTTTCTTTAAACAGCTCACGTATGTATGTAGTATTGGATATTTTTTTATTAGCTAGCTCTTGCAATACGAATCCACGTACAAGTTAGGTGAGGAAGCATAGTTTGTACAAGATAATAAGTAATAATGTACGCATCACACGTGATTTATTGCTTTATCATAAACGAGTGGATGAGTTTACGCTGTAAGCAATAATGGTATTTTGAAACATTCGTAAAAATTAAAAATAAGCCTTGGAATAACGTTGTTATTTAGCTATAGACCTCTTTGGTTAAACGTACTAAACACCGTGTAAAAGTTTGTTCTCTAGTTTAAAAGGGATTTATAAATGATAAAAGATGTGTAAAGATATAACATTTTTCATTGCAGGTTTAACTGGCACCGTTTATTGCCTTGGTGGATCACCATACTTGATTAAAACAATTTTGGATGATATTTTATCAGAATTTGGAACGGATGAGGCTTTACAATTAGCGGTGACCAAACATATGTATTCACTCATGGTAGATGATGATGCTGAAAAATTAGATTCTGTTTTACGAAGTGGAAATACGTTGAATGATAGAGTAAAGGCATGTGTTCAAATGGTATCTGGTCGATTGCCCTATTCAAACCAGTATGCTAGTGAAATGATACAAGCAGCCTATTTCAGGATTCTTCAAGTGCGTCAATATCATCCACAGCCACGTAAACTTCGGTCTTTGTTAGTATGTTTAAGTCCACGTAATTCCTTTGATACAAAGTCACTATCCTCAAGTTTGAGTCAGTTTTCAGAACAACCATTAATTTCTTATCAATTGGAAACACCACTTACATTTGTTGCTCAAGATCTTCGATGTGCTGCCATTGTAAATCGTCATCTTGATAGTGAAGTAATAGACTTATTTAATAAACGAAATCATTGTGAGACGTATCTCTTAAATTCTGACACTTTCATGACCACAGATATTACAGACACTTATTGATTCAAAAGTTTCTTGATGTTTGGTGTAAATATTTATTTGAAAAATAAATAATAATAAAAATTGGTATTTATTTTATATTAATACTCATTGAGTGATTAATCAAATAAACTTTAAAAACAACAGAGAAAAATGTTGACACGTGAGACCCGAACCCGCGACGATCTCCCTCGAGAGAGATCATTGCGAGTTCGAGTCTCGCGTGTTGACATTTTTCGTTGTTGTTTTTAAAGTTTTTCAAGTTTCCCAAGCACGGAGTGAGTGCTATAAAAACAAAAATAAACAAACATAAATTTCATCACACTGCGGCTTTCCTTGTGAGGTAACTGTGAGGTAAGTTAGATACTGCGATTAACATGGTTGTCAGTTGGGCAGACTGAATAAAAATGTAACAACTAGGTTTTGTTTATTTCGTTAACCAGGAATATTGAAATAGTTTTACTTGCTTATCCAAGCCACCTAGCTTAAGACACCACCCATAAAATTTAAACTACTAGTTTAATTTTTCTAAAGTTATGTATTATGTGAAGAACAATCTAACGAAGGCGAAAGCATCTTTAAACTCTAATATTATGCCCTCTGACTTGTACTTGTTGGAATAAAAAGTTGCAGATGTTAAGATGAAAGTCAGAAACAATCAAGTTCAAAAGACTGGTTGAAAATAGCCGTGCAGGAAATAAACTAAACGAAAAGGCGTATAGCGTATAGAGTAGTTCCTTTTAAAACCTAGCGATGACATTTCTGGTTTGTTTACTTTTCCCGAATAACATGGTGATTTTGTGACTTATTTAGTTTAGGGATATTTTAGGATTAAAACTTCTTAAAGAAAAGATTATGTAACAAAATTAATTAGTTTTAATTTGATTAGCCACCTGTTAGATCTATAAGAGGCATAATATCTCATTAATGTTTTTCGATTAATAATTGTGGAAAGTTTTTAAAGAATTTTTGATATCTCCGAATATTTTAGTCGGTTTTAGGTTTTAAGTTTTAGGTTTTCTCTCTTCTTATTTTAATTTACAAAATATTCTTTCTTCTTTAGTAATTATTAAAGAAGTACTAGTTAATTGTATCGTCTGAAAATAAGTTGAATTACTATCTGATATAAACAACTTATTTATTTAACCATATGGTCGTAACGTTATGGCAGAGAATATGCAGACGACCATCCGAATAGTCATGATAACCTACATAACCAAAGATATCGATTATGCCGGTATATACTTTATGGTAGGAAGAGGTGAAATTAATAATTAAATTTCCTAGTATCCACGGTCGCAAAAAAGGGGCCGTTTTAATAAATGGATCAAATTCACCGATTTTCCGGGAAAAAAGGAAGATCAAGAACAAAAGTCACAATTTATGTACTCAACGCACGTTTCACTTCGACACCGAAGGAACGCTAGCGTTTTTAACACTTTTTATACGTGTGGTGTGGCCAATCAAATTATTTTTGCAACAGGAATGAATTTGAAATTTTTTTTGTTAATTTAACAATACAATTAAATCGTTTTTATGTTTTATGATTTCAAGCTGCTCTAATATATTTAACGTTAATCCCTTGTCACAATTATGTATAAATTCAAAAGAGTGGTTCGCCGTTAAAATTTGTCCGGCCCGGTGTTTATTTTCGCTGCCATCGTGAAAGTTACATTGAACAGTTTGCAGAGAATAACAATTTTTAATTAATTTCACCTTTTTAATAATGGATTTCGGCAAAGCAACGCCTAAATAAAATATAATACATATGATACGATTTATCTCTGCACTTTCACCCTTATTTCAATATATATATATATATATATATATATATATATATATATCTGCTGCCAATAATATATGTACAGGCTGTTTTTAGACAAGATATTTGTACCTTAATTTTAAGCGTTTAAGAGGCGATTTAGCGGCTAAAATGAAATGCCTTCATAAAAATAGCTGACATGTGACATGAAGCCAACGGATAGGCGCAGGCTGCCATGCAGTCTTTAATTTAAGCATATGCACCGTGATTTATTTAGTATTGATTATATCATAAAGATAAGCAGATGGCCCTCGTTATGAAAACAGGCAATCGTCGCCTATAGACACCAAAGATGTAAATGGTGTTGGTGATGATGTGGTGAGGTGTTGATGCCAGTTGCATAAGTTTATCGGCTCCCTTACTCCTCAAACCAGAACATGACAGTAACAAGCACTAACACTGACACACGCTTATGATTGCGGCATTATATTTTTTTTATTACTATTAGTATTATTTATGATATACTATTTAGTGTTATTTATAACGCAACGTATTTGGGCTGTATTTGTTATGCTTGTTCAGCGTGGGCTAATAAAGTTGCGAGTGGTACAATCCAGTGGAAACTACTTCAAAATTAGCGTCTAGCATTAATATTTCTATGTAAAATATATCGCACTCTAAGCTCCGAAGCTTTACCCGTTTTATCAGGTGTCTTACCATTAGATATAGAAATTCAGTGCCGGACTTTAATGTACTACATTTCTAGGAGTTTTAGCAAATCCAGAATTTATCAACCCGCAAGCTCAAATAAAATACGTCGCCTTTTTAATCCTGTAATCGACGTACTAATAAATTAATTGATGACCGCCCCGTCGGTCGAGTGGTCAGCGTCTCTGATTACGCAATCGACGGGGCTCGGGTTCGATCCCCGACGGGGACAAGCATTTGTGTGATGAGCATAAATGTTTGTTTTTCCGGGTTTGGGTGTTTGTATTAATATCGTTGACTAACACCTACAACACAAGCAAATAATTTGCTTACTTTGGGGTTAAATCAGTAATTGTAATTTGTCCCGTGAATATTTATTATTATCTATAAATATAATAAAATCGTAGGAAAGTCAAAACTGTACATTGAATATTTTTTTAAAAGAATACTTGGGGCGTGATCTACAATCAATGTCAAAATTTTTGTCTGTTTGTCTGTATGTATGTTCGGGGTAAACTCAAAAAGTATTGCATATATTTACTTCAAACTTTGCATGAATATTAATAATAGGTCGGGTCAACATATAGGCTACATATTATCACGCAATCACCTACGGGAGAGGGGCAGTGCGGAGTAAACGAACTCCGCGCGGACGAAGTCGCTAGCAACAGCTAGTTTATTAATAATATATATTTAATTAATTGATTAATTGATGAATGGCAACCGCGTTGGTGTTTTTCAACTAAAAGATGGCATTTATATAACTTTTTCCCTTGCGTCCGGGATCGCTTAAGTAAAACGTGGATTTGAATCATATCATTGAATAGATTAAATAGATCACATAATTGAACAGTTTCTCACTAGCCACGGTAATTTTAAAGCTAAATTATTCTCGTTTAAATTAGTTCCTTCTTGCGAGTCCTTTTTGCGAGTGCTCTTCATTAAATTATAAATATGAACAAACTACACATTATTTTTTTGTTATAGCACTCACCCCGTGCTTGGGAATCTGGAAAAACCTTAAAAACAACAAAGAAAAATATCGACACGCGGGATTTGAACCTGCGACCATTTCCCTAAAGCCGGGACGCTCTTCCGCTGAGCTAGTGTCGACAGGCTCGAGGCGGCGAAATTCTTCTTTGCTATATGATCGATTACGTCGATTGTACTGATCGCTATCTATACATACGTATAACTAGTTAAATGAGTTCATCGTTACAGATGAAATTCACATTTATAATTTTGATCAGTACTTTCGTATTTTCTAATTATTTTTTTGTTATAGCACTCACCCCGTGCTTGGGAATCTGGAAAAACCTTAAAAACAACAAAGAAAAATATCGACACGCGGGATTTGAACCTGCGACCATTTCCCTAAAGCCGGGACGCTCTTCCGCTGAGCTAGTGTCGACAGGCTCGAGGCGGCGAAATTCTTTTTTGCTATATGATCGATTACGTCGATTGTACTGATCGCTAGCTATACATGCGTATAACTAGTTAAATGAGTTCATCGTTACAGATGAAGTTCACATTTATAATTTTGATCAGTACAACAAAACTACACATTACATTCTTTGGGAGTGTAACCTTTGACAAAACGAACATCGTCAAATGCTTGGTAGTGTTCGTTGTATATCCGATGTAATTTATTACTTCGACCTTGTGGGTACACGTGGAAACTTCCGTGCCTTCAAGCGATTTTGTCATACTTACTACTGGAAGCAAAATTAAGTAGGCCATTCTGGTAGGTCCTTAATTTCCAAACTTCCATTGTGCAATAGCAATCAGACCTAACCTGATTGTAAAAGTCTCATTTCGTAGCGTTTTTATGCTTTTAACATTTTGCTGTCTCCTACTAAAAAGGGAGGGAAACAGGATGTATTTTCCGACTCCTCCTATATACTTCTGATTAATTTCGTTGCGGGATTCAAGATAATTTAGCTTTTCCTCAGGGCACCGAGCTTGAAACTCAGTGGTTATCAGGACGGTTGCCGCTGTTGATTCTGATTTACAGAAATTACAGTGATGGGAATGAGAGGCAGGCCCATTGCCCTTTAATTATGATTGCGGCGGAAAAAGGTAAGGCGGTTTTACCAGACCCGGGCGATACAATGCAGTACTCTACTACCTAGTCGCCACGATTAGCGATTCACATAGCCTATTTTTCGCCTCTTACGAACTGCCTGGCAGAACGGCAGATGGTCTGTTATTTAAAGTTTGCCCGGACCATCATGGTTCTATTGGAAGGCCCCACGTCTCGTCACCATAACAATACGTTTTATGAATAGTAATATTATTTGAGCATTATGCAGTGTTTTGTATGTTGCACCACGATTAATGCGCCTTCGCACAATGTCATCATTATGAACAATTTTTATTGGCTGAATAGCCTGCGAATTGTAAAGATACGAGATAAATGGGAGTTAGAAGATGGGTTACGAGACATACAGTTGCGCTGGAATGCAATCGACGCTTTGCATTTACGATTCAACCACTTGCTTCAAAGTTCGGATCCGTAATATGATGCTGCAGTTTGTGGCTATAAAATTATACAGAAATATCAAAAATCTTCAAAGTTCGGATACGTAATATGATGCTGCAGTCTGTGGCTATAAAATTATACAGAAATATGAAAAATCTTCAAAGTTCGGATACGTAATATGATGCTACAGTTTGTGGCTATAAAATAATACAGAAATTTCAAAAATCTTCAAAGTTCGGATACGTAATATGATGCTGCAGTTTGTGGCTATAAAATTATAAAGAAATATCAAAAACCTTCAAATGTGACGATCGAATCGACAATATATCTTCTTCTTCATTCGCAAATCAAAATACCTACTTTACTGGCAAATACACACAATGGCCTAGATTCTACAATCTTTACGTAGAGAGCATATTATATAACAACACTCGTAACTAAAACTCTAAAAATGCAGCACTTGAAAGGAAAATTGCGTGGAGATGCAAAACGACTCATTCAAAATTTAAACATCTCAGCTGACAATTACCTTTTACTAGGTGGTAGAGTTCTGCATTGTCTCGCCCGTGTCTGGTACCACCGCCTTACCTATTCCTGCCGCAATAGCGTCAGTGCTTGTCACTGTCGTCTTTTGGTGGAGAGTAAAGTAGTCGGTAAACTTATGCATGTGGCATTAGACCTAGCCACAAGATAACAACACACCAAATATTTTTGGTGTCTATAGGCGATGATTGACTCCATCAGAAGACACATCAGCTTGTTTGGTATCTTATGATATAAAAAAAGACAAGTACGAAACGGAGTGGGGTTTGCTAGAAGATAAAGCCCCACACCTGTTGTGAACTAAGGTTATTGAGATGTTTTTAAATCCATTCGCGGCTCATATACAATCAGCATATGAAATCAGATGTCTTCATGATACATCGATGGAATTTTCGGCGTCGGGAAGTGACGACCCCATCGCCCGCCGGAGGGATAATATTCTTTTTTGAGATTATTCCACCGGTGCAGTCAGTCAAAAAAAGTGGTAGTGCCATGCTTAGCTGAATGGGTCGGCACGACCGGGGCGATACCACTACCTCTCTAAAAACCAACGTAAAGTGACAGCTTTGCTGTTGCGTTTCGTTTGGTCTGTGAGGTTCCCAGAGGCCCTTTCCCCCTCCCCCTAACACTATGGAAGCGCAATTTAAAGGTAGTAGTTTACCCCAGGGGGGTACCACTAGCGTAAGCGGTGGAGAATCCCCCTCTGGACATCCATGTTCAGGGGTTTGTAATCAGCCTAATCATGGATGCCCAGGCTGCCCTGCGTACTCTGGGGGGGGGGGGGGGGGCACAATTGCGCTCTCAAACTTCGCTGCTCGGGGCAAATCGAACAGACATCGAAAGGCACCTTCTACCACACTCCACGTGGATTATACTAATATTAGGGGTCTTCACTCAAACCTAAATTCCGTCCACTACCATCTTGAGACGGCTAAGCCGGCTCTGTTCTTTTTAACTGAGACGCAGATATCTTCTCCGGCTGATACCTCATATCTCTCCTACCTGGGGTACAAATTCGAGCATTCATATGTACCCCGGGCGGAAGTTTGTGCTTATGTCAGAGAGGATATCTGCTCTCGACGTCTCAGCAGCATTGAAGGCTATAGGGACCTATCCATCCTCTGGCTGCGTGTAGACTGCTACGACCATCCCCACATCTATGCGTGCCTCTACAGGTCCCATAGCGGAAATGCTGAAGTCGACAGGCTCGTTGAGCACCTTCAAACGGCTGTAGATTTCGTGTTGCAACAGACCCCCTCCGCTGAGATCGTGATCTTAGGCGATTTTAATGCCCACCACGCCGAATGGCTGTGTTCACGCACTACCGATCATGCGGGGAGGTCTGTTCACGATTTTGACTTGGCATATGGTCTAACACAATTGGTAACCACGCCTATGCGAATTCCCGATGTGGACGATCATACGCCTTCACTGCTGGACCATCTGCTGACCTCCCATCCGGACAATTATCAGGTATCTGTGGACGTCCCTCTTGGTACGTCAGACCACTGCCTGATCCGGAGTAAAGTGCCGGCTACGCGCCTATCACGGCCTCCTTTTGCAGGCTGTCGTCGCGTTTGGCACTATAGGTCAGCAGATTGGGACGGGATGCGGTCTTTTTTTGCGTCCTACCCATGGGGGCGGATGTGCTTCTCGCTGGATGATCCGAGTGTCATCGCCGACTCTATCGCTGATGTAGTGCTGCAGGGCATGGAACTTTTCATTCCATTTTCTGCGGTACCAGTTGGTGGTAAGTCTCAGCCTTGGTTTGGTCGCTCCTGCAAAACGGCTTCACGCCGAAAGCAGGAATTTTACCGGGCTTGGGCTGCAGCGTCGACATCTCGTGATGAAAAAACCAGCGCGTTACGTAAGGAGTACAATTCCGCTTCCAGGTTCTTAAAAAGAGCTATCGCCAAGGCAAAATCTGAACACATTGGCAGAATTGGTGAGAAATTAGTTCGCCTTCCTTCGGGAACTCGTGCGTTCTGGTCTCTCGCCAAGGCTGTCTTGGGGAATTTCTCACAGCCCTCTCTTCCACCCTTACACGGAGATGATGACTCTCTGGCCCATACCGCAAGGGAGAAGGCCGATCTTTTGGGCTCGTTTTTTGCGGCCAACTCGACTCTGGATGACCAAGGAAATGCACCGCCTACCATCCCGCAGTGCTATAGTTCTATGACGGAATTAAAATTCTAGCAGTCTTCCGTATGTAAAGCACTTTTTTCCTTGGACGTCCATAAGTCGAGTGGACCGGATGGCATCCCTCCGATTGTACTTAAATCATGTGCTCCAGAGCTGGCGCCGGTACTAACACGCCTATTCCGGCTCTCCTACTCACTCGGCGTAGTACCGATTTCATGGAAGACAGCTTTAGTGCATCCCGTCCCTAAAAAAGGAGATCACTCTAATCCGTCTAACTATCGGCCGATAGCCATAACCTCCTTATTCTCCAAAATTATGGAGACAATCATCAACTCGCAGCTCCTCAAGTATTTAGAAGAGCACCAGCTGATTAGCGACCGCCAGTACGGTTTCCGTCGCGGCCGCTCAGCTGGTGATCTTCTTGTATACTTAACACATCGGTGGGCGGAAGCAGTTGAGTCCAAGGGGGAGGCATTGGCAGTTAGTTTGGACATAGCGAAGGCCTTTGATAGGGTATGGCACAAAGCGCTTCTGGCGAAGCTGCCTTCCTATGGGCTTCCCGAGAAATTATGCAAGTGGATCACCAGTTTTTTGGCTGATCGGAGCATCAAGGTCGTAGTTGACGGTGCGTGCTCTGACCTTAAATCTATCAGTGCTGGTGTTCCACAAGGCTACGTACTATCAACGACACTGTTCCTTCTGCATATCAATGACATGATGCGAAATCCCAACATACATTGCTATGCAGATGACAGTACTGGTGATGCTACATACTCCGACCGAAGCGGTATTTCTCGGGAACACGTCGAAGAGAGCCGAAACAAGCTTGTGTCCGAAGTTGAGAATCGACTAACCGATGTCTCGGAATGGGGTCGTCAAAACCTGGTCACTTTTAACCCCAAAAAGACACAGCTTTGCATGTTTTCCGCTAAAAAGACACCCTTTGTCGTGTCACCTCGATTTGGGGATACTCTCCTGACAGCCTCAGCTAGTATCGGGATTCTGGGAGTCGACATATCGAATTACGTTCAGTTTCGCGGTCATTTGGAAGGTAAGGCTAAACTAGCCTCCAAAAAGCTCGGTGTGCTCAGCAGAGCGAGGCAATACTTCTTGTCGGCCCATCGCCTTCAACTTTATGAGGCTCAAATTCGGCCCCACATGGAGTACTGTTCTCATCTCTGGGCCGGAGCTCCTCAGTACCAGATCCTTCCTCTTGATCGCATTCAGCGTAGAGCGGTTCGAATCGTTGATGACCTGGCTATTTCGAAACGGCTCGACTCTTTGGCATTGCGCAGAGATGTTGGCTCACTCTGTGTCTTCTATCGTATCTTTCATGGAGAGTGTTCCGACGAGTTATTTGGATTAATTCCTGCCGCCGAATTCCATCATCGGACATCGCGTCAAAATTTGAAATTCCATCCTCACCATCTCGATGTCTGGAATTCCACAACTGTGCGTTTCTCTCGACACTTTTTGCCTCGCACTACTTTGTTGTGGAACCAATTACCGGCAGGGGTGTTTCCAAACGGTTACGACTTGGGGGCCTTCAAGAAAAGAGCTTACTCATTCTTAAAAGGCCGGCAACGCAACTGCAAGACCTCTGGTATTGTGGATGTCCATGGGCGGCGGTGATCACTTACCATCAGGTGCACCTCCTGCTCGTTTGCCCCCTCTTCTATAAAAAAAAAAACGCCATACATACCTAGGTACTTGAGATCCATTGTTGGCAGCATAACTTAGCATCCAGCTTTCTCAATAAGATGTGATATCGAAAAAGCTGGATGCTAAGATATGTTGACTATAAAGAAGCAAGAAAATGATGATAAAGAAAAGTATGTCGGGGTCAGGCAATGATAATCAGCTTTGTTCTTGTGCCAAAAGATCTACTTCACACAGGTTCAAAGGTGTCGCTGATTCTTAGAAGGAGGATTCTTTAGGTGAACAGACGTAACTTACAATTTAAGTATATTTTAATACAAGCAGTCGTTGATTCGGGTGCGACTCAATACGTCGCGCTGTGGTTTAAATGCTCCTCATCAAAACGAAACACGGACTAAAAATTATTGCGCAATAATGATCCCACATGATGCAATGGAAAATTATGGTGCAATTAAAAATTAAACCCGCTCAAACTTTCGTTCGATCCGCCCTGTTGGTTGAGTGGTTAGCGACCCTGACTACGCAATCGACGGGGCTCGAGTTCGATCTCCGACGGGGACAAGCATTTGCGTGATGAGCATAAATGTTTGTATTTCCGGGTTTGGGTGTTTATTATGTATGTAACAGTATTTAAATATGTATTTCTATGTATTAGTATCGTTGACTAACACCCACAACACAAGCAAATAATTTGTTTACTTTGGGGTTAGATCAGTAAGTGTAATTTGTTGTGTGAATATTAAATATTAATCTTTGCGCAATCTTCAATATTAACCCTAAATGTTCAATAATATTGCACAGTTCGTAATATTGAGCAATATTATTGCAAGTCTATAGGGCGCCTAATACTAGCTGTAATGATAGGAACTATTATATAATCTGTGCTAGCTGATCTACGTAGCGTCAGCCGCGAGTAGTGTCGCAGGTCATCAATACAAGAAAGTTTCGTTTCGCCACTAGCGAGTTGCTTGATTGCACGAAGCGCTAAATAAGAGGAAAAATCATTGACATATTATTACTATGGACATGGAAAAAGTGTGTCCCAATTACATACAATTACAATACACATCACAGAAATAGAAATCTTAACAAAGGAATTTAAACACTAAATTCCAAACTTGTTCTAGATCATACTCTTTATTTGAATTTAAATATGGATAATTCAAATAAAAAATATGATAGAACAAGGAATGCATGAAGTCGCTTTGTTGGCAAAATTTGATAAAGTTATTTAACTTTACGAACTAGTTTACGGAAGAAAAAAACAGTAATGTTAACTAAAAGTTTTGTTACAATTTTCTTTAGTACAGTTTTTCAGTAACTAAAAAATATTGGATACTATTTTTTTCTTTTCTCTTGTTAACAAAAAATGCCGATAATACGTTGTGTAATTAATTAAAATAATTCATTATAAGTTACCAATTTATTCTACTACTACTAATAGTGTAAAAATATTTAAAAATATATATAATTTTATAATTTATTAAATTTAAATTAATTTTATTAGTTTTTCATTTGATAGGTCCGTTATTTTATTATTTATTTTATTATATGTTGACAGTCTCTCTATTAGCGTCATCGTTTAACTATAAAGAAACAAATAACCACAGTTGAAATATGAATTAGAAACACACACGTTATTTTTTGTGAATCATATAGCCCAAACGGGTTACAGTCATAATTAAACCCGGTTATATATGTAGAATATTGGTGGAAACTGATTTTAGAGATGGGGGTAATTATAATTAAATAAATCTTTGTTATCGTTATTTATTTACGTAGAAAAATAAATAATTCCAATAATGTATTATTGACATTGATATTTGTTAAGTATATGACACTCGTTGTAAATAACTTGGATACGTTCCATATAAACAGAAGTAAGGCTTTATCTCCTACTCGAAAATATACTTTTGAGGCGAGAAAATGATCTTTTAACTTCTACCGACGTCCCGGGAGAAAATTTCAAAATTAAAGTCAATGTTTTTTTTTATATATCATAAGATAAGATACCAAACAAGCAGATAGGTCTCCTGATTGAAAGAGTCAACCATCGCCTATAGACACCAAAGATGTTAATGGTGCGTTGCAATCTTGTGGCGAGATCTAATGCCACATGCCTAAGTTTACCGGCTACCTTACCCTCCAAATTGGAACACGACAGTGACAAGCACTGACGCTATTGCGGCAGGAATAGGTAAGGCGGTGGTACCTAACCCGGGCGAGACAATGCAGAACTCTACCACCTAGTAGCTATGATGGTAGTGACTCGCATAGCCAATCGGTCGCCCTTTACGACCTGCCTGGCAGAACGGCAGTTGGTCTATTCTTCAAAGGAGCCCGGAACCAACACGGGGAATATTATTTTATTTTTTATTTTTTATGTAAACAAAAAAAACATATTTATTTAACTATAATTACTCCATCCTTAAAATCAGTTGCCACCAATATGATACATAGGTAACAGGGCTTGGTCATTATAACAAAAAGAACATGTGATCAGATATTCCTTGTATTATATAGTATTATATAAATATACAACACTTGATAAAATATATAAAACACCTGTTTTTCTTTTCGTCCATGTTATAAAGGTGTTTTTTTTAAACTATTGTTTCATACCAAAATAAAGTGAAGAATAAGGTAAGGTAAGTAAACCAAATGGCATGTACTTGCAGTGCTGGCACAGCTTTATTATTTTTTTTATAAACGATTAGAGCATACAACTTTTGGCAAAAAATATTATTGCCCTCGCGATGTAGCAATAATACTCTTCCATGCTGAATAACGTGTTGGGTCTCGAGAAATTTAAAATAAATATACTAAAAATCAAATCCAAACTAAATATATTTAAAAAAACAATAATGGGTCTCGGGATAGATGACATTTTGACATTTGTTTTTGCAATCAATTCAATTTTAAATAAAATTGTGTTTTTTCGTAGCAAAAAAATAATTTAAAAGATTAAACAATAGCCTTCTTACTGAAAATATGATATACCCTCGTCTTCTTTCAGTTCACTTGCGTAGTTTTTACACGATTTTACAATACAATACGGCATCGTTGATGTGTACTCGTGTACGCGGTCTTACAATGACTAACGCCAAATTGTCGCTCTTTCTTCGTATTGTAAGACATTTGCCTCGGACATTTTTTAGCGCGGACCCGACGTCCATAGTAATAATATGTCAATGGGAAAAATGTTAATTCTTCCGCTTATTTAATGGGTGTTAACCCATTGTTACCGTATAAAGGCGATAATTGTGTAGCGGTTCTTATGAAGACTTTCTACATATGATATGTTAAAAACTTCTATCCTGCTCTCGCGCAAGGATAGAGCGATTGATTGAGACGTCTGTTTTATTTCATCTATAAAAGCGATGAAATGAACACGAAATTTTAATAGTGTATCTTTTACCGGAAATGTATAAAATCTAGGAATTGTATAAATGTCCTAGGAAATGTATAAAATTCCAAAACTATTTAGGAAATGTGTAAAATATTGTTTTAAAAATTATTTAATACATACATATCCTAGAAAACGTAAACATATCCTAGGAATTGTATATAATTCCAATATCGTATTGGAAAATGTATAAGAAGATTGCTTTCTTTAATAAAACACGTTGTTAAAATGAGAATAGTAATTTTTATTTAAAGCACTTGAAAATCTGGTAACAATACATCCAGTACATCCTCTGCATTAAAAAGAACTCTTGGGATATACATTATTTGTTTTAAGATTCCGTTCTTGGTACCAATTTGATAGAGCACATCATGATTCTTAGCCAAAACTACACCTATAATATTTCGGGCATCACCACGTCCTCTATCGACCTCTGGAACTGAAATTCGTACAGACGTGCCAATAGTTAGCGCGATCGCCTGATCAGATGATGCAATTTCCTACCCTCGCGTTGCTATCACCGCGTACCCATTGATATCTTAAATTTTCTACATTTCCGCTTGCTATTTTGGAAATATATAGATTTTCTAGGAAATGTGTCCAATATGATTCATTTCACAGATTTCCGGGTTATTGTGGGAATTACGTACATCTCCTAGGAATTATATACAATAACGGATTACATACATTTCCGTTGACATATCTAATATGTCCGGATGCAACTTAGGACTGGGTAGTAGAGCGTCGTTGAGAGAGTATCTACTTGTAAAGTGAAACCCATACGTACTAGTATGGTTTGGGCGGTAGATTTTATTACACAGTGATGTGGAATATATGGCTCCATATGGTTGAAGTCTACGTACTCTTGGAGACAAGCATGGTAGTGTGCTTGAATTGGGGGTTACGTTCAAATCTATATTTCTGTTTCTGAAAGCAAGCTAGGGTGAATGCTGCGACTCGCCGTTTAGCGGTGCATCGGATTTAAAGGGCAGAACGATGACGTAGCGTCCAGATTATCATGACTATACGTTTTTTGATAAAAGGATTCGCATAGCTCTTCATCGAGAATATACCTCCGCTGCTCTAGAAATGTTCTACACAAGTTATTAAAAGTATATCTGACATACTCTCTCCTATTTTAACGTTGTTAGTAAATTAATCGTTCTTACAGGAAGCATTTTCAGAAAAAATTAAAACTTCCGTGGTAAGGTCACTTCACTATTTAAATAAATTAAAAATAATATATTTCTAAAAACAAACTTTTATTAATTGTTATTTAAGAAAAGAACTAAAAGGGTAATATATGGCCATATCTGTGCTTGCCGATGAATAAGTATTTATAACATATAAACCAAGTGTGTACGTAATCAGAGTGGAGTACCACAACGTAGTGTATTATAACGGAACTAGTTGGCCGCGCCTTACGTATTACGTATTACGTATGGCGCGGCCAACTAGTTCCGCGCGCACTATAGGTCCATTATTATTTTACCTGGTATTATTATTTTTGCAAAAATATAGTTTAAACTGAGTTTATACAATTCAGACATTACCTTTCCTCAAATAATAAAACTTAATATAATAGTCACGTTATTGTGGAAACAGAAGAAATCAAGTTTTTGGGTACGTACATTGATCATCACTGTTAATGGACGACCCATACCTACAACTTATGTCTGAAATTAAATAAATACTAGCGATCGCCTTGAACCGAAATTCTAGCATAGACTAAACAATAAAAGTTCTTTTAAGTTTGACAAATGAATTTAGCCGTGAATAAAATAGTATTCGTGTGTGTATATTATCCTTTGACAAGTGAAAGATGTAGTTTCCTTTATCTAAGATTCTATCACGTATGTCAAATGAATCTGATCTGTGTGTAATATTTATTCTTATTAATTTAATTTATTTCTAATGCATTTTATTAAAAAATATTTGGCTTTTGCAATCCTCCACAATGTAAACTTTAGCTGTGACAAATTTCATGCTCCACTGTTCACACAATTGCTTAAAAAAGGGGTTCAAAGTTTTTCCTTTGACGTATTAATATATAACTTTATGTGTTATACGAAGGATAAGATGAAAAATAGGGAAATATAGGAAAAATGCTGTATTTGTGGCGGTATGGTCTGATTTTGTGGTTAACTCACCTACTTGGAAGAGGGTGTTTTTACATCAGAAAGATGCATAGTTTCGATGTAGACCATTATTTAAAAGAAACAAAATATTAACTTTAGCTTGTATGTAGGTAGGTTTAAAAAGTTATTAGTTTTACTAATGAACATACAGATTTATATTAAGTTGCTAAAGACAAATCTAAAGTAGGATTCAGTAAATCTAAAAAAAAAAAATGCTGTTTCTATCACAAAAGTAAATAATAAGATACCCAAAGAAATACGAGAACTATCAGATAAAATTCAACATAGTAGATTAAAAAATGGCTACTAGAAAAAAAAACTGTAAGCCGGTTGACCTTGCAGGCCATCCCTGAAACTTCTCGCTAAATGCAAGTATTTTAAGCTTAAAGAAACAAAAATTATACCTAAGCAGATTTTTTCGGAATACAAAAATGTAATTTTTTTTATAAATGGCAGTAATTTAATTTTTTTAAAACTGCATATTTTGAAAACGATGATCGATTTGATCCGTCGAATGGAATTTAACGAATTTGGCCCAAAAATGTTGAAGTAATACATTTTTTTAAATTTTCGTTATTGATAAAAAATTTATCTTCACGCCCATATCCCCGAAAGTGTAGGCAGAGGTACAACAAGTGCACCCACGATTAGCCGAAGATACTTGGTCCCACAATGTGATAGGTGGCAAGCGTATCGCCAACCGGGCACTTTCCGATCCCGGGCAACTTTGTGTTTCTCAGAAAACTGAAAAAAACTTTTTTTTATGTGCCCGACCCGGGAATCGAACCCCGGGACCTCATGTGGTCAACGCCAACGCTGGACGACTAGACAACAGAGGCTATTTATTTATTGATAAATCCCAAATTTTACAGATTTTGATCTAATTTAAGAATTTGAGGCAGATTTTAAGAGAAAAAAAAACTGATTAGATTTGTAAGTCAAGCGTGTATTGATCTGAAAGTTATTTTAAAAGTATTAAGTTAGTTTTCTGTAAACAACAACATATTACTCTTTAAAAAGCTGTAACTTTTAAAAACTTTATTCGATCTTGATTTTGAAACTGTATTTGACGTAATAATTTAAGTACTATAATAATAATTATTTATGTATTAAATTTGGTAGAAGGTCATAAATGACCAGTTAAATAATCTTGAAAATTCACTACCTATTTTGTCACATTGAAGTAATCATACTAAATAAAATAGTAAGTCCTAAAACTTATATTTAATTTACAAGAAAACTTAACATCGCGATCTATTAATCTATCACCGCCATCTATACTACACGTTGAGAAACCAAACTTGTGATTCTAGTGGCACGTTCTTAGATAAGAGTACCTGGTTTACACTGCAGCATTGTAAGGCGCATGACCAGAGTACTAAGTGTGAGTTTTTCTTTTCGCATTCGATCGTGAGCGCGTTTGGAGTTTACTAGGAATTTGTATGTGATTTGTACAGCGCCACCTAGTGGTAAACGTGAGAAACCAGTTTAACACAAGGGGGCGCTGTACAAATCACATACAAATTCCTAGTAAACTCCAAACACGCTCACGATCGAATGCGTAAAGAAAAACTCACACTTAGCACTCTGTTTCGTTACGATCGGGCGTTTCCTTCTGGAGCGTTCGTTCGGTTGTAACGGTCGCTGTGTTGCGTTCTACTAGGAACGGCACGGTGATTGGGTCTTCATCGATGATAGTCCTATTAAAGGCTAGTGAATAGTGTAACTTATATTAAAAAAATACTGTTTTACCAAATTTTTGAGGTTTTTAAAATTTGTCAAAATCTCCAAGACGGAATTGGTTCAAATTTTCAGGAAGTCTAAGTTGAACAGAATCCAATCAAGTGCCATCAACCGTATTTCGATCGGTCAAGCCCTTCAAAAGTTATGAGATATTTACATACACACACACGCACATCAATACATACTCACATACTAATGTCATCTTAAAAATAGCTGGAAAAGGTTTCTAGGGCCTCATAATGTTGAGATCTCGTGAAAACTTGATTTTTGAAAATTGATGCAAAATCAGTAACTTCCTTATCTACATACGTAGCGGGAAGTAAAAAATTCTATTCTTTAAATGATTTTTTGATTATAGATAGTCATAAATATTTATTCATCCTTATTTAAAGAATTTATTTGTTTGATACTCATATTAATGCAATTATTTGTGTGATGAATTAAGAAACATTAAGCTAAAAATTATTAAATAAGAAAATTCATAAATACATTAGCGAATGGGATGATATTCCTCCTTAATTCAAAGACGAAATTGAGGTATTCATTTTGCGAAATTTCCGCGAAGTCTTATATGGAACTACTGTGATGCAACTGAAACGAAGAAGTGTTATGAATGAGGTATATTTATCCAAAGGCTGAAAATTAAAGGAAACCACAGCGGCACAATAGCCCACCCACGTCCACCACACTTTCTTCCACGTCCGTAGCAAAGGCAGAAACACACAAATTATGTACTCAATTCACATTCCACTTCGTAACCGAAATATCTTTATGACAGTCGAGAAAAGAGACTTCACTCTATGAAAGATGAAGCATTAATGCCTTAAACCTTTTTTTTCCCCTCCCGAAAATAACATCGATAATTTATATATAAATATTTTTCTTCGTAAATTACATTTTTTTTTCCTCTTAACTTAGATTCTCGATAAAAACAAATAAATGTGAAACGAAACACAGCAGGCTAAATACATTTTTACATTATTCTGTGTCATGTTATCTGTGTAATTTACTCTCTGTCTATAGGCGATGGTTGACTCTTACCATCAGGCGACCCATCTGATTGTTTGCTGTTTTATATATATATATATGTGTGTGTCTATGTATGTAATCTTTGCCCGTTTCGATAGAGGTTGGCCGGGAGTCGGTCGACAATGTTCTTGCTTTAAATTAAAATTGGTCAGTTTAAAAAATATAATTATATAAACATAAGGCCATGGTGCTTCTCGTAAGTTTTGTCAAAATTGCTGAAGAAAATGCGTTTCAATAAAATGTGTCCGTCACGGGACACGACGCTATAGTCTAGACAAGATGGCGCTGTAACATCGTAAGGAATTCATTGCAAGTGACTTGTGATAAGGAAATAATATTAGAATCGGAAGTCTACCATCAATAAGAATTTTACCTGCTGTTATCATTCAAGACCAATAAAACACAGCATCATCGGATTCTAACCTTTCACTTAACGTAACATTGTAAGGAAATTCTTTGCAATTGACTTATAAAAACAAAATTAGAACCCGATGGAAATTTGGTGTGTTGGTCCCGGCCTCCTTAGTAGAATAGGCCAACTGCCGTTCTGCCAGGCAGGTCGTAAAAGGCGACCGATTGGCTATCGAGTCACTACCATCGTGGCTACTAGGTGGTAGAGTTCTGCATTGTCTCGCCCGGGTCTGGTACCACCGCCTTACCTATTCCTGCCGCAATAGCGTCAGTGCTTGTCGCTGTCGTGTTCCGGTTTGGAGGGTAAGGTAGCCGGTAAACTTATGCATGTGGCATTAGATCTCGCCACAAGATAGCAACGCACCATTAACATCTTTGGTGTCTATAGGCGATGGTTGACTCTTTCCATCAGGAGACCCATCTGCTTGTTTGCTATCTTATGATATAAAAAAAAAAAAAAATTACCAGCTGTTATTGTTCTGGACCAGTGAAACACAGCAACATCGCATTGTAACCTTTTGTTTAAATATTTGAACTTCTTATGTTTGGAGAGCTTGGATGGATGGATGGATGGATGGATAATGGATGGATAATACAGGAAGAAAAAAATCAACTTTTTTCTTCCTGTATAATCATTCGGGCCTGGAGTTTGGCACTATAGGTCAGCAGATTGAGACGGGATGCGGTCTTTTTTTGTATCCTACCCATGGAGGTGGATGTGCTTCTCGCTGGATGATCCAAGTGTCATCGATGACTCTATCGCTGATGTGGTGCTGCAAGGCATGTAACTTTTCATTTCATTTTCTGCGATACTAGTTGTTGGTAAGTCTTAGCTTTGGTTTGGTCGCTCCTGCAAAATGGCTTCACGCCGAAAGCAGGAATGCTACCGGGCTTGGGCTGCAGCGTCTACATCTCGTGATGAAAAAAACAGCGCATTACGTAAGGAGTACAATTCCGGCTTGAGGTTCTTCAAAAGAGCTATCGCCAAGGCAAAATCTGAACACATTGGCAGAATTGGTGAGAAACTAGTTCTTTCGGGAACTCGTGCGTTCTGGTCTCTTACCAAGGCTCTCTTGGGGAATTTCTCACAGTCCTCTCTTCCATCCTTATACGTAGACGATGACTCTCTGGCCCATACCACAAAGGAGAAGGGCGATCTTCTGGGCTCGTATCTGACCCTCTTCCTACATCAGAAGTGGGATCGGATTCACTCCCACTTCAGCATCAAACTATTTCGGTTAATTATGTAGAACAGTAAATGTCTCTTTTCGCTTGTGGTGTGGAAACTATTCTTTGAAAAATAGTAGAAAATATTAATTCACGTTCTGTAACTCCCATTAAATTGATACACTTTGATTCTGATGAAGCAGACGATTATGACAAACTGTTATTCTCCTCCTTGCTTCGTATTCTTCATTACTGAGGGTCGTAACCTCCTCATTAGATCGTTCTTAATAGCACAATATTACGCCATTGGACTCTATCTTTAGCGGCGTGCAGAGAATCATAAAACTTTTTAGACATGAGATTAGTGCAAACCTGGTCTGACCATCGCATAGGTGTACGACCACGTGGTCTTTTGTCTTCTACTTTTCCGGTCACGATTAGCTTTTCGAGATTGTCCCCTTGCTTTCTAGAAATGTAGCCGAAGTATTATAGAATTCTCTGAAGGCACGTAGCAGACAGTCTGGTCGTTACTCCAAGTTGTTTTAGTATGGAGGCGTTGGTTCTGTGTGCTGTCCAAGGGATACGTAACATTTTCCTCCAGCACCACATTTCAAAGCATCAATACGACACCTGTCTGCAGGTTTTAGTGTTCATGACTCTGCGCCGTACACAAATATAGAGAACACCAGCGTACGAACCAGCTTGTGCTTTGTTTTTAATGAGATGCTTTTGTCGTTCCAAAGACGCTTCATCTGACTCATAGCATTTTTATGGTGTACCTTACTAGCTGGTGTTCCTTAAGTAAAATAATTATAGAAAAGAAAAAATTAGACGGGGTTGATCAAATCATTGTACCTACTCACTCACTTAAGAGTCATGCCGTCACCTACTTCACAAGCTGCTGTCTTGGCAAGCTATATTTATATAACTTGAAGATCTCTTCCTTTCAGACGTAGATATGAATCGATTTAAGAGCACCACTGCATTTCGAGGAAGTTGCAATTTTTGTGATAGAATTGAACATCGTGACAACGATTGTCGTGATAAACAGAAACTTATCTCAAATAATTTTTGCTTGCAGCGAAAGCAGGTCATCTACCACTATCTCTGGTGGCGTGTCCAGTGGCCGACCACCAGTGGTCTGCTATGTATGTTGTGACCCCGTCCCAGCCACAAAGCTTCCATTTGTCCGATGCACTACAAGAAGAAAGAAGTTGCCACTTCGAGTTCCGAAAAACAGAAAAGCAGTAATCTGTTCCAGAGCGTTACATGGTGTATTACACTAAGTAAAATTTAATCATCTTTTATACTTGAGTCTGGTTTAGAATGTAGCCATATCAAACAAGTCAGGATGAACGAGGCGTTCCTTGTCCTCAGATGTATAAAGATTCGCACACGAGGACGTGTGCATGTCAGTATGGCCGTGACGGCGTCCGCGTCGTCAAATGCAAGAATATTGTAAAGTGTAAACAACAAATGCACCGCCTGGGCCGGCAAGCGCATCGTTCGATATCCCTACTACTCAACTTGTTTTGCTACCTGTATAAAAGGCTCTGAGCGCCCGCCGATAAGGCAGTCTAGGCTCTGGCGTGGCTCGATACACTTGTTGTATCTTGCTAGTAGCTTATCCTTGACTCTTGGGTAATTAATTTGTGCAAGCAAATTAATTATTATTGTCAACTATAAATTAGTCGAAGTACAATTTATAATTTACTATCTATTGCTTAAATTATGACTTATTTATAATAAGGAATAATTATGATTTGTTGACGAGAACAAGTAATTAATAATGGAAAGTTGATCAAAATATAAAGATCTGTTATATCACCACATCCGCATTTTATTTATCGTATCTGACCCACTTCCTACATATATATATATATATATATATATATATATATATATATATATATATATATATATATATATATATATATTTGCATCAAATCACCTACGGGGGTGAGGCTGTGCGGAGTAAACGAAGTTCGCGCGGACAGCTAGTATGGTATAAGAGTGCTAATAAGTCCGAAAACAATTAATTAAATAAAATGTTATTAATATCGACCTTCCGTTTTAAAATCGATCGTTAAAATGTGGACCTCCGTGTTGGTCTGGGCTCCTTTGAAGAATAGGCCAACTGCCGTTCTGCAAGGCAGGTCGTAAAAGGCTACCAATTGGCAATGCGTGTCACTACCATCGTGACTACTAGGTGGTAGAATTCTGCAATGTCTTGCCCGGGTATTTGATTACACCGTCTAACCTATTCCTATCGCAATAGCAGCAATTCTTGTCATTGTCATGTTCCAATTTTGAGGATAAAGTAGCCGGTAGACTTATGCATGTGGCATTGCCATCCTGCCACACTTATAACAACGCACAATTAACAGCTTTGGTAATATATATATATATATATATATATATATATATATATATATATATATATATATATATATATATATATATATATATATATATATATATATATATATATATATATATATATATATATAATATAGGCAATGGTTACTCTTCTCATCAGGAGGGCCATCTGCTCATTTACTACCTTATGATATAAAAAGTACTGCACACTAAAGTATTGATTATGGACTTATAGATATAGTCATGTATTTTTGCCTTTAACCTTGGAAGTCGGGCAGTTACCGCCGCGCGTCTCCTCTTGCACCGCTTCAGCACGAGCGGCGTGGTCGCGCTAATTTTGATGTGATTTTGACCGTGTGAATTTCAAATTGAACATACACGTCTATATATTTCACAAATCATATGCATTAGCCAACACAAATAGCTAAAAATTATTTATATATTGCGTTATACGCTTGCAAAGTATGAAAGTAATAACACTTCAAAAAAAGCGCAATGATTAAATTTTTCATTAATTTGCCAAATGTAATATTGGTGTGGTACTTAAGAATATACAACAGGGCCATGGAAGATTATTCAAATGTGAATTAATTAAACACAAGGCTATAGGTACCTCACTTTTTAACTTTCTTTATCGTATCACGCAACAATTATAATAAATATTGGATTTTATTTGAGTATGATGATGTATTAGGCGTCGAAGCACATGTACTATATTTCGTAAGTGCATGTATGTAGAAACATATTATAATATGTTTGTATATTTGTATGTTTATTCACGAATTTCTCGGAAACTAAAAGCAAGATCGAAATAAACAGGTATATTCCAACTTAGGGAACGATCCAAGTTTCATCAAATTTAGTTAAGTAGTTTTTGAGATATGAGTATCCATACCATTTTAATATTATAAATGCGAAAGTAACTCTGTTCGTCTGTCTATCTGTCTGACTGAAATGAATGAAATTTGGTACAAATATAGTTTAAGACCCGAGAAAGGGCATAGGATAGCTTTTATCCCGGAAATCCCACGGAAACGGGTACTATAGGGAGAAATCTCGGTACTGTCTATCTTTTAAACCATGACAATAAGAAGAAACTAAGGCTAATTTTATTTTAGAATTGTTTCCACACGGATGGAAGTCCTAGTAGGTACTCCCAGAGCTAGTAGTTAATATTAAAAGTAAAGTATCTTCACACCCTTATCCCCGAAGAGGTATGCAGAGGTACAACTAGTACGCCCACGATTAGCCGAAGATGCTCTATACCACAATGTGATAGGTGAACCTTAACCTCATATGGTCAACACTGACACCGGACTGCAAGACCACAAACGCGATAACCCAATTTTATAAAAAACGCATGTTTTTTATAAAAGGGTTTATCTTTACTTTTTTTTTATAGAATCACTACATAGTATAAAACAAAGTCGCCCTCCGCTTGTCTCTAAGCTTTCGTCAGTTTAAATAAATAAACTGTAATGTTTTTATTCTTCCACAATATCTTTCTACCCTAATTTTGTTTTTACATCATGAAACCTTCTTTCTCTTATTCAGTTCCAGGAAAAAAGGAAGATTCCGTCGATTGTACTGATTGATCATATAGCAAAGAAAAATTTCGCCACGTCAAGCCTGTCGACACTAGCTCAGTGGGAGAGCATCCCGGCTTTGTGGATGGGCCGCAGGTTCAAGTCCTGCATGTCGATATTTTTCTTTGTTGTTTTTAAAAGTTTTTCAAGTTTTCCCAAGCACGGGGTGAGTGCTATAGCACAAAAATAAGTTAACACATTGTTTCTTTTACATTATCGCTGTGAATCATTCCAGAAATAATCATTCCAAAGTACCACCGAACAGATTTTGATGCAGTTTTCACTGTTTTTAGGCAAATTATTCCTGAAAGTTTATACATACAAAAAATTATAATTGTGTATTTTGCATTACAGAGAAAATCCCATGTTTTGTGATGAAGCCGTCAAAAAACGATTTTCGAGCACTTACATTGCATGCGCTGGCTAAACCGTAGTACCTACCTCGGCCGCACTTTCGTCTATCGTCGAAGATATTAGCGCGTTAAGGCACGCACAGCCCGGAGTGTATGCGACAATAGCCGGTCACACCTGCATTTATCGTGTCATTGCATGAAGTTTTGTGACGATAGACGCAAGTGCAGCCGAGGCATATGAGATACATCAAAATAATATACTACGGAAATGTACTTATAATAAAAAGGCTTACAAAAAAGTCCGCAATATCATACCTATCTCCTAAGGTTCACTGTAACCATTTTAATCTCTAAATAATTATTACTTTATTTGCAAAAGCTAATTTCTCCTACTCAGTATTAATCCTTATCGTAATAAGTACATTTAGTTACCTTGGCCGTTTAATGTGGATAAAAATTGTCCTTTACTTTTTCACTTAAATGAGTACTTTAGAAGTTATCACAGATTTAAAATTACACGCACCAAAAAAAATGCTTGTAGCGAACCGACTGTCATTGGCCCGTGGCCCCCCGCGCCGCGCTAAATAATTTTTTGACGCAGTAAAACCAAAGGTAAAACTGCAGCAACCGACATCCCCTTCCCTATATCGCCGGAACCGGAACACGGCGAGTATACCTACTCTCTCGAACAAATAAAGAATTTTCAATATAGGTTCATAAATGACCGACTTCTGAGGTAACAAACATAAAAAACATACAGCTGAATTGTAAACCTCTTCCTTTTGGGAAGTCGGTAGGAAATGCTTATAGCGCGCGGCGCCTAGCATGTATAGCATATTTTATATACGCAATATAGTCTTTGTTAACAAAACAGATTTAGAAGCGATTGTACGTAGCTAGGAGCCAAAAACACTGCTTTTCAGCACGGACCAACAAACCGTATTTTTAGCGCGGCATTACCACCAACACATAGCACACGCACACCAAAGCACCAACAATTAATTGTTCAAAGAACCCCGTGCGAAGCCGGACCGGGTCGCTAGTGTATTTATAATAGGAACATAATAGAATAATAATATATTTATAATATGAATCGCCTCTGAGGTCTAATGGTCTGAAGTCGGCGTTAACCATACGAGGTCCCGGTTTCGATTACCGGGCCAGGAAAATAAAAAATATGATTTCAGTTTTTTGATAAAAACAACGTTGTCCGGGATTTGCAAAATACCCGGTTGGCGATAGGCTGGTCACCTATTACACTCAGATTAAGTGCTTCGGCTAATCGTGGGTGCACATGTTGTACCTCTGTCTACCATCGGGGACACGGGCGTGAAGATACTTTTTACTTTTTTATGAATATGATGAGACATTCACTACTCCGAAGTCTACTTGGAACTCTTATAACTATAAACTTCGCCATGAATGTCCGTCCGTCCTTCCGCAGCCTAGCTCAGAGATACTTCGTACTAGAAAGCTATGATTAGATTCGAATCGATTTGGTAAAATAAAATTTTGAAAAATATATTTTTGTGCACGTAGTGTAGCTTCTTATTTTTAACTTTCCGCTACGTATGTAGATAAGGAAATTACTGAGTTTGTCCCGATTTTCGAAAATCGAGTTTTCACCAGATCTTCATGTTTTGAGGTTCTAGGAACCTTTTCCGACTATTTTCACGATGACGTCAGTCTGTCTGTTTATGTGTGTATGTATATGTTTGTATGTAAGCATCTCATAATTTTTGAACGGCTTGACCGATCGAAACGCGGTTGATAGCATTCGACTGGATTCCGAATAATTACGATTTTTGACCTCTGACATAAAAATATGCTTAGGTGTAACTTTTGTTTCTTTGAGCTTAAAACACCTAAATTTAACAGGAAGTTTCAGGGATGGCCATCAGGGTCAACCGGTTTACAGATTTTTTCTCGTTTACGCTAATGTATGGGGTAATATTGGATAGGAATTTAAAAAATATTGTGGGTTTATGAAAACAGTTTCTCGATTAAGGGTCCATTCGTGAAATAATAAGGTTTAAAGGACTAATTTTTGTTGAGTCAAGTAAATCCCTGCCTAAACTAAATTTGTTGTTGGTTATAAATGAATGAAAAAATCACAATAGTAGTAAGTATAAAGTACACTTAGTAGTAGTAGTAGGTATAAAATATAAAGTACACTTTGTAAGTTTACGAATATTATGTAGTTTACAGGCGTTGAACACATTTATAGCGGAATATATTCGTCACTAGCTGAGCCAGCAACTTTGTCCGCGTGGAAAAATTGGAAAAAAATGTAGCCTAAGTTACTCCCTATCACATCAGCTTTATAGATATATTTATGTCATAAGATAGCAGACGTGCTGATAGCTTTTCTAATGAAGAGACAACCATCAGATATTGACACTAGATATTTTATAATGGTGCGTTGCTATCCATGGAATGATAAATGCATACGTCCACCTGTGTTTGTTTTTAAACAAAATTTCATCCTTTATTTAATCCTTTTAAGGGTTAATTTTTGAAAACAATGTTAGCTAATGTTTGAACCCGGATTTTCAACAGTCTTCATGCCCAATTTCATTAAAATAGGTTCAGGTTCATTAAAATAGGACAGCCGGGCTGGCAGACAGACAGACCTTCACATTTATAATATTAGTATGGATATGGATGTAAAGTGGGACGATTTCTCTTTTTATTTGATATGTTTGTCTATTTTAATGATAGAAAAAAACCCATGTAAACCGGCTGACCCTGCAGTCCATCTTTGACACTTACCTTTAAATTAAAGTATTTTAAGCTCAAAGGAATACTTTAAAAGTCTTAATTAAGTATATTAGAAACAACATAATAATACATACATATCTTCACGCTAGATCCCTTACGGGGTAGTCAGAGAGAACCGAGTGCCATACATCACGATCCTTGAAGGCTTGACTCGCTTCCTCCACATTCATCATCCTCTTCATACACACATGCCGGTTTCGAAGACTCTTGACATCACCTTTGGACAGTACTCGATCAATCTGATCATGGTACGTCAGTCTTGGTCTTCTTCGGTACGGAAGGATGTACCTTCCACATTCGCATTGTATATCTGTTTTGTTAACCTTTTATCTACTATTCTTTGTACATGTCCGAACCAACGCAACATGCCCTTTCTTATCTTTACACCAACACTTTCTTTCAAGCTTAATTTCTCTCTCACTTCCACATTACGAACCCGGTACGCGAGTGTTACGCCACATATTTTTCATAGCGATCTAATCGCAACCGTGTTGATTTTACTTTCATGTCCTTTCTGACTTACCGGCAGGGGTATTTCCGAACGGATACGACATAGGGACCTTCAAGAAAAGAGCTTACTCATTCTTAAAAGGCCGGCAACGCAACTGCAAGACCTCTGGTATTGCAGATGTCCATGGGCGGCGGTGATCACTTACCATCAGGTAAGTGATCACCTCTTGCTCGTTTGCCCCCTCTTCTATAAAAAAAAAATACCCAACTCTCACATTCATACAATAGCGTTGGGATCGAATCATATCTTCAGGAAATCTAAAACTGACAGATTCCAATCAAGCACGAGAAACTATGTTTCGATCGGTCAAGGCGTTACAAAGTTATGGCAAGCTTATTTACACATACATACGCACTTAACGTGAAAATTACCGAAAAGGTTTCTAGAACTTTTTTTAAATCATTGTGAAATCAGCAACTTTCTTTAATGGGAAGTTAAAATAAAAACATTATGCAGCATGTCTAATATCTTAACGTGCCCAAATATGTTTCTTAAAATTGTTCAATTTATTATTACTTTTTTAATAATTATTATTTTTCGAAAAAAGACTAATTAATCAATTAAAAATTTGTTTTGGAATAATTAACAAATAAATTCAATGTATATTCACGCCCATATTCCCGAAGAGGCAGGCAGAGACACAACCAGTACACCCACGATTAGCTGAAGATATTTGCGGCCGGTTTCTGAAACGCAAATTAATTTTAACAAGCAATTCATCTGTGTTTAATAGATCATTTGCTTGTTAAAATTGTGTGATAGGTGGCCAGCCTGTCGTCTACCGGTCATTTATCCAATTCCGGACAACGTTATTTTAATCAGAAATTTTAAAAGAATCATTATTTTCTTGGTTCGACCCGGGAATTGAACCCGAAACCTCTTGTGATCAACACCAACATCGGACCACCAGCCCACAGAGTCGATTTAGGCGAAGGAAATTTAGATTATTTTACATATTATTATGGAGTTTTTTTATTTTTAAAGAAAATTCAAGCTAACTAATTTTAGAGTTCAGAATGCTTATAAAAGTTTGAACGCTCGAAAATTTTGGCGCCTCTAAAACCGAGTAAATTAAGGCCCACGAGCAGGCTTCTCGGACTTATGAATGAAATCCGCCACTGCGTGTCGCCGATTTCAGCGGTGTGGCACGGTACCGCTTATATGTATTTTTGTCCGTAGGAGGTATTGGAAAATTAAAAATTACGTAAGAGAAAATAAATTGAAGCGTTCTCGCATTGCACTAACAACAGGTCGCGACGTCAGGAGTCACTTGACGCACCACCTCTGCTTTAACTTCGCCGCTATCATCTACTGTAGTTTTAGGATTCCGTACTCAAAGGGTACAAACGGAACCCTATTACTAAGACTTCGCTGTCTGTCTGTCTATCACCAGGCTGTATCTCATGAACCGTGATAGCTAGACAGTTGAAAATTTCACAGATGATGTATTTCTATTGCTACTATAACAACAAAACAGCATATAACAGATATTTAAAGGGAGCTACCATACAACAAATGTCTGCCTTTTTCAAAGATAACGGTACGGAACCATTAGTGCGAGATTCCGACTCGCACCTGACCGGTTTTTCTAAACTCATCCGTGCCAAGCCGGGGCCTATCGCTACTTTAGTATAAATCATATATATAGTATATATTATACACTCTACTTGTTTAAACGGCATGACAAGTTCAGACCAGATAGACTAGTGGTGTTCGAGATCTGTCTACTTATCTTTTTCGTGACATGTAGGTAGAAAAAAGTTTCTAAGTAAATAATAATATAATAATAATAATAATAATCATTTAATTCAGGCAACATGGCCCATATTATAAATACCTTATAGACTAACATACATATTAATATAATATACTTAAAAACTACACTTTGTCACGTGTTGACGGCACTTCATTCCGGAGTCTCCCCCGGAACCTTCGATAGACTACAACCAGTCGGCCAGAATTCCCCCACCTCAAAGGTCGACAGGAGATGCGTCGGTACTCTCACCACAAAAGAACTAAAGTTGACCTTGTGGCGAGACTGCAGACGTTCGACCCTCAAATGGAGAGACGTCTTCTTACTGATGTAGCCCACGATGTCCTCCTCATTCATGGACCAGTGCAGACAAGATATGTACAAGGGTGTTGCGGGGACCTCGCTCCGCAGACGCAGCTCGGGTAAAGAGTCCTCCTTGTCTATTAACTAGCAGAACAAGTGAAACTAATAAATTAACTAACCGTCATGTTCGTTCTCATTTTCTATCATAATCACATACGACAGTTCACGTAATCCATGGCACAAAAAGGAACTAGCGGCACTTATCCACACGTAATTACACAATAAGATGCAAAAACAGTAAACATCAGACCATCAGTTTCATTTACTTGTCTTGTGGCTTCGATCACCACCCGCGCCGTTAGTACAATGACTACCATAGCATAGCTACTTTCTCTGTTCATCTACAACATTTTGTATAGGCACATCCTTGTCTAAACGGAAACTATGCGAAGTTGCCGCTTTGTTGCAATAAATTGCGTAATTTGTGGCTCCGAACAACTTTATCTCGTAATATCTGTAAGTACTATATTTGGGATCAACAATAAAGCAAAAATTTGAGGCAAAATGTTAAGGAGTATATTGAAATTCGATCGAATTAGATCCTCCGTCATCGCAGTCGGATGTAATGTATTCCGGTTTCGTTGCCGTACAATGAAAAGGAGCCGAGAAAACACTGCATAAAGGTGGATCAACATATGTTCACGGTTATTACTGGATTCGTAGATTGCTGATCCAGTAATAACCGTGAACATATGTTGATCCACCTTTATGCAGTGTTTTCTCGATTCCTTTTCATTGTAGGGCGACTAAACCGGAATATATTACATCCGACTGCGATGTCGGAGGATCTAATTCGATCGAATTTCAATATACTCGTGAACATTTTGCCTCAAAATTTTGCCTCATTGTTGATCCTGAATATAGTGCTTACAGATCGCGAGATAAAGTTGTTCGGATTCACAATTTATGCAACTTATTACAATAGAGCGGCAACTTCGCACAGTTTTCGTCTAGACAAGGATGAGCCTATACAAAATGTTGTAGATGAACAGAGAAAGTCGCTATGCTATGGTAGTCATTGTACTGACGGCGCGGGAGGTGATCGAAACCACAAGACAAACGAAACTGATGGTCGGATGTTTAATGCTTTGCATCTAATTGTGTGATTACGTGTGGATAAGGGCCGCCGGTTACTTTTTGGGCCACGGATTACGTGTATTGTCGTATGTGATTATGATGGAAAATGGGAATGAAAATGGCGGTTAGTTAGTTAATTTATTAGTTTTACTTGTAATGGTATTCTACTAGTTAATAAAATAAGCAGGAAATAATAAGGTAAACAATTTACTTAAGAACTTTTTTCTACCTACATGTCACGAAAAAGAAAAGTAGACAGATCTCAAACACTACTAGTCTGTCTGGTCTGGACTTTTTTCCGTTGTTCCGTTTAAACCAGTATAGTGTATAATCTCTAATAAAAATATAATACTATATCTATGATTTATACTAAAGTAGCGATACGCCCCGGCTTGGCACGGATGAGTTTAGAAAAACCAGTCAATTGAGAGTCAGAATCACGCACGAATGGTTTGGTACCATTGTCTTTGAAAAACGCAGACATTTGTTGTATTGGAGCTCCCCTTGAATATTTGTTTTATTCTGCTTTGAATATTTGTTGTTATAGTAGCAATAGAAATACATCTGTGAAATTTTCAACTGTCTAGCTACCATGGTTCATGAAATACAGCCTGGTGATAGACAGACAAACAGCGAAGTCTTAATAATAGGGTTCCGTTTGTACCCTTTGAGTACGGAACCCTAAAACTACAGTAGATGATAGCGGCGGAGTGAAAGCAGATGGTGACTCCTGACGTATCGACCTGTTGTTAGTGCGATTCGAAAACGGTTTAATTTATTTTCTTTTATGTAATTTTTAATTTTTCATACCTCCTACGGACAAAAATACATACAAGCGATACGGCACAACACCGCTGAAATCGGCGAGACGCAGTAGCAGATTCTATTCAGAGGCCCGAGAGGCCTGCCCGTGGGCCTCACTTTACTCAGTTTTAGAGGCGCCAACATTTTCGAGAGTTCAAACTTTTATAGCCATTCCGAACTCAAAAATTAGTTAGATTAATTTTCTTTAAACATTAAAAAAAAAACTCCATAAAAATATACTAAATAATCTATTTTAAATTTCCTTCGCCTAAATCGTCTCTGTGGTCTGGGTCCAGTGTTGGTGTTAATCACGAGAGGTCCCGGGTTCGATTCCCGGGTAGAACGATTAAAAAAATGTTTTTTTTTTTAGTTTTCTGATAAAACCAACGTTGTCCGGGATTGGATTAAAGTGACCGGTAGACGATAGACTTTTCACCTGTCTGTCACATTGTGGGACTAATGGCCGGTTTCCAAAACGCAAATCAATTTTAACAAGCAGTGTTTAACATAATTGTAACAAGCAAGCGATCTATTAAACACCGATTAATATCTTGTTAATCGAGGCATCGGGACAAACGGGAAAAAACTAGTTTGCTAAATCACGTTTTTTTGTATTGTTTGTTAAATAACAATTTTACAAAAATTACACGATATACCTGAAGATAAGTATTGTGCTAACTTATTACATGAAAGAATATACTTTACTCGATCATATAAAATTCCGAAAACAGGCTAAAAAATCTCTAAAACAAATAATTTGTTAATAATATTTCCAATCTTCCACATGATTTTTATATGGTGATATTTAGTTTTAAATACAAAAAAGAATGTGCTTGGTTTTTAGCTGATATTTATTTATCCGAAAATTAACACATTTCCCAGCGATTTCAGAACATACGCCGCCACCCATTTTCTATAGAATTAACGCGGGTCAAAATACCTCGCCTTAAAATTAATTTGCGTTTCGGAAACCGGCCGTGAATATCTACAGCTAATAGTGGGTGCACTGGTTGTACCTCTGCCTTCCACTTCGGGAATATGGGCGTGAAGATACTTTGAATTTACTTTTTAATTTATCGCAATATTAATTCTTAACCGATCAATTAGACTTTATCTCAATATCAATAATTAAAAAAAGTAATAATGAATCCTAAAATTTTTAGAAATATTTGGGCACGTTAAGGTATTAGACATGCTGCATAATGTTTTTATTTTAACTTCCCATGAAAGAAAGTTGCTGATTTCAACCTTATTTTAAAAAATCGAGTTTTCTTACGACGTTTCCACGACGACGACGACAGTATGTCTGTATATATGTATGAACGGGTGTTAAGTGCGTGTGTAGATATGTGTGTATAAGCTTGCCATAACTTTTTAACGCCTTGACCGCCAATAGTTATGAGACGTTTACATACAAATATATACATACACATATAAACAGACAGACTGACGTCATCGTTAAAATAGTCAGAAAAGGTTCCTAGGACCTCAAAACATGGGGATGAAAACTTGATTTTCGAAAATCGGGGCAAAATCAGTAACTATCCTTATCTACATACGTAGCGAAAAGTTAAAAATAAGTAGCTATTAGCTACACTACGTGCACAAAAATATATTTTTCAATATTTTATTTTACCAAACCGATTATTATAGCTTTCTAGTACGAAGTATTTTTGTTCTGAGTTAGGCTGCGGGACGGACGGATATTGATGACAAAGTTTGTAGTTATAAGGGTTCCTAGTAGACTTCTGACCACTAGTGCATGTCTCATCATATTCATAAAAAATTAAAAAGGATCTTCACGCCCATATCCAGAAGAGGTAGGCAGAGGTATAACATGTGCACACACGATTAGCCAATGTACTTAGTCCGAGTGTGATAGGTGGCCAGCCTATCGCCAGCCGGGCACTTTTCCAATCCCGAGCAACATTGTTTTTTAGCAGAAAACTGAAAAAAAACATTTTTTTTAATTTACCCGACCTAGGAATCGAACCCGGGACCTCGTGTGGTCAACACCGACATCGGACCAGTAGACCACAGAGGCGAATCATGTTATAAATATATTATTATTCTATCAAGTTCATATCTATATTATATTATTATTTATACATATAATATAATACATATAATAAAATCGTAGGAAAGTCAAAACTGTACATTGAATATTTTTTTAAAAGAATACTTGGGGTGTGATCTACAATCGATATCGAAGCCAAAAATATAATTAAAAGAAGTTGGTTGCTGCAGTTTTACTGCGTCAAAAAATTATTCACCGCGGTGCAGGGGGCCGCGGAGCGACGCCAGCCAGTTCGTTATAAACAATTTTTTTTGGTTGCGTGTGATTATAAATCTGTACTTACTTCTAAAGTGCTCATTTAAATAAAAAAAGGAAAGGAAAATTTTGATCCACATTAAACGGCCACGGTAACAAATGTACTTATTACCATAAGGATTAATACTGATTAAGAAAAATTAGCTTTTGCAAATAAAGTAATAATTATTTAGAGATAAAAATGGTAACTGTGAGTCAACCTTAGGAGATAGACATAGGTATGCTATCGCGGACTTTTTTGTAAGTCTTTTCATGATATTATAGGTACATTTCCGTAATATATTATTTTAATGCATCTCATATTATACTTCGGCCGCACTTGCGTCTATCGTCACAAAACTTCATGCAATGATACGATAAACGCAGACGTGACCGGCTACTATCGCATACACTCCGATGGGTGTGCCTTAGCACGCTAATGTCTTCGACGATAGACAGATCTGTTGGGTGGTTTTGTAGCGGACTTCTGGAATGATTTACAGCGATAACGTAAAGGAATAATGTGATAATTTATAAATATTAGGAAAATTTTTAAAAATAAAAAATGTCAGTGTTAGGTTCAATAAATAACGTAAATTTGTTGGAAATAAAAATATGAGCAATAAAATAAACTAATACTCAATCAGATTATATAAACCCTTAAAATCATGCGAGAATTAAAAAGAATTCACGAAGAAAAAAAAAGGTTTGAGATGAAAATATTTTGAAAATTTGGAAAAAGGAAAACGAAAGAAAAAACCGAGGATATAAAAGGGTCCTAGATGTGGATTGATGACTGTTTCCTGAAACTAAATAGAAGAAAAAAGGGTTCAGGATGTAAAAACAAAATTAGAGCAAAAAGCTATTGTGGAAGAATTAAAATATTACAGTTTAAATGACGAAAGCTTAGAAACAGACAGACAGAGGCAAAGGGCGACTTGTTTTATACTATGTAGTGACTTGTTTTATACTATTATTCTATCAAAAAAGTAGTCATAAACACGTGTTCTTTATAAAGTTCGTTTACCATAATATCGCCTTTGTGGTCTTATGGTCTGGTATCAGTGTTGACCATATGAGGTTGATATTACGATTCACAGGTCGGGCAATTCAAAAAATGTGTTTTTTTCAGTCTTCTTATTATGATTGCCTAGGATTGGATAAGCGCCCGGTTGGTAATAGGCTTGCCACCTGTAACATTGTGGGACAGAGTATCTTCGGCTAATCTTGGGTGCACGGGCGTGAAGATACTTTACTTTTAATATTAATTACTGGCTGTGCCCGCAACTTCGTCCGCGTGGAAAAAATTATAAAATAGGAGTAGCCTAAGTTACTTCTTATTACCATGGTTTAAAAGATATCGGGATAAACATTATCCTATGTCCTTTCTCGGGTCTCAAACTATATTTGTACCAAGTTTCATTCAAATCGATTTAGTGGCTTAAGCGTGAAGAAGAGAAAGACAGACAGACAGAAGACCAGAGTTACTTTCGCATTTATAATATTAAAATGGTATGGATTCTTGTATCTCAAAAACTAAACTGATTTTGATGAAACTTGGACCGTTGCCTAAGTTACCTGTTTATCTCGATCTTGCTTTTAGTTTCCAAGAAATTCGTGGATAAACATACCAATATACAAACATGTTATAATATATATACACTTACGAAATTTAGTACATGTGCTTGGACGCCTAATTACATCATCATACTCAAATATAATCCAATATTTATTATAGGTATTTGTTGTGTGATACGATAAAGAAAATTAAAAAATAAGGTATAATCTTTAATCGACCTTAATTTACATTTGAATAATATTCTATGGCCCTATTGTATATTCTAAAGTATGACACCAACTTTACATTTGGAAAATTACTGAAAAATTTAATCGTTGCGATTTTTTGAAATGGTATTACTTACATACTCGTACTTTGCAAGCGCATAACGAAATATAAGTATAAATAATTTTTAGATCTTTGTGTTGGCGTATGGCCGATGAATATGATTTGTGAAACATATAGATGAGTGTGTTTAGTTTGAATTCCCACGGTGAAAATTACATCAAAATTAGTGCGGCCACTTGTACAGAAGGGGCGCGCGTGTCGACGCGCGGCGGTAACTGCCCAGTTCCCAAGGTCAAAAGCTTTATTTCCGACAAAAATGCAAGACTATACCTATATGTACATACTAAATACTTTGGTGTGTGGTACTTTTTATATCATAAGGTAGCAAATAAGCAGATGGCCCTCGTAATAGAAAGAGTAACCATCGCCTTTACACACTAAAGATGTTAATAGTACATTGCTTCCGGTGTGGCGGGATGGCAAATACCACATGCATAAATCTAACGGCTACCTTGTCCTCTTAACATGACAATGATAAGTAATGAGGCTATTGCGACAGGAATAGGTAAGGCAGTGGTAACAAATGTGGGCGAGACATTGCGGAATTCTACCACCTAGTAGTCACGATGGTAGTGATATGCATTGCCAGTTGGTAGCCTTTTACGACCTGCCTTGCAGAATAGTAGTTGGCCTATTCTTCAAAGGAGCCCAGACCAACACGGGGGTCTACACACGTTTTATTTGTTAAACTGCTGTTGCCTGCGACTTCGTCCGCGCGGACTTAGTTTACTCCGCACTACACCTCCCCCGTAGGTGATAGCGTGAAAATATGTAGCCTATATGTTGACCCGACCTGTCAGTAATATTCATGCAAAATTTGAAGTAAATCCATGAAGTACTTTTTGAGTTTACCCCGGACATACATACAAACAGACAAACAGACAAACAGACATACATACAAACAGACAAAAAAATCTAAAAACTATATTTTTGGCTTCTATATCGATTATAGATCACGCCCCAAGTATTTTTTTAAAAAAATATTCAATGTACAATTTTGACTTTCCTACGATTTTATTATAAGATTACGAATTTCAGTTTCGTTAGCGAGACGATTTCTGTCATTTCGCTTCTACCGCTCCATAAAAGAATTTATATCCAATAGTCTTATGAACATTTGAGAGCGAGTATTGGCAGATAAGTTTGGCAACGTCGCATTAGACCATCAAATGCCCGACGGTCATGATTGGTCATAAGCCGGATCAACGACGGATCAACGACGGATTTGTATATGTGATCAACAATAGCCCTTTATACCTTACATATTAAACCGTACATCTAGGCTCTGAAAAAACCGATTCGGAGCCAATTATGTTTGCCAGTTGTTGCAAAGGATTAAGAATAGCGGTCTGGATCAACAATAGCAATCCGATCAACAATGTGTTCATCTGACACCGAGATGGATCAATAATTTACGAGAAGAGATCTATATATATATATATATATATATATATATATATATATATATATATATATATATATATATATATATATATATATATATATATATATATATATATATATATATATATATATATATATATATATATATATATATGTAGGAAGTGGGTCAGATACGATAAATAAAAATGAGGATGTGGTGATATAACAACTATTTATATTTTGTTCAACTTGTATCAAATATCAAAAATAACATAAGATCACTATTAAAGCTTTCCATCACTAATGACTAGTTCTCGTTTAACAATTCCAAGTAACTTAATTAATCCTTACAACAAATAATTCATAATTTGAGCAATAGATAATCAATTATAAATTGTACTGCGGCTAATTTATAGTTGACTCCTTACTACAAATAATTCATAATTTGAGCAATAGATAATCAATTATAAATTGTACTGCGACTAATTTATAGTTGACAATAATAATTAACTTGTTTGCACAAATTAATTATCCGAGAGTCAAGGATAAGCTACTAGCAAGATACAACAAGTGTACCGAGCCACGCCAGAGCCTAGACTGCCTTATCGGCGGGCGCTCAGAGCCTTTTATACAGGTAGCAAAACAAGTTGAGTAGTAGGGATATCGAACGATGCGCTTGCCGGCCCAGGCCGTGCATTTGTTGTTTACACTTTACAATATTCTTGCATTTGACGACGCGGACGCCGTCACGGCCATACTGACATGCACACGTCCTCGTGTGCGAATCTTTATACATCTGAGGACAATGAACGCCTCGTTCATCCTGACATATCTTTTAGAAAACTAAACATAATCTTTTTTTTACAACTCTATAATTAGCGTGATCTTTTAGCGAAATGTTACAATATTGTGCTGGTCCGGTAACCCCTTCAGCAACTACAAATATTAAACTTTTCTCGTTAGTTTTGAAACCGGAGACTGGATCCTACTAAGCTAGGAATCCCTCTCATCAATTAAAAAAACCGGAGACTAGATTGTACTAAGCTCCCTCTCATCAGTTAAAAACCGGAGACTGGAGTGTATTAAGCTCTCTCTCATCAGTTAAAAACCGGAGACTGGAGTGCACTAAGCTCCCTCTCATCAGTTAGAACCGGAGACTGGAGTTTACTAAGCTCCCTCTCATCAGTTCAAAACCGGAGACTGGAGTGTGCCGTCATATACCTACATTTTTTGTCAATCCTGCATCTTTTGTCAATACTAAATTTTTTTGTTAAATTACTTCTTTTACTTTTTTTTTACATTGATTTCTTCTCATAGTTTTATAAGACTCCCATTTCCTTTATTATTACTTTTTTTGCTTTTTTTTTTACTTACATTTTTAGTGATATTTTTTTATCATCATTTTACTACATTTTTTTTTCGTTTACTTTATATCGTACTTTTTTGCTGATGATGCAACCTCATGAACAGTGGCATTAGTTATTACAAGATTAGAGAAACTCCTTCACAGGTAGTTCGAAGATATTAAAAACTCTGACTGTTATAACTATTTACAATATACACTGCATTTCTATCAATATTGTTTGGACCAGTTTTATGTAGTTCGAAGATATTAAAACTCTGACTGTTATAACTATTTACAATATACACTGCATTTCTATCAATATTGTTTGGACCAGTTTTATGAACAAGATCATTATCATCAGTATACGCCGTCACGTCATCCTTGTTATTATTTTCATATAGGTACCTCAAGAAACCCTACAGGAATATGGGGAACTTCGCAGAGGCTATCATGGGCGCACCTGTTTTCTAAAATTGCGGTAACTTTTAAGGAGCCCTTTTATTTTGAATCAAGTTTCGTTTAGTATCGTTCTTCATTCTTAACAAAAACAATGTCATCTACACTAAAAGGTCTAACATTTCTTTTAACTCTACTCAACCGTAAAATGTCCGATTGGGCTGATTTTTTGATTCTATCGGATACACTGGATCTTCAAAGCTTGTAGATACTTTTGTGAGTTTTTAGTTAGTTGCCTTGAATACCGAATGTCAAATCAATCGGGGCAAAGAAATCACAACAGATTTGTTTAATATGGCTACACTCTAAACCAGACTCAAATATAAAAGATAATTAAATTCGACTTAGTGTAATGCACCATGTAACGCTCTGGAACATATGTTGACTGGTTTTCTGTTTTTCGGAACTCGAAGTGGCAACTTCTTTCTTCTTGTAGCGCATCGGACAAATGGAAGCTTTGTGGCTGGGCCGGGGTCACAACATACATAGCAGACCACTGGTGGTCGGCCACTGGACACGCCACCAGAGATAGTGGTAGATGAACTGCTTTCCTCGAAATGCAGTGGTGCTCTTAAATCGGTTCATATCTACGTCTAAAAGAATATAGTTTGCCAAGACAGCAGTTTGTGAAGTAGGTGACGGCATGACTCTTAAGCGAGTGAGTAGGTACAATGATTTGATCTACCCCATCTAATTGTTTCTTTTCTATAATAATTTTACTTAAGGCACACCATCTAGTAAGTACACCACAAGGTACACCACAAAAATGCTATGAGACAGATGAAGTGTCTTTGGAACGACAGAAGCATCTCATTAAAAACCAATCAGAGGCTGGTTCGTACGCTGGTGTTCTCCATATTTACGTACGACGCAGAGTCATGGACACTGAGAGCTGCAGACAGACGTCGCATTGATGCGTTTGAAATGTGGTGCTGGAGGAAAATGTTACGTATCCCTTGGACAGCACACAGGACCAACGCCTTCATACTAAAACAACTTGGAGTAAAGACCAGACTGTCTGCTACGTGCCTTCAAAGAATTCTATAATACTTCAGCCACATCTCTAGAAAGCAAGGAGACAATGTCGAAAAGCTAATCGTGACCGGAAAAGTAGAAGACAAAAGACCACGTGCCCCTATGCGATGGTCAGACCAGGTTTGCGCCAATCTTATGTCTAAAATGTTTTATGATGCTCTGCACGCCGCTGAAGATAGAGTCCAATGGCATAATATTGTGCTATCAAGAACAATCTAATGAGGAGGTTACGACCCTCAGTAATGAAGAATACGAAGCTAGGAGGAGAGCACCAGTTAGTCATATCGTCTGCTTCATCAGAATCAAAGTATATCAACTTAAGGGGAGTAGATGCATTTACAGAACGTGAATTAATATTTTCTGCTATTTTTCAAAGAATAGTTTCCATACCACAAATGAAAAGAGACATTTACTGCTCTACATAATTAACCGAAATAGTTTGATGCTGAAGTGGGAGTGAATCCGATCCCACTTCTGATGTAGGAAGTGGGTCAGATACGATAAATAAAAATGAGGATGTGGTGATATAACAACTATTTATATTTTGTTCAACTTGTATCAAATATCAAAAATAACATAAGATCACTATTAAAGCTTTCCATCACTAATGACTAGTTCTCGTTTAACAATTCCAAGTAACTTAATTAATCCTTACAACAAATAATTCATAATTTGAGCAATAGATAATCAATTATAAATTGTACTGCGGCTAATTTATAGTTGACTCCTTACTACAAATAATTCATAATTTGAGCAATAGATAATCAATTATAAATTGTACTGCGACTAATTTATAGTTGACAATAATAATTAACTTGTTTGCACAAATTAATTATCCGAGAGTCAAGGATAAGCTACTAGCAAGATACAACAAGTGTACCGAGCCACGCCAGAGCCTAGACTGCCTTATCGGCGGGCGCTCAGAGCCTTTTATACAGGTAGCAAAACAAGTTGAGTAGTAGGGATATCGAACGATGCGCTTGCCGGCCCAGGCCGTGCATTTGTTGTTTACACTTTACAATATTCTTGCATTTGACGACGCGGACGCCGTCATATATATATATATATATATATATATATATATGTATGTATGTTGCGGTGTCATGTTTACATCATTCCTCCGCGCTTGTAATATTAAATCTTAATAAAGTCAGTATGTAACTCGCCGGCACCTCGATCACGCGCAGCAATAAAATAACAGTTATACTCTATTAAAGACTTTTATTTATAGTCCACAAAAATACACAATTATTAGTTACATGCTCAACACTGGTGACCCCGACGTGATCTAGAGGTGCCGTGCCAAAATTTAAATAAAATCGCAATATTAGTAGTTTCGGAAAACAACTTATGTGTGTGGACTTTAAATTCAGTGACAAACCTACAAATTTTTAAATCAACCTTTCAAGTGCCAGTTAAACATTAATTTCGATAACATGATGGAGACTATTAAGCCAGTAGCAATAGCAGGGGTATACACCTCTGCCTCGCTTTTAGCAGAGATTGCCAAATAAATAGAAGACTAGATAAGATGGTTGTAGCGCGACCTAAGTACCGAGGACGCAGTACTAGCCGCTGGCGCTTCCGATCTGCTGGGCGTCCGCACCGTTCGCAGACCCCCAAGCGCACCACGAGAACTGCGGAAAGATTATGTTTCTACCATAAAAAGTTCGGGGACAAGGCACACAGGTGTGTGCAGCCCTGCACCTGGAAAGCTGAGGCGGGAAACGTATCGCCGTGCAGCGAGCAGCGGTGGCCAGCTGCATAGGATCGCCTAATCACCGCCTATGCGTCAAAGATAAGTGTAGTGGTTTAAGTTTTCTTGTAGACACAGGTGCTAACGTATCAGTGTTGCCTCGACACAGAGTGCAGTGCCTTAATAATAATAAGTGTCAAAACTATAGTCTTTTCGCCGCAAACGGTACTCCTATTCGTACATATGGTACAAAAACTTTATTTTTAAACTTAGGCTTAAGGCGTGAATTTAAGTGGACTTTCATAATAGCAGATGTGCGCCAACCTATTTTAGGCGCAGATTTTTTAGCTTATTATAAGTTGCTAGTCAATATCGCCTCACGTCAGCTAGTAGACCAGGTAACGCAATTGAACGTTTTAGCCGCGATTGTTCACTGTGACGAGCAATCGGTTAAAACAATTGACATTTGTCATCCTTTCTATGATATACTTAATATGTATCCTGACATCACCAAGCCTATTTCATTTAAGGAACCGCCTAAGCACTCAACTTACCATTATATTGAGACCAATGGTCCACCTGTCCACGCCAAAGCAAGACCGTTGCCACCACATAGGTACAGTAAAGTCAAGGAAGAGTTCAGGTTGATGCAAGAACTCGGGATTTGTAGACCGTCGAAAAGCGCGTGGGCTAGCCCTTTGCACGTTGTGCCAAAAAAGGACGGGCAACTACGACCCTGTGGGGATTATAGAGCCCTTAATGCTATCACTAAGCCGGATAGGTACCCCATTCCCCGCGTTCATGACTTTACATATATTTTAGAAGGTAAAAAAATATTTTCGCGAATTGACATTAATCGTGCATATCATTTTATCATGGTAGCCCCGGAGGACGTAGAGAAAACCGCCATCATTACGCCCTTCGGACTATTTGAATTCCCACGCATGACTTTTGGTTTGCGCAATGCCGCACAAACTTTTCAACGGTTAATGAATCACACCGTTTTAGAAGGCCTAGATTTTTTATATTCTTATATTGATGACGTCATAATTGCAAGTGATGACTTAGAAAATCATAGAGAACATTTACGTTTAGTTTTCGAGCGGTTAGATAAGTTTGGACTTACCATTGAGTAAATGCTCGTTTGGTCAACCTAAAATCAACTTTTTAGGATTTGAAGTATCCTCCACGGGCATTCGTCCGCTAAAAGAAAAAATTGACGCAATTTGTGCTTTTCCGAAGCCCGAAACAGTCGAGCAGCTTCGGCGATTTTTGGGCATGGTTAATTTTTATAGATTGCATTTACCAAAGGCAGTAGAGTATCAAACCGAATTAAATCGATACTTACGGTCATCTAAGAAAAAGGATAAAACCAAAATCATTTGGGATGATAAATCAAACGCGGCACTACTTTTACTTTACTATAAATTACATATCCGCACACAAGTTAACAATGGCATTTCTACAGACTTACGCATACACCCACACAAATGTTATGTATATCTATATTTACACACTTACACTTATTTTTAGCCTATATGTATTTATATTGCACACATATACACAAATAAATAATATTACCTCTATAGACCCAAGTCTGCCAATAAAAATCGTTAAAACATATACTCACAAACATACAAATACGCTTATTTCTAGTTTATATGTGCTTAGATCTGAAATAACATATAGTAAGATTTGCTGCCTTTTAAAATTTGTTAAATTATATAAACACAATATCACCCGTATTCACATTACACACCCAGACATTCCTATAAATTATGCATACTATTTTCAGCATATAAATATAAAATATAAAATATATAGCACTTGCTACTTACCTTGTCTTTTGAATACTAAATTAGTTCTTATTATAACAACATGGATAATAATACACTAAATACCATACAAGAATTGGACAACTTAGAGTTTACTCGAGCCGTAGAATGTGCAATAACTGACTTACCTAAGTACCAGCATAATAATTGCACTAAATTAAACATTATATCTCAAAATATCCGTAGTATTTATGCTAATATTGAAGACTTAAAAATTACCTTATCTCAATTTCAGACACCTGTTGATATTATAATATTGACAGAGTGCCGTTTAAATTTGAATAAAATAACTCCCAGCATTGATAATTATATCTCATTTCAAACAAATGTTTCTTTAAACCAAAATGATGGGGTGGTGGTCTATGTGCTCAAAAAACATATGGTTAAATCTAAAGAGATATTTTTGGTAAATGCATCATGCATTGAAATTATGATAAATGACTTTACTATACTAGGAATTTATCGATCTCCTTCAATAAGTAACGCAGAACCTTTCATAGATTCATTAGATTTATATTTACAAACAAACAATAATAATAAAAACATTATAATTACTGGAGATATTAACATAAATTTAATAACCAAACAAATAGAAACATCCCATGAACGTAACAATAGACTAACTTATCTTTCTGTTCTTTCATCTCATGGCCTTTTTCCTGGCCATTGCCTTCCTACAAGAGAACAAAGTTGCTTAGATCATTTTATGATAAAATAAAATAAACAAAAAACAACAGCATTGATAGCTATACTAAATACATTAATAACCGACCACCTAATGATTTTTTTAAGTTTATCGGATAACCCCAAAAGTAATTCAAACTGTCCCAAAAGTAGGATTGTAACTGATTTTGAAAATGCATGTAAAGATTTATCCCATAGTAATCTCTCGGAACTATTAAATTATACTGACCCAAATTTAGTTGCTAACCTACTCATTACAAAAATAAAGAACTGTTTGGAAAAAAACACTGAAGTTATAAATATTTCTAGATCGAAACAAACAATTAAACCATGGATAACTGAGGGATTATTGCGCTGTATTAATAATAGAAATTCTATGCAAAGGAAGTTAAGATTAGATCCCGGTAATGATACTTTGCGTATAACCTATCGTAGATACAGAAATCATTGCAATAACTTAATAAAGAAACTTAAACGTAAGTACGAAAGTGAAAAATTAGAAAACTCTACACACAATAGTAAACAACTGTGGAAATCAATTAATGAAATAGCACAATATAAAACTCCTAAGACTACAAATAAAAATCTTTTAAATTACACTAACTCACCACTAGAATCAGTCAATAAAATTAATAATTATTTTGCAAATATAGGTAAATTACTGGCAGAAGATGTAATTTCAAATAATATGCAGCGCAGTGATCCTTCTTTATTCATGGCTCAACCTAATATATCGTCTTTTGTGCTGTTGGATACTGATCATGTGGAAGTTGAACAAACCATTATGGATCTAAAATCTAACAGTGCTACTGCTAATAATAATGTGTGTGTGGCTGTGATAATATTCCCACTATATTTTTAAAAATTGCAAAACCTATTCTCATTCCTGCCATAGTCCACTTGGTAAATATATCTTTTAATTGTGGCATATTTCCCAACTCGCTTAAGCAATCTTTAATTACACCCGTATACAAGGGCGGAGACGGAGACGATGTCAATAATTATCGGCCAATCTCAGTACTGCCTTCTTTATCTAAAATTCTGGAAAAACTGATAAATAAGAGACTCTTGTCATATCTTGAGAAAAACCATATTCTGTCTGATAAACAGTATGGTTTTAGAAGAAACCTGTCGACCGAAGATGCCATTTTAGCCTTAAGCTCACAAATAGCTAAAACTATGGATAAAGGTAGGAGATGTTTAGCGGCCTTCCTGGATTTAAAAAAAGCCTTTGACACTGTCTCAGTGCCAACCCTAATTAAGAAACTTGAAAATATCGGGGTCAGGAACACTCCACTCGTTCTTTTGAAAAGTTATATGTCAAATCGTACACAACGCGTAAAGATAGGAGAATATATCAGTCAGGTAGAAGACGTTTCCTATGGAGTTCCGCAGGGAAGTGTCCTTGGCCCTACGCTCTTTCTAATCTACATTAACGACCTTTGTAATATGAAAATCAGTGCTGGAAACATTTTTTCATACGCCGATGATACTGCCGTTGTTTTCTATGGAGATTCGTGGAAGGAAGTTTTTGAGCAATCGGAAAAGGGATTGGCAAAGATTTTTTCGTGGTTGAATACTAATCTTCTTACCTTAAATATAACTAAAACTAATTACATCTGTTTCTCCATATATAATTCTTCTCAACCTAACTTAGACTTACAACTTAAGATTCATAATTGTTACAACCCCTTAAATACCCAATGTTACTGTCCCGTTATTAATAAAGTTACTGAAGTAAAATATCTTGGTGTCTGTGTGGATTAAAGATTAACATGGCATGCTCATTTAGAATTAATCAACAATAGAATTAGAAAATTAATCTACATATTTAAAATTTTGAGACATATCACAAACAATGAGTTAAGGAGAAGAATCTATATAGTAGTCTTTAGTACAATCGGTTCTAACGTACTGTATTACTGTATGGGGTGCTGCATCAAAGACCAAATTATTGGAATTAGAAAGAGCACAAAGAGCTCTACTAAAAGTAATGCTGTTTAAACCATATGGATTTCCAACGACAGAACTTTATAAATTCAGTAATGTTTTGTCAGTTAGAAAACTATATATCTTAAATGTTATTTTAAAATTTCATAGTAGCTTTACATTTGATCCAAAATTACTACAAAAAAGAAGATCTGATATTGTTGCCTCTACTCCTCAAACTAAAACTTATTTTGCCTCTAAGCAGTACTACAAAAAATCTGCTGTTCTTTACAATAAATTAAATAGGCTTTTAAATATATATTCTTTGACAAAATATAAATGCAAAACAAAATTAATAAAAATGTTAAATACTTTAAGCTATGACCAGACTGAAGCTTTAATCTAAAATATAAGCGTATACATACATACACACACACACACACATACACACACACACACACACACACTAGTTAGAACTTAATATACATACCTATAATATAAAATATACTTTGTTAACTTAATATAAAATGCAGTATCACATATTACATACAACATATTATAGATTATAGATTAATAGTTATATTGAATTAAATCTGGCATTAGAAGTGTTTGTAATGATAGTGTTTGTTATCATAATACTATCTAACGCTATATATATATTATAGGGTTAATAGTAATTGTATTGATGTTTATGTTTCTAAATGGAATAAATATTTATATTATTTAATTTCATGTTATATATAATATACTAATATCTATTATGTACTTGTTAATTTAATATATTGTATGGAAGAGTGAGGCCTCCTAATACAGGTATTTTTTTACTTAAAAGGAGGTCCTCAACCACTGCCAAAAGGTAATAATGTTTTTTTTAATATTTCATGTATAATGTACTAAATATAATAATTGTAAACATAATAATTGTACTAAATAAATTTTATTATTATTATTATTATTATTTACTCAGTGTAAACTTAGCTTACAGCAAGCTGCAAATTTATCTTACCCGAAACCTGATACACCGCTTGCACTAATGACTGACGCATCTAATACGAGCGTGGGAGCGGTATTGCAACAGCGTGCAGGTGACACTTGGATTCCGCTAGGTTATTATTCTAAGAAAATGTTGCCCACACAGCAAAAATACAGCACATACGACCGCGAGTTGCTAGCCGTATACTTAGCCGTTAAGTACTTTAGAAATATGATCGAAGGTCAAAACTTAATTATTTATACAGACCATAAGCCTCTCACTTTCACTTTTTCAAAGATTGGCAGTGATAGCGAACTACCTAGGCGTGTGAGACAGTTACTTTTCATCAGCGAGTTCACCACCACCATAAAGCATATTGATGGTGATAAAAATATAGTAGCTGATGCTGTTTCTCGTATAGAGTCGATTTCCTGCTTAGGAACATTAGATTACTCCGAGATCAGTCGCGCGCAAGCTGATGATGAACAATTATTATAATTGCGCAATAGCACAAATAAATTGAATTTTAAACAAATATTTTTACCGCAAAACGATTTGGCTGTTTGGTGTGAAACGTCCACCAATCGGGCAAGACCTTATTTGCCGTTACAGTTTAGAAAGATAGCGTTCGACAATGTTCATAATATGAGTCATCCTGGAATTCGTACCTCGCGTAAGCTCATGAGGGAAAGATTTTTCTGGGAGAACATGAATCATGACGTAGGTGAATGGACAAAGTCATGCATTCCCTGCCAAAAAGCGAAAGTGCACAGGCATATGAAGTCTGAACTAGGTAATTTCCCTCCAGCAGATAGATTTATGCATATACACGTAGACATTGTAGGCCCCTTGACAATATCCTTACAGGACTATAGGTACCTCGTCACTATTATTGACAGGCAAACTGGCTGGCCTGAAGCATTTCCGGTTAAGGATATATCTGCTGACACTATTTCTAAAGCTATTTTTGAAGGTTGGATCGTACGTTTTGGCTGCCCTGTTCAACTGACTAGTGACCAAGGCAGACAATTTGAAAGTAACGTGTTCCGACAGCTTATGACATACTTAGGTATTAATAAAACGCGCACTACGCCTTACCACCCACAATGCAACGGGATGGTTGAGAGATGGCATAGATCTCTTAAAGCTGCGCTTATGGCCAGGTTGAATTCCAAAACGTGGGTCGAGGAGTTACCTATAGTCATGTTAGGACTTCGAGCAGCGCCACGATCGGATACTGGTGTTAGCGCAGCCGAGCTCACTTACGGGCAAACCTTACGATTGCCTGGAGATTTTTTCGTAGATAATAGTACAAAAATATTAAATGAAAGAGGATATGTCGAGCATCTACGTAACATAATAAGTAACCTAAAACCTAAGCCAATGTCACATAAGGACGCTACCACAGTATTCGTACACGCGGATTTATATCGCTGTGCACATGTGTTCGTTCGCAACGATTCTGTTAAAAAAACACTTCAACCTCCTTATGACGGGCCGTATAAAGTATTAAATAGAAAAGATAAAGCGTATTTAATAGAAATGCCCGGTCGACATACATATATATCTATAGATAGGTTAAAACCAGCCTATTTAAGTCTAGAAGAAAATGTTAATACAAATCATAGTCATAGTAATAAAAATTTTAGTCGTAATAATGCATTAAATAGTGATAAGTTTGACAGCGATAAGTTTAAAGTGTCGGCGAGTAGCCGATAATCGCCCGCTCAGTTATAACACACGTAGCGGACGAATCTCGAATAAACCCGTACGGTTCATCGATACATAACTCCTAATGTAAGATTTTTTTTTTTTATATCATAAGATAGCAAACAAGCAGATGGGTCTCCTGATGGAAAGAGTCAACCATCGCCTATAGACACCAAAGATGTTAATGGTGCGTTGCTATCTTGTGGCGAGATCTAATGCCACATGCATAAGTTTACCGGCTACCTTACCCTCCAAACCGGAACACGACAGCGACAAGCACTGACGCTATTGCGGCAGGAATAGGTAAGGCGGTGGTACCAGACCCGGGCGAGACAATGCAGAACTCTACCACCTAGTAGCCACGATGGTAGTGACTCGATAGCCAATCGGTCGCCTTTTACGACCTGCCTGGCAGAACGGCAGTTGGCCTATTCTACAAAGGAGGCCGGGACCAACACGGCGCATATACACGATACGATACAAGATAGATAAATCCTTATTTAAATAAGTCTACTTTAATAACACATTTTATTCTGTAATTGCTTTGTGTACACTGCACATCAAAAATTCTTAAGTATCTTTTATTCATACTTAGTAATTGTTATTATATATAATCGATTATAATGGGAAACACAGTAAATAAAAATGCAGTTGTTATCGCCCAATCGGAGGCGCAGATAAAAGAAGTTCATAACGCTATGATTATATCTTACATAGGATGGGCTTTAGTGATTATCCTATTTTGATTACTTGGAACATACATAACATGCCGTTATGGCGTCAATAAAGTAAAAAAGTGGCTCGTAACTCAAGTACATAAGGTACAAGATACCGCCTTGATGCATTTCACCAGAACTACTTCTAGTATTCGCAGGACACGCGATGGTTTATCACCCAAGACAAACATAGAGGTTTGTTAAACATTAATATGTAATAAATAGTAATATAAATAGTATATTTGCAGTTATCGTCACGAGTGCTCGGCGATGTCAGTTTACCTACTTATTTTTGTATGTAAATTTTAATCTAATTTGTAATATGTAAGTACTATGTAAATGTAAATGTATTGTAATATATTGTACTACGTAAATGTATGGAGACGGTTAAAATATTGTTCATAATATTTTGTAGCTTATACAAAACGTAATTAAATTACATTGTAAACTAATGTAGCATAACTACTGTTTCGTTTCACAGTGAATGTAATCAGACACCATGTAGGTGTTAATCACTTTCTCACAAGTGTGTATTATGTGTACGTATCATTGTATTATCTAAATATTTGTTCAATTATTATAATCATGTTTTTTAAACCGTTTAATTTAGAAAAAATTTTCAATTTTTGGGGGGAGTGATGTTGCGGTGTCATGTTTACATCATTCCTCCGCGCTTGTGATATTAAATCTTAATAAAGTCAGTATGTAACTCGCCGGCACCTCGATCACGCGCAGCAATAAAATAACAGTTATACTCTATTAAAGACTTTTATTTATAGTCCACAAAAATACACAATTATTAGTTACATGCTCAACATATATATATATATATATATATATATATATATATATATATATATATATATATATGTATATATATATGTATATATATATGTATATGTATATATATATATATATATATATGTATATATGTATATATATATGTATATATATATATGTATATGTATATATATATATATATATATGTATATATATATGTATATATATATGTATATGTATATATATATATATATATATATATATATATATATATATATATGTATATATATATATATATATATATATATATATATATATATATATATATATATATATATATATATATATATGTTGAGCATGTAACTAATAATTGTGTATTTTTGTGGACTATAAATAAAAGTCTTTAATAGAGTATAACTGTTATTTTATTGCTGCGCGTGATCGAGGTGCCGGCGAGTTACATACTGACTTTATTAAGATTTAATATCACAAGCGCGGAGGAATGATGTAAACATGACACCGCAACATCACTCCCCCCAAAAATTGAAAATTTTTTCTAAATTAAACGGTTTAAAAAACATGATTATAATAATTGAACAAATATTTAGATAATACAATGATACGTACACATAATACACACTTGTGAGAAAGTGATTAACACCTACATGGTGTCTGATTACATTCACTGTGAAACGAAACAGTAGTTATGCTACATTAGTTTACAATGTAATTTAATTACGTTTTGTATAAGCTACAAAATATTATGAACAATATTTTAACCGTCTCCATACATTTACGTAGTACAATATATTACAATACATTTACATTTACATAGTACTTACATATTACAAATTAGATTAAAATTTACATACAAAAATAAGTAGGTAAACTGACATCGCCGAGCACTCGTGACGATAACTGCAAATATACTATTTATATTACTATTTATTATATATATATAAATAAATATATATATATATACTATATTATATATATATATATATATATATATATATATATATATATATATATATATATATATATATATATATATATATATATATATATATATATAAATATATATATAACGAAATGCAACAACAGCAACAATCACCACTCGCACCCTCGTCGGAATTGGCTACCGTCACGGTTTCATCTCGACTTCCAGACTTCTGGCGCCGCGCCTGGCTTCGACCCCGCGCCGCTGGTTCGTGCAGGTCGAAGCCATACTCAAACCGCAAAAACTGAGCGACGAAGCGGAGTTCAACCTGGTCGTCACGAAATTAGGCAAGGATGTGATCAAGCAAGTGAGCGACATCCTCCTGTCTCCGCCAAGCGCTGACAAATTCGGCACGTTGAAAACACGACTATTGACAGTCTACGAGGAATCCGAAAATAGACAACTACAAAAATTATTAAGTGAAATTGAACTAGGAGATCAGAAGCCTTCTCAATTATTACGTTCCATGCGAGACCTCGCACGGGGGAAGATTCCGGTCGACACCTTAAACATCATGTGGCAAGGCCATTTGCCGTCGGCAGTACGAGCTGTTCTCGCAGTGACAGACATTAAGGACCTGGAAAACCTGGCAACTATTGCAGATAAGGTATTAGAAAACACAACACCATTACATATTTCCGAAGTTACATCTGCACCAACGCACTCTATTTCCGAGTTTGCCAAATTACAAGCGCAGATTGCACAACTCAGCATACAGATCGTCGAACTACAAAGGTCGCGTGACAATAATTATCGCAGCAACAATAAATATCGACGGCAACGTTCGTCATCTCGTGGCCGTAACTCTACACCTCACCGTGATTCAACTCTCACAAACGGAACATGCTTTTATCCTAACAAATATCGCCATAGAGCTAGGAAATGTACAGAGCCGTGCAATTGGAAAAATAGAAAACCGACTAGCTCTACGTATTCGGAAAACTAAGTTCAGTGCAGCCAGAGGCGGCACTATCACGCCTATGCGTGACCGACTCACAAAGTGGTCTACGCTTTTTGGTGGACACACGAGCCAATGTCTCAGTACTGCCTGCAACCAAAAAACCATTTTCGACCCGCGAGAGCGACAATGCTTACAAACTATATGCAGCCAACGGCAGCGTGATCAATACCTACAGAACCAAAAGCCTAGTGCTCAATTTAAACCTGCGTAGACCTTATTCATGGACTTTCATTCTGGCTGACGTGCAACAACCAATCCTCGGTGCTGACTTTTTAAGCTATCACAAGCTGTTAGTCGACATTAATGGCAGAAAACTTATTGACTCAGTGACAAGTCTAAACGTTATCGGGTCTATAGTCACAATAAGTCATCCGACAATCAAAACAATAGATGTTAATACGCCGTATTACGACATTTTATCTGCGTATCCAGATATCACCAAGCCGGTATGCTACAAGGAGATACCAAAACACGGCGTTATGCATCATATTGAAACTACCGGCCCACCAGTTTTTGCTCGCGCACGACCTCTACATCCGGACAAATATGCGAAAGTGAAGAAGGAATTCAACTACATGCAACAAATAGGCATTTGTAGACCGTCTAAAAGTTGTTGGGCAAGCCCTTTGCATGAAAATTCAGCGCCACACGATCTCTCCGCTAAGTGCATTTCCACATAGCGACCGCTTCCACCATCTTCACATTGACATAGAGGGACCTCTTACATACTGTCAAGGTTACAAGTACATACTCACTATGATCGACAGAGCTACAGGATGGCCAGAAGCCGTACCCTTGCAGGACATCACAGCAGAACGCATATCAGAAGCTGTTTATTCTACCTGGATTGTAAGATTTGGCTGCCCACAACGAATAACTACCGATCAAGGCCGGCAGTTCGAGTCTCACTTATTTAAAAACTTATCTAAACGCATGGGAATAACAAAAATTCATACAACAGCCTATCATCCTCAAGCCAATGGCAAAATCGAACGATGGCACAGAACGCTCAAAACAGCCCTTATGTCGCGAGGAAATACAGAAAAATGGGTATACGAGTTACCGACTGTACTAATGGGATTAAGAGCCAGTTTAAGGGATGACACAGGAATATCCGGAGCAGAGCTGGTATACGGAGCAAATTTAAAATTACCTGGCAATTTTTTCGAAACTTCAAAACCTATCCTAGATAACGACACATTTTTATATGAATTAAGAGAGTGTTTTCAAAATCTAGCTGCAGTCCCCCAAAAGCAACTTCGACAAGACAAAACCTTTGTGCATCCAGAGTTAGGAACATGTAAACACGTATTCCTTCGTTGCGACCATGTCACAAAACCCTTAACGCCGCCCTACGAAGGCCCTTTCAAGGTCATAGAGCATGGCGAAAAATATTTTAAAGTAATGATTTACAACATTATCAAGGTCATCTCAATAGATCGCTTGAAACCAGCATTCATAGTCCAGAGCGACACAGACGAACAATACACTTCTCCAAATAAGGCTCTGGAAAGCAAAACAATACCTATGCCTAGCACCAGCGACCAGAAGGGTAATGTTGCATACAACGAACAAATGAGAACATGATCCGGACGACATCATCAATCGAACATCAAGCGAACAGTACGATTCTCGCCTCAATAATTATTACATCATTACATTTCGGATCATCACCACTTTAACATCTAATCCGCATCATGGGAAAAACTCAAAGCAAGGAGCAAGTGATCATCGCTCAATCTGGAGCTAATAACCAAGCCCCTTCAACAATGCTGCACGATATAACACACAGTAAGCTAGACATGATTACGGTCATAATTGGAGGAACAATAATCGTTATAATTCGTTACATTATGGCAAAGTGCTGCAAAGCAAAATACACCGAGTTTTTCAGACGAGAGCTACGAGGAGCCCGCGCCAGCCGCAGTACGGGTAACCTGCCCGCTGCACCAGCATACTCCGTGGCCTGACGTGTCAACGATAGTTCTAGTGTAGTGAAGTGCCAGAATATATGTGTACTACTACGTTAACTATAAAAAGTGTTTACTCAGTTAGCAATAACGCGTATGTTATGCATCTATGTAATCATATTTAATCCATTTTTTTTTACCTAATTTTTTTTAACCTTTGATTGTATCAGTTTTTTTAAAAAAAAGGAGGGGAAGTGATGTGCCTATCTGCAATTCGTCACATAAGTGAATCATGCTTTCGCACACGGCACCACTTCCAAATTCAGGTCAAACTATTTTTCTCTTAATAGCTGTCTAGAAAAGTGTTGTCATTCGCGCTCCAAGCTTTGTAATGGTTATTGTAATTGGATCCCAACATGGCAAGGGAATTGTTAAGCTCGAATTTTAATGCATATATCAAGATTATAAGTTTACAACTAGAGCATAGAGCATTGGTTCTCAAACATGTCATCTACAACCTGCTCAACAACTCTTTTAAAAAAACAGTCATGACCTACCACACACTACACGAACATATACCTACTCAGAAATCATTACGAACGTTCTTATTGCAGGACCCAACAAATCACCTATTGCTCAGCAGACGAGACAGGGATGGATTTGGGTATTTGTAGAATATATATGACTAAAAAGTGCTCTCTTATTTAATGTGTTATTTTAATTAAAGTATTATCAACATCTCCTAATGATGTTTCTCAATAAAAAACCACTTACAGTTACCAACTAGCATATTTTTTTTGTTATTTGAAAAATGGATTTGACACAGAAAATGTCTTCCAACTTGCAAGAAATAGTCACTTCAATCACTGCACGCATGGTCGATATTGAAGATAGATTAAATAAAACCACTTCTTCACGGGGATACATTCGGATATAACTTCTGTTTCACACGAGTTCGGTGAGTTTAAAACTTTAGTTTGGAGAACTTTAGCCTTATTAAAGGGACAGTTAGAACTTCTATCACTTGGGCATAAAGGTCATGAAGCACATCACCGGAGAAATATTCTTCTTATTCATGGTGCCACAGAAATTAGCAGCGAGAAGTATCATGATCGGGTAAATATAAAATCAGGTCCTAGCATTCAGTCTTGTTTTAGGCTTGGCGTAACCTAAACAAACTCCGGCCCATCCTTGTAAAATTCTCCTTTCAAACCATGAATCACGTCAATTAGTCTGGAATAATAAAACGGTTTTAAAAGGATCTGGATCCATGATTTCAGAGTTTTTAACTAAATCCAGACACACCATATTTATCAAGGCAAGAAATCACTTTGGAATACACAATTGTTGGTCTTCGGAAGGTAAAATAATTGTCATGTTGCCAGACAAAACTCGGCGTAAGTTGGAATTATTTTCTGAGCTGCAACTTTTAATTACTCAGTTTCATCGAGAAAATAAAGAAATGGAAATAGTATTATTCTTAATTTTTTCATCTCTTGCCTCTCTGTTCTAGTATTCTGGTGTCGGTGTTGTCCACTTGAGGTACGGGGTTCAATTATTGGATTTTTATGGTAAAAACAAAGGTGCCTAGGATTGGATAAGTGCCCAGGTGGCGATAGGCTTGCCACCTATCACATGTGTGGTACTGAGTATTTTCGGCTAATCGTGGGTGCACTATCCATACCTCTGCCTACCACATCGGGAATACAAGCATGAAGATACTTATTTTATCTCTTAATATTACCTCACTAAACAATCCCTTATTAAATTTAGTGATGAATGTATAAATCTAATGATGAATGATGATATCTGCATTTTTTTCAGCTTGATTCTTCTTAATTTTATATATATTAAAGGTTTTAATGTTTGATTTCTAAAACGTTAAAAAGTACGATAATTTTCAATTCTTCGTCCTTTATAGCTAAGGTACGAAAACTACATGTCAAAACCCAAGAATGCGTGATTGCTTATCGGTCTGAAATAAGATATTATGAGGCACTCTTACGCAACTCAATGTTTCAATTCAGATTATGAATACAGAGTGCCATCCCGGATGTATGAGGGTACGTTTAGGTCAGCCTCTTACATAAAACATACATATAACCCTAAATACTTTGTATACTAAAATTAGTCCTAATTAATGTATTTATTTAAATGAAAGTATTTACATGTAGACAATATATTGTTTTCCTCAACTATAAATACACTCAATTTTGCTTGAAAGAAAACATTTGTATGAACTTCTTAGTAGTGAACGTAGGTAATTGGCAGGTAAGTTTACGTTTTCCTTTTTTTAATTATAGCAAATAAGAGACGTCTTTTGAATTTCTTTTCTTAAGAAAAAGAAAATAATATTTATATGCTACAATATAAATATGGTTTTTTTACCCGAAATCAGAAATCAGAAATTAGAAACACTTTATTCAATAAAACTTTTACAAGTTATTTTGACACGTACATATTTTTTTAAACTGATACCGGATCGGAAACGCAACTGCACACTGAGAAGATACGGCGGAAGAAACTCAGCGGGCTTGTTTTTTTTCGTGTATATTTTTTTAGTAAAATATTACATAATGTTTAATTGGTAAGTATACACTATAAGAAGGGTTATGTTTTACAGTGTATAGTTAATGTGTCACTTATATTTTGAAGTATTTATTTTGCAACGCATAGGCAATTTTTTTATTCGTTTGGACCTAAAACACTCACGAGCTATATATTATATTTGGTTACATTTTTTATTATATTTAAAAATTAAAAAAAATCATAACAAAAAAAAAACAAAACAATACATCGCCACTGCGTTCAAATCAAATCAAAACGAACATAATTTATTGCATCAAATATGATAGGTATATGAAGTTCTTATAATTATTATTATTAATAGCTCGCATAACTGACTGATTAGCACGAAATAGTAAATTATGAATATAATGTGAAAGTCAATTTTAATAAATTATAAAAAAAACTATTATAACTTACATACCCATTACATGTATAAAAAGTTATCAAAATATTATTTTTTGTATGGTTTTGGTACTAAAAACGTTAACATCACTTTTCAACCGACTTCCTGAAAGAATGATGTTATCAATTCGGCTGTATGTTTTTTTATTTGTTTGTTACCTAAGACTCGCTCATTTATGAAGCGATTTTGAAAATTCTAGTAATGTACTGATGATAATTATTTGTACTGATTTTGTCCCGATTTTCCAAAATCAAGTTTTCATCAGATCTCCACGTTTTAAGGTCCTATTTCACGATGACGTCAGTATATATATATATATATATATATATATATATATATATATATATATATATATATATATATATATATATATATATATATATATATATATATATATATATATATATATATATATATATATATATATATACTAGCGGCCCGCCCCAGCTTCGCACGGGTATAAAACATACAGCCTATGTCACACAGTAAAAAAAATGATAAAAATCGATGCAGTAGTTTTGATTTATTCATTATACCATGAAGATTTCCTGCTATCTTTGGAACACCTAAATTTCTTGCTATTTTTGGAACATCTAAATTCATGTAGGTACTACATTTTTAGTTTTTACATTTTTACCTATTTCTTTTACTTTTTCTATTAATATATTACAAAATGTCTTTATATTCAACGTTCACAGCTTTCTTGTCATTAGACAATATAAAAAGGTTTTCTTTAGAGGTTACTCTTGAAAGGCTCAAATCTAAGCCTGCAACGTTGAAGGTTTGACCCTGCGATTTGTTAAGGCGAAAAAATGTGTAAATAGTTGACCCTGCGGGCCATCCCTGAAACTTCTCACTAAATAAAGATATTTTAAGCTCAAAAGAGTAAAAACTATAAGCATAGATTTTTCAGTTCAATCATCTATTTTGTTAAAAATGGCAATATTACTAATTTTTGAAAAGCTGTATATTTGAAAACGATGATGGCATTCAACTCAATTTTTGAGATCTAAAATATTGTTTTAGCTAAATAATCGATAGGTTGAAACATTTCGATGTTATGTCTAAAAACATTTTATTTTTAATTTTCTTCATTGATAAATCCCAAACAAATTGACCGATTTTGATCAAATTAACGGTATTTGACGCAGTTTTTAAAGAACAAAAGCTGGTAATATTTTTAAATCAATCGGTAAATTAACTTGAAAGTTGAAAGTTATTTAAAAAAATTAAGTAAGTTTGCTAAGAACAACATAATTTTAAATTTGAAAAGCTAAAAGTTTTGAGAATTAGATTCGATTTTGATTTTTGAAACGGCATTTGACGTAGTTTTTTTTAGTACTAAAATATCGTAGAACACCAAAAAATTATTGGTTGAAAAATTTTGAAGCTATGTCGAAAAAACACTTTTCAAAATTTTTCGTAAACGATTACTTCCAAACGGATAAACCGATTTTGATGCAATTTATGTATTAGACGTAGTTTTTTGAGGAATAGAGCTGACTATTTTTTGTACTCGTTACATAAATCTGGAAGTTATATTAAAAAATACTGTTTCTTTTGGTGTTTTTTCAAATTTTTTTGGTGTTTTTCAAAATTTCTCAAAATCTTCTAGACCGAATCGTTTCAAATTTTCAGGAAATCTAAGTTAAGCGGAATCCAATCGAATGCCATCAACCACGTTTCGATCGGTCTAGCCGTTCAAAAGTTATGATATGTTTACATACACACACACATATACACACACACACACACACATACGTATATACGGACATACTGACGTCATCGTGAAAATAGTCGGAAAAGATTCCTAGGACCTCAAAATGTAGACATCTGGTGAAAACTCGATTTTCGAAAATCGAGGTAAAATCAGTATCTTCCTTATCTACATACGTAGTGGGAAATTAAAAACTGGTTTGCTAAATCACGTTTTTTTACATTGGTTATTAAATAAAGATTTTACAAACATTATACGATATACCTGAAGATATTATCTAAGGAATGTGCTAACTTATTACATGATAAAATGTACTTTAATTGATCATATAAAATTCCGAAAACAGGCTAAAAATCTCTAAAACAAATAATTGTTAATACTATTTCTTACCATCCACATGATTTTTATATGGTGATATTTAGTTAAAAAAAAAGAATGTACTAAATTTTGATTTTCAGCTGAAGTCCTATATTAACGACGGGTCCTAAGAACAAAATCTTATGGAGAGATCAGACTAAATTGCTTTTATAATAAAATTCGCATTAAACACGCATAAAGCTAAAATATACTTTTTATATTTATTGGTCTTTTTTTGTGGAAATACTCAAGTGAACATCATCTTATCTACAATGTACTCCCACAAACAAACATATTGTAATTTGGTAATTTTGTAGATACGATCATACGATTTTGTTCTTGGGACCAGTCAATTTATTTATCCGAAAATTAACACGTTTCCCAGCGGTTTCAGAACATGCCGCGCGCGCGCCGCCGCGCCGCCGCGCCGACCGGCCGGTAACCCCGCAACCGCTATGCCCCTGCATTTTAAATTAAATCTGTAATATCTTCGAAAATATTCATTTAAATTACACGCTGTAAACGGCCATATTGCTCTATATTAAAACAGAAATATATTTAAGGTATTTAATTGGATAAGGATTAGTGCTGTATTGCTTAAAATTGCTTCGAAAAAAGCCATTATTTCTCGTAAAAAGTAAATGACAAAAAAATGATATGTTTATCCTCCTTAATGTTTCTGAAAATTTGAACCAATTCGGCAATTCGGTTTGGGACATTTTGAGTAATTTTGAAAAAAAAAAACTTTAACTTGCTGATTCATTTACCGATCGAGTACAAAATCTAATCAGCTCTATTCCTCAAAAAACTGCATCCAATGCTTAAATTGCATCAACCGGCTTATCCGTTCGGGAGTTATCGTTGATGAGAAAATTTGAAAAAAGATTGTTTTTATATAACTTTGAGATTTTTCAACCAATAATTTTTGACCTGGTACAATTTTTTTGAACTTAAATAATTACGTCAAATGCAGTTTCAAATATCAAAATCGAATCAAGTTTTCAAAAGTAACAGCTTTTTAAATATTAATATTATGTTGTTTACAGAAAACTTCTTAAAATTTTTAGAATAACTTTCAGGCTAATATAGGATCAAAATCGGTTGATTAATTTAGAATTTATCAATAACGAAAATAAAAAAAAATGTTTTTTGACATTACTTTGACATTTTTTAGCCCATAAATTTTAGAGCTAAGAAAACATTTTAGAGCTCAAAAACTGCGTTGAAAGCCATTCGAAAGTCAAAATTGATAATCGTGTCCAAAATATACAGCTGCAAAAATGAAATTACTGTCATTTTTGTAGTATTTCGTTGTTATGTTATTCAAAGTTTAAAGAATATTTAGCTGCCTCAAATTATGATGTAGGTCTAAAATTGTATAGTATTTAAGTTGAAGCTGATAATCATAATAAAGTTGTAAGGTAATTATAATAAATAAATTATAATAAAGTTTGTATATTTTTATTGCTACTAACCTTATTTTTATGTCTAATTTTTATATCTGCCGTTTATAGTGATCAAAGCTTAATTTTTTTTGACGTGAATACGTCTTTTAAATTGCCTACATAGGGGGGACAGTTCAAAAAAACAGACGATAACAAAATTGGGGGATACAGTTTGCTGTTATAGCTAAATAACTATCACAAACATTCAAAATCTAATTATACCTAAAAAAAAAGCTAAAGAATCAAAGAAATTGATAAGCTGAACGTGGATTACGATGCTTCGCAAATAGTGGAGAAGGAAGTGCCGCCATTTTTAGTAAATTTTACTGCGTTACATATTTTGCATAAAATGGTTATATCTTTAGACTCAGAGCAACAATAAAATACGATTAAGTTTTATTCAAAGGTTTTGTAAAGATTTATTGATTGTATAATTAAAAATAGTTTTCAACTTTAATAGTAAATATAAATATGGCACCTAAGTGTAAAATTCAGTGCTCAATTGTAATCAGCTCCAATAAATATTTTAGAAGCCATATTAAATGCAAGGCATGTATAACGTCTGAAGGAGATTTTAGGTAGCAATCTAATGATACCGATGAATCCCCATATGAAAAAGTGAAGAAGTGTCAAGAACGCAAAAAGATGAAGGCGTCCAAATTGATAAACGATGGCACCTGTTTACTGCTGGCCTTAACGGTCTTTACGGCTTCACCGGTCGTAGGGGCGAGCAGAGTGCTCAGCCAGAGTTTAAAGATGTGGGGTCTTACGCTCTCCACCCTAAGGGTGTCTCCTGTTAGACCGATCCTCGGCTTAGGGGTGGTCGTGATTTGTGATAAGAGGGTTCGCGGCATTGTCCCGTATGTAGCTGTGTGTTGTTTTGGTATGTTTCGTTGACCACAGTTATCAGGTCGTCGGGATTGTTGAGAACGTGGCGGGGCCCACGTAATTTGGGATCGGGGTAAGGATCTGAGATATAGTCTGCCGCAGTGGGTTAGGGTGTGAGTTGGTGCGATTGAAATATCTTGAAATGCCTAGCTAAGCTCGGAAATTCTAGATCTTTGAAGATCAATGTATACCACGGTATACCATGGTACACCCGTGACAATACGCTAGTATTTGTTCTGCACTATTTGCAAAGGATGCAAATCTGTACGGGAGAGATGGGCAAACGCTACGTAGGCGTATGACAGAATAGGCCTTACGCAAATCTTGTAAAGTGTCACCTTGTGTCTAAGTAACACGAGTGCGAGACACCTGGTGTGATCGACCTATGAGTGGAGAATGAGCCCACTACATGGAATTGAAATCGCCGGTTGGTTGGTTACTCGTATGGTGAGTACGAGTCTGTCGGGCCCTCCCATTCGGCATAGTTTGTACGTTAGGCCATTGTGCCAAATCTTATCGAACGCCTTCGCGACGTCGAAAAATCGAGCGCCGGGGCTGCATCTAAAGAGTTTAAAATGTGAGTCGATGCACTTAATGAGTGCAAGAATGAGCTGCTCGGAAACCGAACTGCTAATTTATTATGATGCTCGTGAACAAATGCCTTGAGACGAGATGGTATGATTTTTGCCTAACGTATTGATTAGGCTAGTAAGACCGTAACTACTGTCATTATTTCGGGGTTTTCCCAGCTTGTGTATTCCTATGATGGTGGCTTCTTTACACTCGTCCAAAAACGCACAAACGGCTAGGAGTGGAATGAAGATGCACACTAGTAGATATATAAGGGAGGGAGGGAAGTATTTAACTACATTATTTGTGATTTTATCAGACCCCGAACCTTTTTATTGCGTAGGTTTTTCTTACTCCGCTGGTAGTACCGCCCTAAGCTCTGCTATCCGCAAGATGGACGTGATCTGAGTCCGTAGGCTAGCTTGATGAGTAACATTGTGACTGGAACGACGAATGCAAAATGTTACCATCGCAAGATGTTACGCATAACGTAGACGTATTCACGTAAAAGATGCATGGCAGACAGACAACCCGTTTTTTTATATTATAAGATAGCAAACAAGCAAATGGGTCTCTTGATGGAAAGAGTCAACCATCGCCTATAGACACCAAAGGTGTTAATGGTGCGTTGCTGTCTTGTGGCGAGGTCTAACGCATGCATAAGATTACCGCCTATCTTACCCTCTAAACTGGAACACGACAGCGACAAGCACTGACGCTATTGCGGCAGGAATAGGCAAGGCGCTGGTATCAGTCCCGGGCGAGACAATGCAGAACTCTACCACCTAGTAGCCATGATGGTAGTGACTCACATAGCCAATCGGTCGCCTTTTACGACCTGCCTGGCAGAACGGCAGTTGGTCTATTATTCGAAGGAGCCCGGAACCAACACGGGGAATTTAATTGAATACCAAGAATAACGTCGTAACAGTTTGCAATTTGTCAGTATGTAAGTTTCTGACCAAATGTAAGATCTTGAAGATAAGAAAACTTTAAGCATATCGTCATGACTCGTCGTAACTTAATTAACTCTTGCATCCCTACGCATAAGGTTATATTAGTATTGTAATTCCAGCATGTTTCATTTAATTACAATTTTTTTTCAATAGTAAAAATACGCTTTAAGTATATCTCTTGACAGGATAAGTCTCGGCAGTCTCAAAATTCTGATAGGCTAATGTATCCAGGCCACAACATTGCAACTTACTATAATTATTTCACGATGACGGCAATTAGATTATGGAATACTCTCCCGGCTCAATTACTTGATGCACCGTCCCTATCCATTTTTAAAAGTCGAGTGTACGATCACTTTTTTATACATCAAACTTTGTAAGAATTGTATCTGTATGTATTTTATTTATTTATTTACTTATTACCAATTATTCCACAGCATTTTTAATTATAATATATACAATTATTTTACATCAAACATAAGCCAATTACGGATTACTACTTCGCACACAACAATTTTGACTTTCCAAGCTAAGTCAGCTTAAATTTAATAAAAACATTAAATTTAATTAAAAAAATAAAAACGAATAAAATTTAAAATACAAAAAATAAATAATAATAATAATAGAACCAAAATCTAAGACAAAAACTTTAAGATTTGAACAAATTAAATAAAGAACAAAACATGAAACAGGAATGAATGATAATTTGATAAAATATCACAAACACAATAGGTACTAATAAAATTCCCTAATACACGTGCCATTAATGTCTATATGCGTTAAAGATTGTATGTGCGTGCGTGTGTGTGACTCTGTGTGTCCATCTTTCTTTCTCTCTCTCTCTCTCTCTTTGTGTGTGTGTGTGTGTGTGTGTGTGTGTGGTGCAATATGATGATGATTGACGAGTAAGCGAGTTGTGTATAAAATTATTAGCTCGACCAAAACCGGTTGATATAGTGGTTGATTTACATGTTAAGTTTACATTGTAATGCGTATATTATTAAAATAATTTTTAGCTATCTAGGTGAAACCAATATTCAGTGAAAATGATAATTTTCAATAAAATAAAATAAGGGTGAATAGAAAAAGAATTGTAATTGTAATAATAATATATTGAATCCATTAACATTTATTAAAATTTATTTGAAAAAAAAAATCTGTTATGATTTTCAATACAATTGAATTAATATATATATATATATATATATATATATATATATATATATATATATATATATATATATATATATATATATATATATATATATATATATATATATATATATTGGAATCTCGGAATCGGCTCCAACGATTTTCATGAAAGTCACAAATTAGGGGTTTTTCGGGTCAAGGAATCGATTTATCAAGGTTCCAGGTCCAAGAAAAGCTCGGTTCCCAAGATATGGGTATGTGAAAAACCGAGCAAAGCTCGGTCAACCAGGTACAGAAAAAAAAAATATTCTATAGGGATCAATTTATTAAGGTTCCAGGTCCAAGAAAAGCTCGGTTCCCAAGATATGGGTATGTGAAAAACCGAGCAAAGCTCGGTCAATCAGATATTTATAATAAATGTACATAAATAATATAATTCATCTATCTATTAAGAAATATTAAAAAAATAAATTAAATGATAAAACGTTTTTCGTATGAGCAAAGAGATCAATATCAGCAAAATATTTATTATGCGTGTTAGGTAAGCGCTGCGCTGGGGAATTAGATTTATAATTTGTTTTAACTGTCGGTACGTGTAATAAACTAGTATGTCTTGTTCTTTTCTGTGGCACTCTTAAATTAAGTACTGCCTCAGTTACCTGAGGGCAATCAATTTGACCAGAATATAATTCGTAAAGAAAAACCATGTCATATAATGTCCGTCGGTCTCGAAGTGGCATTAAGTAATTTATGTTATCAGGTGTGTCAGCTATGTTGCATTTGTTGAAAATAAATTTTAAGAATTTATTTTGTATACGCTGAAGGGAATGTTCGTGTGTGACGTATTGCGGATTCCATATTGTGCTACAATACTCCATAATGGAGCGGACATAAGCGTTATAAAGTATCGTAATGCATTTATGGTCAGTGAAGTGTTTACTTATACGCACTATGAAACCGAAATTCCGATATGCTCTATTCACAATGTTTTCCACATGGTCAACAAAGGTAAGCTTATTATCCAATATCACGCCGAGATCCCTGACAGAGTTTAACTCTTTTGATAATGACAATATTAAGTGTGTAATCATACACCAAAGAGGAAGCACTTCTAGTAAATGATATGGTTACACACTTCGACACGTTGATGTCAATTCTGTTTTTGGAATAATATTGGGATAACCTATTAAGGTCATCTTGCAGCTTTTTATAATCTTGAGGTGACTTAACACAAGAATATACTTTAGCATCGTCAGCATAGAGTAGAAATCGTGCATTACGAAGGCATTTTCCTATGTCATATAAGTAGGTGGAGTATATTAATGGACCAAGTATTGAACCCCGTGGAACACCGGAAGGAATAGTGATAAAATTTGAACGATATCCACCTAATACGACAGCTTGTCTTCTATTTTTTATATAGGATTCGACCCAACGCAAAAGGTCACCCTGTATACCTAAAGCGTACAACTTTCTAAGAAGAATTTCATGGTCTACACGATCAAACGCCTTTTCGAAGTCAGTGTAAGTTACGTCAACTTGCGAATTATATCCCATGTCCTCTGTCATATGCATCATAAATACAGAAAGGTTACTCTTGGTAGATCTACTTTTGATAAACCCATGCTGTTCGTTTGGTATTCCTTGACGTAAAATTTGATATATTGATGAATATACTGCTTTTTCGAAACATTTGCCGAGTATATTTAAAATTGAGATTGGTCTATAATGTTCAATTTCACGTTTTGATCCTTTTTTGTGTATTGGTACAATATGCGCACACTTCCATACGGTTGGGAAAGTACCTTCACGGAGAGAGCGATTAAATATGTAAGAAATAGGTTCGCTTAAAGGAACTGCACAGTTAACTATGAAAATAGGGCGAAGACCATCTGGGCCTGGCCCAGTGTTTTTGTTGATTCCTGTTAAGTTTTAATATTTCTTCTTGTCCCACCTCAATTGTCGTTGAGATACGTGCGTAAGATCAGCAGACTCCGCGAACATTGATTGAAAAAATTGGCTAAAGCCACTACAAATTTCTTCAACGCCTATCAAATTTTTACCTCGAGAACACATGATACTAGGAAAGCCGGCGTTTACAATTAGCAAATGACCATAACAATTTCGGGTTAGATTTCATCTCATTTTGTACATTTTTTAGATAATTTTCATGGCATTCTTTACTAATGCGTTTTTGTTTGGCTCTCAGTAAATTTTATATTATGCTTGTATGTATGTAGTTTTTAAAGATAAGTATTGTAATGTGTTATAATATATTAAGTATTTATTAGTGTATTTTTATTTATATAAGTAGTTAGTTATGTATATAATATGGTAGGTATGTAAGTATATGTATGTTATATAATTTATAGTTATTATTTTGTTATTTTAATTTAATCATATTTAGTTTAGTCATAATAAGAGGGTTATTAAGTATTAGTTAAATACAGCTTAATCAATGTATCGTAATAACTTGTTACGCACTACCCAAGCTTTTTTTCTTAGCATCACCAAAGTTAAATTGTGAAAAAATGATTAATAGCATTAAGTTACGGCTTTGTACTCAATTGTACAATAAAGTTTTAAAATAAAAAATAAAAATCATTGTATTAGTCACTAGCTGACCCGCGCAGCTTCGCCCGCGAGTAGATTAACATGTCGTCAAGATAGTTTTTCATACAAATTTAGGGGCGTGCCCTTTCTCATCTTTACACCAACACTTTCTTTTAAGCTTAATCTGTCTCTCCATTCAATATTCTGCAATCAAAATCCAGTTCGCAAGTGTTACGTCACAAGTTTTTCACAGCGATCTCATTTTGATCACGTTTATTCTACTTTTATACCTTTCGTGACATATAAAACTCTGTTACTATGCGTTTCAACTAAGAATAGGATCGCACTTGTTATCAACTTCATATCACAAGTGTGAAATTAGTAATGTCAGCATAGAAATATTTGTTCAAAAAATATTGCTGATTTATTGAAGAACGAATAACGTTTTAATAATATTATTTTCATCAATAAAAAAATATTGAAAAACATCAGTCTAGCTATTCATCTATATAAATGTAAGAAAGTCATGTTAGTTACACCTCTTATAAGCCAAAAATGACGGGGGCAATTTTGTGGGTTTGGTTGTATATGTCCAGAATAGGCTAAAAAGTATTAAAATAATTCATCAATAAAAAAACAGAAAAGTCTAGTCGTTCGTCTATAAATATAAAATATATAAAAGTCGTGCTAGTTATTTTGCACTTCATACACGTAACATATACACGTAACATAATCTGATGAGAATCTAAATAAGAAAATATACAAATTAGAATGAAAATACATATCTTCACGCCCATATCCCCGAAGGGGTAGGCAGAGGTACAACAAGTGCACCCACGATTAGCCGAAGATACTTGGTCCCACAAATGTGATAGGTGGCAAGCCTATCGCCAACCGGGCACATTCCAATCCCGGGCAACTTTGTGTTTCTCAGAAAACTGAAAAAACACTTTTTTTTTTAAAGTGCCCGACCCGGGAATCGAACCCGGGACCTCATGTGGTCAACGCCAACACTGGACCGCTAGACCACAGAGGTTTATTTTTTAATTATTTATATATTATTTTTTAAGTATTTCTTAGTTAGAAATGTTTGCACACCTTACTCATCACTTATGAAGTTTTTGCAAAATGCGGAGCAATATGTCATCCTGACAGTCCTATTCTTAGTTGGTACGCATAGTACATACAACAGCGTTGGGACAAGAACACAATTCTGTAGGGTAAGACGGGCACCCTGACTTAATACTGTGCTTTTTAATAATTTCCTTAACGGCCCATACACTGTTTCTTAGACATATTCTTCTTTCGATATCAGCGGTGTATCTTCTATTACAAATATTAATTAGTATAATACATAGGTATTTACATGTAACCATAAAATCTAAGCAAAAATAATGTAAAGGGCACTGCTAAAACCATTTAACGAAATAACCTCATAATCTTAATATGTATAAATTACGTGTCACGTTGTTTGTCCGCTGTGAATTCCTAAATTACTGGACCGATTTTAAAGAAATTTTGTAAATGTCTACTGTTTGGTCCAATTTGAAAGCTTTTATTTTATATTTTATTTATATTTAAGAAGTTTATATTGCAATTAACACATCCTCCTCCCACATCTCCAGAATCCTACCAAAATATTTAATACAAGTTATTTGTATGGCAAAACAACGCTTGCCAAGTCAACTAGTAATTTAAATACAAAGTAAGTTCGAAAACTAAAACCAGACTAATAAACAGCGCTCAGATTCACGGTCATTTTGGGAAGAAATCTAGATTAGCTTTTAAACAGTTTAGTATTGCTCAGCAGAATGAATACCTGCCCATCGTCTGTAACTTTGCAAAGCACTTTTATCTCACACGAAGCACAGTTCTTACCTCTGGGCTAGAGCTCCTAAGTATCGGCTTCTTTCTCTGCATCGCATTCAACGTAGAACATTTCCAACATTTAATAGCTAGGCTATTACCAATTGGTTTGATTCTCTGGTGTTGCACAGAAATGTAGGTTCTCTTTGCAATTTTTATCGTATATATCATGCGAATTGTTCCGAAATTTTTTGTTCGGGTTAATTCCTGCAGTAGAATTTCATCATCGGACAACGCGTCAAAATTCTAAGTTCTACCTTTACTAACTCAATATCTGGAAATCCTTTACTGTGTTATTGTTTAGCCGTCTGTTTGACCCACACTACAGCTTTGTAGATTCAAGTATTTTCAGTGAGCATTTTTTTGAACGCATATTACTTAGGAACCTTCAGAAAAAGGCTTATTCATTTTATAGGCCTGGGAAGCAATTGCAAGACCTCTGGAATTGCGGATGTCCATGGGCGGCGATGATCTCTTATGACCAAATGAGGCTCTCGCTCGTTTACCCCCTCGTCTATAAAAATGTATTTACTTTTATTTATTTGGCATGTTTTATAGCCAAAACATCTTGATGTATTTAGCCTGAAAGTTCGTTAGATTCGATTTAATCGTGAGAATGATTTATTTATTTATTTATTGGTTTACCAACATTAGATACAGCACTTTTCTCATTTATGTAATACAAATTTGGCTATGGGTATTATCTAACTATTCTTATAATAACAGGTAATCACAGCATGCTTAATAATGTAACAAACTCTCCCGAAGACTCTCTAAACTCACATTTTAAATATAACAAGATTGTCTGTTATATTTCATTTATAAAGAAGTCAACAGAGTTATAATCATATTATCTGGCCAAATGATTCATCTAGTGTTAATTTGAGGACCCATTTGTGTTATATAGTTTACCATTCATTCTTTTCAAAGGTACACTTCATCTCTTATAAACAACCAAACTTTATCAGGAATTATATACTATAAATTGATTTAAAGGGACTAAAATTTAATAATGTATTGAAGATATTTGACTTAAGAAAGAGAGTAATAATATTACACAAATACATAATAAGGATATTTGATTTAAGAAAGGGAGTAATACATTACATAAATACATAAATATAATAAAGATATTTGACTTTAAGGAAGGGAGTAATATATTAAATATATACATAAAATACATAATAAAATATTTGGCTTAAGGGAGCAATATAAGGATATTAATAATTTCATTGACTTCATCTAAAGGAAAGAAGTATGGTAGTATGGAATAAGTGAACATAAATATTATAATATTTAAGTTGGGAGTTGTAAAGCACTTTAGTGCCGCAATTTATTATCGTGGGTTATGTAAAAGACGCCGCCTCGCCTCACATGTGTGAATACTAGCCAGCTGAAGGCCTTCCTAGAGTATTCCCCAGAAATATATTGATAAAGTGAAAGGAACTAAAGTCCTTAATCACAAAGAGAAAATCAATATAATATTATGAAGTGCCATGTTAATGGCAGACAGGCATTACTGTTGTGGGTTCACAAAGTGATAGCCACATAGTTTAATGTCCAAATATGTGAATACATTGTTTGGAAGTTGATGAGTATAGGCATGACCAAGGTGCATCATTAACATTGAGCACAGCCAAAAGGCCAAATAATAAATATATTTCTCAAGTATACAACTAAGCATTGACTTGAAGTAAATAAATGTAGATAAAAATATATACTGTTGCTATTTTTGTAACAAACAGTTTAACAAAATAATAAGCAAATATTAGCATGACCAAGGTGCATCATTTATATTGAGCACAGTCAAAAGGCCAAATAATAAATATATTTCTCAAGTATACAATTAAGCATTGACTTGAAGTAATTAAATATTGATAAAATTATATACTGATATTATTTTAGTAACAAACAGTAACAAAATAATAAATAAATATTGGCATGACCAAGGTGCTTCATTTATATTGAGCACAGTCAAAAGGCCAAATAATAAATATATTTCTCAAGTATACAATTAAGCATTGACTTGATCAAAGTTAAATAATTAAGATAATATATAAATACTCAAGTTTGCGATAGCATTGACTTGGAGTACATAAAAGTTGATAAAGTATATACTGTTGTTATTTTATAACAAACAGTTTAACAAAATAATAAATAGGTATTTCAAGTATGCTTTAGCAATTGCTTGAAATAGGTTTCGTAGCTGAATGTACACAAACAGGTACTGTATATTATATATTCAGAATAAAATAGAGTTAACCAAGTAACTATATTTCCAAGTAAATATTAGTTGGAAATAATATGTGAATAATCAAGAATATTGTGTTTTAATTGTATAAACAGTAAACACATCGAGTAGAGTTAAAGTTTGTGCAAGTTTGTTTTAACAATTACTTGACAAAACTGAAACAAGATAATATCTAGTCTTCAATCACAATACCGAAACTTTATTAGCCGGTATACGATAAATAAACATATATAAAAGTAATCATTGCTCCCAATGAACTTTAAATAATCCAAATCATAAAAATTTCATAAGTAAAATCAATTAAGATAATCCTTATGACGAAGTCAAAAGAACTCAGATTAATGTATAAAAATACATTAAAATAAGCAATTTAATATATCCAGCTCTGTGATGTAGCTCATACCTGGTTGAAGATTTTATTAGTTATGTAAATAGAGCAACTTTGCTAGGCGATAGATAGTTGTGTTTATCTGGGTTAACTCTCTGAATATCCTGTTTGCGGCAGTGGGACTTTTCCGAATACCACGCATTGGTAACGAGAAGATAACCATAACGACAACATTATATGTGTCTTTATATAGATATACACAATGCAACTCTGATGCCTTCGCAAAGCCGACACTTCTTTGTGACGAAGGTATGGTCCAATCAAAAAGCCAAATAATTAAAATAAATTATTACTGAACTAGAAATTAACCTTTGTTCCAAAGATATTATAGTCAAATTTCCCCCTATAACCCTAATAATTTATAGTCACCACAAGCAATGAAATATTACTTATTAATCGAATTTGAAGTTAGAGATGAAATTTAGTAAGATCTTTGAACTCTCTAATATTGTGATTGAATACTCAATACATCTTAGAATCCAAGCAATTCGTCTTATACTCGTTTTCTAATGAAACTAAGTTATTTATGTCTTCTCCAGACTATTAGAGTTTTATTACTCTTATTTCAATTTCTCTTTAATCAAATTTCAGAATTTAATAAGGTCTGAACTTTTAGAAATCAACGCTTATTAGATCTATTGTTGCTTTAAGTGAACAGTATTATAAAACATCTAGCCATCCGAATAATCATAAGTAAAGTTCATTTGTACAATCCTTATGATGTAGAGATTCAATCATGGAATCCAGGTTAATACATGAATATATACAGATAAACAATTTAGACAAATAATTCTAGTTCTGTAAAATAGTTCATGTCTGAGATGATTAGATATGAAAATGGATCAACTTTGCTTGGCGGTATAGTTGGGTGTTTATCTGGGTTAACTCTCTGAATACCCTGTTTGCGGCAGTGGGGCCTTTCCGAATACCACGCATTGGTAATGAGAAGATAACCATAACGACAAAATTATATGTGTCTTTATATAGATATACACAACACAACTTGTTGCCTTCGTAAAGCCGATACTCCCCAGTGATGAAGATGACATGATCTATTTACCAAGGTAAAAGGTAAAAATATCTAATCCAAAATTAGTAATTAACCTTAATTTCAGATTTATTTAGTAAACTTCCTATCTTACTAATAGATCTGTTATGCACTGTCACTATAAACAATAATATTTCAATGATCTAAAATAATTAATTTGATGAAGAAGTTTAATATTATAGTTCCGACCCTCCAAAATCTCTATATAAATAAAATAAAATAAGAATAAAATAAATAAATAAATAAATAATTAAATTAAGTAAATAATTCATATAAAATATGGTTAAATAAACATTATACATTTGGCCTAAAGTCTTTCATTCCTCTCTTGCAGTCTCCCTGAAGCTTTAAAATAAATCATTTAAGATCTAAATTTAATTCAACAATTCAGTTTATATTAATTATTATTTTGTTAGACACGAAGAGAGTAATTTGTATTAGTTTGTGATTATCTCGTTTAATAATTGTACTCCGTTTTAAATTTGATTGTAAATAAAATAAAGTTTTATGAAGATTTGATTTTAAGAGACTGGACTATGCAATCAATTTAAATATTAGTCAATATTTAGTTTTATAATAGGATATAATATTCGTACTAACATTTCATAATTTTTAACAATTCATATTAAGGTAGGTTGGGTAAGGTAGGTATTTCGTATGAATTTTATGTAGGTTTATGCCCCCACTTATTGGTTGTATTATATTATTCCTACAATAACAGACCTTCTGCTTTCAATTCCTAAAAGATCCTATTTTCTCCTAATCCAATTTTAAACATTAAATCAAGCTAATATTTAAACTAGAGAAAGTTTCTATTATAAATATTTCCTAAGTTTGAACCACCTAGTTTTAAATTGAAAGTCAATAACAAAATATCCCTTAAGTTCCTCAATATATTAAACCATCAGTTCTTCCGCATAATATCAGCACGTCCTATCCTATCACCTAATTGTTCCTTCATAAAGAAATTATAACTCCCCTAATTTATAACAATTTAGAACCTTAAAATTAAAATTGTATTTGACATACCTCCAACTCTGCAACAAACCTACAGCAACTCTGCATTCAGCTCCGACGACAGCTAATGTGTCACCTCCACGCGGCCCCGAAGACAGCAAAGGAGTCAGCTCTCGATCCCTAAAGTTTAAATAACAAGCAGGATCAACTGTATTATGGAAATTATCCTAAGAACTTCCTTAGCCGGACCTCATCTATAAAGATATGTGGTAGCTATCATCAGTTAGTAGATTTTAAAAGATAAAACGCACGCAAAACTTACGAAACGGATTTGAATGAAATTTTACACACAGATAGTTGATGACTTGGATTAGCACATAGACTATTTATTTTCCCGGGAAAATCTAGTGATCCAGCGAGATTCGCTTTTATAATGTAGCGCTGAAACTAGTTGACAATATAAGTTCAGGTGCAGTAGTATTAGTATCTAATAACAATGGAATTCCTTCAAAATGACGATGATGAAAAGTACAGTATAAAGTAGTTAAAGCACTTAAATCTATTCCTAATTAATAAGTTATTTAGCCAACATGCTTTTGAATTTGGTAATGCAAAACCATTTCTTAATCCTATGAAAAATAAACAAACATAGCAATATTAGCCACTTGTAAGGTAAAGATGCAATAATGATAGTTCAAATGCATATGGTAAAAGTATAGTATAAATTAAAAATTTTTTTTTAACGATTAAAGCACATAAATCTATTCCTTGTTAGTTAATAAGCTATTTAGCCAACATGCTTTTGGCATTTGATAATGCAAAGCCATTACTTTTTTTTTATGGAAGAGGGGGCAAACGAGCCCCTCGCCGTGTTGGTCCCGGCCTCCTTTGTAGAATAGGCCAACTGCCGTTCTGCCAGGCAGGTCGTAAAAGGCGACCGAATGGCTATCGAGTCACTACCATCGTGGCTACTAGGTGGTAGAGTTCTGCATTGTCTCGCCCGGGTCTGGTACCACCGCCTTACCTATTCCTGCCGCAATAGCGTCAGTGCTTGTCGCTGTCGTGTTCCGGTTTGGAGGGTAAGGTAGCCGGTAAACTTTTGCATGTGGCATTAGACCTCGCCACAAGATAGCAACGCACCATTAACATCTTTGGTGTCTATAGGCGATGGTTAACTCTTTCCATCAGGAGACCCATCTGCTTGTTTGCTATCTTATGATATATAAAAAAAAAAAAGAGCAGGAGGTGCACCTGATGTTGAGTGATCACCGCCGCCCATGGACATCAGCAAGACCAGAGGCCTTGCAGTTGCGTTGCCGCCCTTTTAAAAATGAGTACGCGCTATTCTTGAAGGTCCCCATGTCGTATTTGTTCGGAAAAACCCCCGCCGGTAATTGATTCCATAAAAGAGTAGTGCGAGGCAAAAAGTGCCAGAAGAACCGCACGGTTGTGGATTTCCAGACATCAAGATGGTGTGGGTGGAACTTCAAATTTTGACGCGATGTCCGATGGTGGAAGTTAGCAGCAGGAATTAATCCAAACAACTCGTCGGAACACTCTCCATGATAGATACGATAAAAGACGCAGAGTAATTTTACAGCTCTGCGTAATGCCAAAGAGTCAAGCCGTTTCGTAATAGCCTGATCGTCAACGATTCGAACCGCTCTACGTTGAATGCGGTCAAGTGGAAGAAGCTGGTACTGGGGAGCTCCGGCCCAGAGATGAAAGCAGTACTCCATGTGAGGCCGAATTTGCGCCTTATAAAGTTGGAGACGATGGGCCGGCAAGAAATACTGCCTCGCTCTGCTGAGCACACCGAGCTTTTTGGAGGCTAGTTTCGCCTTGCCTTCCAGATGACCGCGAAATTGAACGGTATATAACGGTACTTACTCCTGTGAAAAATAAACAAACATAGCAATATTAGCCAATTGTAAGGTATATATGCAATAATAAGTGTCTAGAGACAACGAGATTCCTCAAAATGCCGACGATAAAGGTATAATATAAAGTAATTAAATCATTTATTTCTATTTCCTAGTTAAATAATAAACTGCCTTGCCAACATGTCCTGAAATTTGATAATATAAAGCCTTTTCTTTACTTCTGTGAAAATAAACATAGGAATCTTAGTCACTTGCAAGGTATAGGTGTAATAATAATAGTGTTTAAAGACAACAGTATAATATAAAATAATTAAAGCACTTAATTCTATTTCTTAATTAATTAATAAGCTGCTTTGCCAACATGTTCTGAAATTTGATAATGTAAAGTCTTTTCTTTACTCCTATAAAAACAAACAAACAAGGTCACTTGCAAGGTATAGGTACAATAATAATAGTGTCTAAAAATGGGTTTCCTTCAAATACCGATGATGAAAATCTATATACATATAATTAACTCCATAAATCCATTTCCTAATTAATTAATAAACTATTATCCGTCAAGCACTGAAATTTGATAAAGTAAAGCCATTACTTAGTTTTGTATAGTTATACAAACATAATAATCTTAGTCACTTGTACGACTCTGCTAAAATAAAATCAAAATGAGTTATTTATCACACACTCTATCATCCGATCATTCACAATAATTTAATTTAGATTGGAAGAACTACATCACCTGTGTTGTTTAGAATTCCGATTTATCCTGCGTCTTGATTAGCAACCCTGCTGCAAAACTGTGAGGCAGCAATCGCTCCACAACCATTGCTCACATTTTTATGGAAAGAAAAGAACATTTAAATAACAGCATAAATTATGGTTTTATTCTCCTAAAATCAAAATAGACTTCCCTAATAATAGAACTACACAATTTCTATTAAGCAAACAAGTCCACGTTTCTCCCATGTTATTAAACATCTTTTCAACAGGCTATTCCTTAAAATAAATAATTTCCTTTCTTCATACAACAAACATTCTTCACTCAGTCAAAGATCGATCTAATTTTACACAACATTTTGCACAATTTCATTCTTGTAAACCTAATCACAAATTTATCGATAATATGTTCATTAAATTTACATAGTCTAGATTCAAAAGATTTACCATTTAATAAAATCTACTTACTACCAATACTGCTAGATTTAAATAAACTCAACTTCTACAGTAACTTATACGGATTTGTTTAAACACATACCTAATTCTTGAATAATCCCTGTTTCTACTCACAGTTTTAATCCTTGTTTTATTAATTTTTGTATCAAGCAAAGAATATCTCTTCTATCGTCAAAACTTTCAAATTTCCAACAGATTTTAATAATTATTGTATCAAACGAAGAATATCTTCCTCAAGTCAAGAACTTTCAAACTTTCACTAGAACTTTCTTCTTCTTAATATCTTAAATGAAAAATTCAACATTCATTTTATGCCTTCTGGAACAAAAATGTCCCTCAACTTCCGTCTTCTCTCCTATTTATCAACTTCGTTTTTCCTTCCATTCCAAATTTTCAAATTTTAAATTTCTTTTCAAAGCCTGTCATTATATTTTCCTTCGCGAATTGTTTTTCTTCCCATATTCGTTCCCCTTTTTTAAGGTTTTATATGTTTATATGGTAGGTCTTATATATTATTGAGAATTAGTTTTTTTTATTTATTTTCATCTTTAATTCCATTGATATTATTTATTAAACCTAACACTGACATATTTTTAACTTAAAAAAAAATAATAGTATAGATTCTTATTGTTTTCTTTTATTACACTAAACCTCTTAGAGATCGATGAAGTCTGTTACAATAAAACAATGGCTTTTTGCTTAAGTACTAGGTGAATATACTAGTAAATTTTAAGAGAAAAAATTAAACATTAATTACTGAGTGAAACAACAAAATTAAAATATCTATCAATAAAAAATAAAATCTTGAACATAGAAAACATGGTACTTTGTATAATAAAAACTAAACTAATACAATCTAGCAATCTAAATATTCTCACTAATAATAGAGGGTTCGTCAGGATTTCTAAGTTTGGTAAAAAAACTGGGAAGGCTGTCAAAATGGATATCTAGAAATGGCTTTTTTTACAATTTTTTATACAGACGAGAGATACGTATCACAGAATAAGACTGACGAAGATTAGTTTTACACTGAGTGGATTTAAAAGGGGGACATGATTTAAGCATTAATAATTACTTTTTTCGGATCAGGTCACAGTAGGGTTTTTGTTAATACTGTAATTATTTATTTTATAAATAATGTTTACAAAGCTGTTTATTTTGCAATGAAATGGCTTGCAGATATTTTTTTTCCATGTGTAACTAAAAAAATACTTTGAAAATATAACTTAATTTCACATACCAACATACATTTTACTAAAAAATTATAATAAGTATTTAGTTTGTTCTATTTATTTTATACGTATAAACGTTGTTTTAATAATGGGGGTTATTATAGTTATTTCATTAAAAAAATCTCAAACATTGTCTTTAAAGGCTTGTTTGTCTAGACATTTCTATGGAGATATTAATTTGAGCATTCTTTTTCTTACATTTACTTTAAGCGATTAAGTGTTTTTCAACATAGAGATAAGTGCGGTATCGAAACATTTGAGTGTAAAATTGTATGCGTAGTTCTAAAAAAACAGGGGATTTAAAGTTAGTTTTGTCCTTTACTAAGTTTATCAGATATCTTCTTGAACTCTGCTGGTATGTAATTGTCTTATTTTTTTTTCAGTAAAAACAATGGCTCCGAAACCACAAGATTTGCCTTCAATGGAAAAGAATAATAAAGCGCATTCATTGGACGATAGAGTTGTGATCTCTGGCGTAGCGGGTCTGTTCCCGTCATGTCACAATGTCAAGGAATTAAGTAACATTCTATACAAAAAGGTTTGAAATTTTACGTGTTTATGTCAGATTTATTTTTTACACCTTAAATTTCCAACTTAAGTGTTATATACATTTTAATCACCAGCACTTGGTATAGTTATAACTGTATAGAATTATACTCACATAGTCGTAAAAACTTGGTGCACCCTAGCTCCGTGGTATCAGCTTCTTCCTCTTGATCGCATTCAGCGTAGAGCAATTCGAATTGTTGATGACTAGGATATTTGTAATCCGTTTGACTTTTTCGTATTACGCAGAGATGTTGGTTCGCTCTTCATATTCTTTCGTATCTATTATTGAATGTGTTCTGATGCATTATTTGAATTATTTCCGGCCGCTGCATTATATCGTAGGAGATTGCGTCAGATTTGAAAGTTATACCCTCAATCTTTTCTCAACACTTTTTGGATGGCACTACTTTTTTGTGGAATCAATTACCGACGCGACTATTTCTGAACGAATAAGACTTATTACCTTGAAATAAAAGAACTTACTTATTCTCAAAAGATCTGAAACGATATGTAGTATTGTGGATGTATATGGGCGGTGGTGACCTTCTGCTCGTTTGTCCCTTCTTCTACATAAGATAGAAAACGTTTACCCGGCTTGGAGATAGACCCAAAAATTTAATAACCTGAGCTGAATAAGACGAAGAAAATTAGTTATTTTGCAATTTTCCGCGAACTTTAAGTGTACCTTTGCGATGTTACTGAAAAGGAAAATATATAAAAGCGGTGTAAGAAATGGAATAAACTTACCGTAGGTCTGAAAATAATGAAGACCCCAGCGACACAGTTATTAACCCTCGTCCACCACACTTTATACCACGACAGCACTAAACACAAAAGCACACAATTGACGCACTCAACGCACGTTTCACCGAAGCATCTTCAGGAGACACGAGCACTACTACACTCAACGAGAGCCGCGGTAGTACTGACTCGCGCGCGGTTGCGACGCTCCTTTTATAGGCTGAGCTCGCATGACTAAGCGCGCGCTACATTGTGTAATAAAGCCGATTTTGTAACGTTTCTTTGTTCGTTCAACAGTACAATTGAATCGTTATTATGTTTTATGATTTCAAGTTGTTCCAATATATTTAATTTTAATCCTTTGTCACAGGTATGAATTATATCAAAAGAATGATTTGTGGATAAGGTATGTCCAGTTTCTATTAGATGTTTTGCAAAGTGAGATTTGTCAGCGTGTTTATTTTTAAAAGCGGATATGTGTTCTTTGTAACGGGACTCGAAACTTCGAACTGTTTGACCAATATATATATATGCTGCTACATTCTGAGCAACGTAGTTTGTATATTTCAGATTTGTGTTTATTATTGGTTTTGTCTTTTCCATTACATAATATGTCTCGTAAGGAACAGTGTGTTTTAAATGCTACATTGATATTATTACTCCGCAAACATCTCTCTATTTTTTCCGAATTTCGTCCGAAATACGTTAAGCTGGATTTAAACCTGATTTCTTTTCGGTGTGGTACTGCATACAGTAATCGGGATAGTGTTTGTTTTTCTTTCTTTTTTATTAAACTTGTAACTAAAGCACGATTGTACCCATTTCACACTGCCAACTGAAAAATAACTGAGCTGATTAAGACTAGCCGCTAGACCATAAAGTAATCAGTTATAGTGCTGATGGTAAAAATATGAATTTATTTTGTATAAAATTAAAAATATTTTAGATGAATCCCGTAAATGAAAATACACGCTGGAAATATAACCATCCTGAGGTGGCACAATTTACTGGAAATGTGCCCGATCTTCCATATTTTGATGCTCAGTTCTTCAAAGTACATTATCGCCTCAGCAATAACATGGATTCTATGGCTCGCAAAGTATTAGAACAATCATATGCAGCTATCTACGATGCTGGTAAGTTATTTTCTTTAAATTTTAAACAAAATGATTGGAAAGGTAAAATATAATTACATCGCTCCAACTTAGCATCAAACTTGTGATTCAAAGAAGATTGAAACGCTTTTATAGAATCTTAACATTAAAATAGTGCCATGAAATAGCTTATACAGGTAGTAACAAAAACATTGTCCAACCCGATAGCGGCATTTGGATACGCCAATGTTATTATCGAAAAAAAATAATGAAGTATTATATTTATAAAAATTAAATTACGAGTATTATGATATTTCGTAATGGTCATACTAATTCAATATATTTTATTCAAAGTAGGATATAATATAATCACTTCTTGAAATTGCATATCTGGTAATTGCCTTATTCGTTTAATTGGATAGACAGCTGAACTTCATTTTAATGCTAAGTTTTTTATATGGCTACCCCACTGAAGAGTAGTCAGTTGTGAGTCCTATGAAATTCGTACTGTTTACTATCTGTATTGAGTCTTTATTTATAAATATATTTTGTCGGGGATGGATAAACACCTGGAATTTCTGAAATTTCTGAAATTCTTCACTACCATTAAAATTGAATAAAAAGTTTAAATTGAACTGCACTAAGTTGCATCAGCGGCGATAGCGTCTTTGATATCTTTGTTGATTCTGTATTGAATTTTTTATAGCAGACCCATTTTCTTGCAAGGAGGTTGATACTTTTAATATTATCTATCTATCTATGTATATAAAAGGCAAAAGTAACTGACTGATGAATCAACGTGCAGGCCAAACCCTTACAGCTAGACATTTGAAATTTCACACACGTATTTTCCTTATAATGTAGGCATCCACTAAGCAAGTATTTTTTAAAATTCAATCCAGAAGGGGGTGAAATAGGAGATAACAGTTTGTATGGAACTTTTTTCCCTGGACATATTTGTATAAAAATAATCGTATAAATTGAGTACAAAAAAATAGTGAATTACGTGTTTAAGCGTTTTTCAAAATTCGATCCCTAAATGGGTAAATAGGGGATGAAAGTTTTATATGACCGCACAAACCATTGCCAAACCATTAAAGTTACACACGTGAAATTTTGCACACGTATTTGTCTTATGACGTCAACATCCATTAAGAAAAGATAATTAAAAATTCAACCCTCAAAGGGGTGTAATAGGAGATAAAAAATTTAAAACATTTTATTCCATATTCACATGAAATGTCGTATAAATTGGGTATGACAAAATAATGAGTTATGTGTTTTATCGTTTTTTCAAAATTCCGCCCCTTAAAGGATAAAATAGGGCATCAAAGTTTTATGTAAACGTGCAGGACAAACATTTAGGGCTAGAAACTTGAAATTTCACACACGTATCCCTGTAATGACGTACGTTTCCACTACGGAATGATTTTTCAAAACTCCAAGGGGGTGAAATAGAGAAAAAATATTAATATACATTTTTTTTATTCCTTGGACATATTTTCATGGTATATCATTTGAATTGAGTAGGTACAGCAACAATAATGAGTTATGTTTTGCAGCGTTTTTCAAAACTCAACGCCGAAGGGGTAGGTAAAACAAAAATATAATAGGGTATATAAACGCACAGGCCAAACCCTTAGGTCAAGAAACTTAAAATTTCGCACATATATTCCTTCTATGACGTACGCTTTCACTATGGATGGACTATTCAAACTTTAACCCTCAAGGGAGTGTAATAGGAGATGAAATTTCTTTGGAACTGTATATTCCTTGGACATACTTGCATAAAATTTCGTATGAATTAAGTACGACAAAAATAATGATTATGTATTTTCGCGTTGTCCAAAATTTAACCTGTTAGAGAAAGATCCGTATCCGTATCTGTTACTTTTTAGATGGAACTTGAACGGATCTTTTATATTATTAGATTTCATCGCATGTGCAATATTCTTTATAATTAAAAGAGTGAAATTTCTTATTTCTTAAGATCACATCTGGTTTGGATTTGCAAAAATCAAATATCTAAACAATCTTTGACCTAAGTTACTAATTCTTGCCTAAATTACATTATGCAGAAACGAATTACTTAAAGTTCTTAAAAATTATATCAATCACAAATCTATATGTTTTAGATTTCCGTACCTAAAAAGGTAAAACGGGACCCTATTACGTAGTAATCTGTGCTATTACTAAGACTCCGCTGCCCGTCCGTCTGTTTGTCTGTCTATTTGATTGTCTGTCATGTATGTCGTGAATGTATTTCATGTACCGTGATAGACAGTTGAAATTTTCACATATGATATATTTTCGTTGACGCTATAACAAAAAATACTAGAAACAGAATAAAAAAATTTTTAAGGTGGTTAATGTTATTCCATACAACAAAAATGATTTTCTTGCATTTTTTCTCGATATTAATAACTACGTTTTTTCTGTCTTATAATAATACTGAATCTGTCATGACGAGCGATATTAACAACTGGTAGACGCTTAAAATATTTACAGAATATTTATTTCTATATTCAATCTAAAAACGTAGAATAAAATAGGGAATGAAAGTTTTAAATAAACTTACAGTCCAAGCCCTTATGACTAGAAACTTGAAATGTCGCAAACGTATTTTTCTCTTATGACGTAGACAACCACTAAGCAAGGAGTTTTCAAAATTCAACTCCGATAGGGATGAAATAGGGTATAAAATATTATATTTTTTAATTCCTTGGACTTATTTGCATGAAATTTCGTATAAATTGAGTATGGCAAAAATAATGAGTTATGTAGTTCAGCGTTTTTTCAGAATTCAGCCACTTAGAGGGTAAAATAGGACATGAAAGTTTTATATAAAGTTACAGACCAAACTCTTAGGGCTAGAAACTTGAATTTTCGCACAATACGTGTGCGTCCTCTTATGACGTAACACCCATTATGAAATGATTTTTCAAAATTCAACCTCCAAAACAGAGGGAAAAAAATGGATTAAAGTTTTTATTTCTTAGATATATTTGCATGAAATTTCATATGAATTGAAGAAAAATTAAAAAAAGGGTTTTTTCTTTCTTTTCTTCTTTTTTCTTTCTTCTTTTTTTTTTGATATCATAGATATCAACACTAAAATTTACGAAAATAAATAAAAATAGGTACTGTAACGCCGCCCAGCGTACTACGTGCCGGACGTGTTACTTTGCCGACGATATCCCTTTTTATTCAGGGAACCTTCTTGTTACTCGCTTTGCTGCTCGAGGTACTAATTAGTAGCAGGATCTTTTGGGATTCTTTTAAGAAATTAGACTTTTCGTATATATCTTCGTTTATTTTCAGAGACGTCTATCTTACGTCAAATCTTAAATGATACTCTTATTCTAAAAACAATTTATTCTTTCTCTACATACTATACAGTTCTACATTTGAAAGTCGACAAAATGGCCAGTTCGTATGTAACACCATAAAGGTGTTACATCAGCTACCCCCCAAGGTGGGAGCAGCTGAAACTGGTGGGGCATTTGTCTCCCTTCATATGGCCTACCTATCCCTATCCTGATTGCCCTACCTACGAGGGGAAGGTACATTTTGGTGGGACTGTCTTTTCCTAAAAGATAGTTTGCCCCATGTGTGGTTCTGTTCATTACCACCACACCATGGCACAAACTTTGGTCTCCCAAAACCCCTCTAAAAGACAGACCACAGTCCCCTCACCTAACCTATCCTACCGCAAACATTTATTTTATTTTATTACACTTTAGCCTGAAGGGCTCTAGCTGCATAAGAGATAATAAGAGATGGAAAGGCATAACAATTCAAACTTCTTTTCTCTGGTGGACCAAAAGAAAAAAGATTGAAGTATTACTTCCTCTCAACATCGAGCTCGCCCCAATATATAGACCACGATCATAAATATTCCTTACTCTGAACCATATCAATACCATCATTATGATGTCTCCCAAAACTATCCGAGTTCATGATATCCTATACAGATATCCTTTGTGTCGACTATGTCGTACTACAAAGTTGAACTCCCCTTCAAAAGACTTTCAACCCTTAACCTATACTGACTCTTTCGACTTCATACTAAGGCGGCTCTGTCCCTAGTATACATTATACCCCATAAGACTTTATTATTGAACGGAAGAACTTGAGAGGAATACATTGCTATTGGAAATATGACATTTCTTCAATTAATATTCTTTTGGTCATCTTTTTTCTTTTAGCTTCGGTCCATCATCACAGCATTGGTTGAGCCCGTCATATTACATGAAACAAATACAAGCATTAGTATTCTCATATATAAGCCCAAACAAAAGTAATGGTCTAACATGTAACAATTATTTATTACAATGAATGACTATAAGTACACTATACATTTTTTTACATACGTACATGAAATGCTTTCAACCTATTTATATGTACAATATCTCTATATCTCCTATTGCTTAATTTCGTAATTACATAATTTACATTAGATATTCTTTCCACTATTCTGAACGGCCCTTTATATAACCTACATAATTTCAAACTCCTATTGTCCACCCGTCTTGGTGTATAAACTAATACTAATTGTCCCGGTGAAAAGTCCTTCACTTTAGCCCTTTTGTCAAAATATCTCTTTTGCCTAACTTGTGCCCTCCTAATGTTTTGTACTGCCTTCCGAACTAACGCACCTTGTAAATTATGTCTCTCGGCATAATTTACTTCTCGGCTTTGACTATCCTTATTTACCCCCATGTCGCTTTGGAATATCGGTTCCCTAGCGTACATCATCATATATGGTGAAACTTTAGTGGTTGATTGTTTGCTAGTGTTATATGCATGACATACTAATGGCACAAATCTACACCAGTCTCGTTGATCCCTGGCAACATACATCGATAACATTTGAACCAGCGTTTTATTGAACCGCTCTACTAACCCGTTCGTTTCTGGCCTAAACGCCGTACTAAATCGCGACTTTGCCCCAAATCGATTCACAGTTTCTTTCACTAGGTGTGACGTGAATACTGTTCCCCTATCAGAAATTACTTCCTTAACACCTCCGTATCTACAAAACACCTCCTCAACCAGAAATTCACTCACTTTCTCTGCCGTAACTCTTTGTACCGCTTTACATATCGCATACTTCGACACATATTCAACACATACTATAATATATTTATTCCCGTTTAAAGATTTTCTAAAAGGCCCTAAAATATCGATTCCTACCTTTTGCATCATATGGGTCACAGTTATAGGTTGTAGTTTCGCTACTTGTTTGACCTTTTTTCTTTCTTGACACAACCTACACGTTTTTACATACTTCTCGATCTCCTTCTCAGCATTCTCGCCATAATAACTATCTCTGAATTTACATAACGTTTTTGCCAAACCCAAGTGACCCCCTGGCCATGGGTCGTCATGTAGTTCCTGTAAGATCTCACATAACAAACCCTTAGGTATAACTACAAGATCTTTCATAACATGTCCACGCTTTACTCTCTTACACAAAACCCCTTCTTTCAAAATATACCCCTTATATATTCCGGTATTGCTCATCCTTACTCGGGATAACCAACGCCTACATGACTCATCCATTCCTTGTTCTTCTTGGACCTTAACTACCTCTAATTTATATACTTCCAAACCATCCTCTTGTTCTTTCTGAGCGTTCTCGACTGTACTCTCCACATTCAACGGGTTTCTACTTAAAAAATCGGCAACTACATTCTCTCTGCCTGCACAATGCACAATATCGAAATCATATGCTTGTATGCTCAGTGACCATCTCGCCAACCTTCCATTCATATCCTTCCTATCTCTAAGCCAACATAACGCCTTGTGATCGGTTACGACTTGGAACTTCAATCCCCACAAAAAATGCCTAAAATAATTTAACGCCCACACTAGACCTAAACATTCTTTCTCAGTAGTGGAATATTTCTTTTCTGCCTCACTCAATTTCCTCGACGCATACGATATCGGATGCATCTCTATTTTTCCCTGCATTAAACAACATCCCAGAGCTTCTCCACTAGCATCTATATACAACCTAGTTACAACATCCTTATCACTAGAATAATGACTTAAAATAGGCGGGTTACACATTCGATCTATGATAATGGAAAACGCGTTTTGATGTTCCGAGGACCAACAAAACTTCGAACCCTTCTTTAGTAATTTTGTTAAGGGTAGAGCAATTTTGGCAAAATTATTGATGAACTTACGGTAATAGGAGAATACTCCCAGTACCGATTTTACCTGTTTTGCATTTGTAGGTGCAGGCATTTCTTTTATCGCCTTTAATTTCCTGCTATCTGTATATATAATCTGGTCGAATACCAACCCCCGATATTTCATGCCCTAGCACACTTATCTTTCCATACCCAAAACTACATTTATTTGGTTTAAGCGTAAGGTTCGCCTCCTTAAGGCGCATTAACACCTTTTCTAATGCTTCCTTAAATTCTGCGAAAGTTTTCCCCCATATTAATATATTATCAACATAACAGATGGCATTCTTGTATTTGATATCCCCTAACACCTTATCCATTGTACGCTGAAATACTGCCTGACTTGTTTTTAAGCCAAAAGGTAACACGTTAAACTCATACAATCCTGACGGTGTGATAAATGCCGTTTTATGCCTATCACTTTCCGAAATCATAAGTTGCCAATAGCCAGAATTTAAATCTAAATCAGCGAAATAGTGGGCACCTGACAGATATATTAAAATGTCCTCTATAATAGGCAATGGATAGCTATCTGTCACCACCTTTTTATTCAACTTACGATAGTCCACACAGAATCTCCATGTGTTATCATTCTTCCGCACCAACACTACTGGGGAAGCATAAGAGCTTTTAGATTCGCGAATGACACCGTTGTCTAACATTTCTCTCACTTGTGTATTGATTATTTCTAGTTGTTTAGGTGAGACACGATATGGCGGGTGGTGTACTGCTGTCTGGTCTACCGTTTTTATTTCTACTTCTGTTAGTTTACACCTACCTAATTCTGTGGGCCTGAATGCGAAACATTTCCTATACTTACTAAACAGATTTCGTAACATATTCTTTTGCTTTTTACATAATTCCGGATTAATGTTAATTTCATCCATTTCGCATTCATTGTTAGAATTTACGTGCGGATATAATTTATCCTCATTTTTCTCTACATAATTCACATAATACATGTAATCTGTTTTTAACAAATTATATGATTTATTTACATCAGTGACATTACTATTTATAACGTTTCTGTGGTAGCCGTCCATACTGGAACGATCATCATTGTTTCGTAGCAATGAGGTATTAATGAAATCTACATAGCAACGCTGTTTAAGACATATGCAATTCTTTGAAAAATCTATTACAGCATCATATTTTTTCAGGAAATCTCGACCTAATATAAGTTTAGTTTTAATATTCTCTATTATTAACATTTCATTCGCAAAAATACTGTTATCTATCATTAAATTTACACACGTCTTTCCTATCACATTTAGTAACGATCCTCCTAGCGATTTTACAAAATGCCTATTGGGTGCATCATCTTTGAATGTTATTTTTAGATGTTCCGCGAGATCATTTGACATGCACGATATATCTGCTCCCGTATCGATTAACGCCGAACACGAATGACCCTTAATTATGACCTGTATAAATGGACTGGACAAACCTTTGCTTTCTGCCGGGAGATCTTCATCTGTTTGGGACGCAGCTCTCATCTCCCGCGTTTCATTCATTGGCGGCGTCCCTGTACGTTTGGGTGTTTCGGTGACATCGGGCTGCGTCTGAAATCATTACGTGTGTTTGAGGCCGTTCTTTCATAATGTCTCGGCCTTAAATTATACCGGGGCGTGTGAAAAACTTCCGATGGCTGTGGATGTTCTGCCTGCGAGCGTACGGGCGTATTGGGCAGGATGTCTGGTTCCTCCCTGAATTTCACCTTCTGTTGTACCCCCATTGGCGGTTGTAAAGGAAGGTTACTCGCTCTCAATTGACCCCCAAAGACCTCGTTGTATTGAATGATTGTGTTTCGTAATTCTTCTCGTGACGAATACACTCTCATCCCCAGTTTTTCTTTTAGCGAGGGTAACATCGTTTTGATGAATTGTTTTACAAAAATTACGTCTGAAATTTCAGCTTTGGCTGCGGTGTCGCTGAGTCTGTAAAAATAGGTTAATAGTTCCTCATCACGGCCTTGCTTAGATACATAAAATCGTTCCACATAATTTATTGAAACAGGGAATTCGTTTTCAATTTTTCTACATAATTCATCGAAATTGGCCGTGTCGGTATATATCATTTTATAAAATGCCAATGCCGGACCGTCGAGATATAGTCCCAGAAGTAACGGTAGGCTCTCCATGTCCCATTTATTTATCGCCGCGACCGTTTTGAAGTCTTTAATAAACTCAGCGAACGCCAAGTTTTGCGTTCCGTTGAAGCGCTTGATGGCCTCCATCTCAACTCTTACCCTCTGACACCAATACTTAGCTCTCCTGGTTTTTCTAGCGTGGTGATTGCGCGTAGCGCCTGAACGTGGGGACTTCCGTAGCCACTTCACACAGCGACTTCCCGCAGCGACTTCCCGCAGCGACTTCACACAGCAACTTCCCACAGCAACTGCACACCGCGACTGCACGGCGCCTCCGCCAATTTGTAACGCCGCCCAGCGTACTACGTGCCGGACGTGTTACTTTGCCGACGATATCCCTTTTTATTCAGGGAACCTTCTTGTTACTCGCTTTGCTGCTCGAGGTACTAATTAGTAGCAGGACCTTTTGGGATTCTTTTAAGAAATTAGACTTTTCGTATATATCTTCGTTTATTTTCAGAGACGTCTATCTTACGTCAAATCTTAAATGATACTCTTATTCTAAAAACAATTTATTCTTTCTCTACATACTATACAGTTCTACATTTGAAAGTCGACAAAATGGCCAGTTCGTATGTAACACCATAAAGGTGTTATAGTACCGTCATACCCAAAGTGCTGGTATCATTAAGTTGGTCGTTAACTAAATATGTTTTATTAATTGATATTTACGGTTTTTTGACAAAATTTTTATCTACACTGTTAGATCTTGAACTGGTCTTGATTATATTTATTTTATTTATTTATTTAATACTTTATTGTACACATAGAGGCAAAATTACATTTTATTTATTGAAAAACTCCACAAAAGGCGAGCTTATCTCTGTAAGAGATTTCTTCCAGCACACCCAAAACAGTGAAAAAGCATGAAAGAAATGTAGAATGCATGTGTACATAATATTAAATTAGAAAATATATACAATAAATATAAAATAAAAACTTATTTTCTATTATTTAATCCTAATACGTACCTACAATGCCTTTCTGCCCTAAAAATTAGACCGATAAGTAAAATTCTTTTAAAGATTTCTTAAAGGTGATTAATGATTTGCTGCTCCTAATATGTAAAGGAAGTGAGTTCCAAAGTTTGACAGAATTGATAGTGAAAGAATTACTGTAGATTAAAGAAGAGTTCGTAGGATATTGTAAAAGTCCACGCAATTGAGAGCGACAATTTGAGTCGAAGTTATATAGAAAGTTAAAGCGTTCACGAAGATAGCTAGGAAAGGTTGAATTAAGTAAAACATTATAAAGAAAACATAGTGAATGGGTGTTCCTGCGCTCACGAATAGGAAGCCACTTGAGCTGTACTCTAAAATTAGAAATATGGTCAAATTTTACTTGGTCAAACTTGGTCAAAGTTTACTTGTTGATTAATACGCCAAAACACTTTTAAAATAACCTGTATCATAAACTGCAACCAACACATAACACACAGCACGAATCAAAATGACGGACTAAGTACTTTTATTTTTCCCCAAGAGCGTATTTGAAAAAAGAATGCCAATTTGATGTTATTCTGTACAATGTTTCGTTTAAAAACGATAAAATACCATGCCATACTCATATTAAAACTGGTAAATAGTGAAAATATTGAGAAGTGAGCTATTAGAGGGTAAAATAGAGCATGAAACTTTTATATAAACGTACAGGCCAAACCTTTAGGGCAAGAAATAAGAAATTTTGTACACATATTCCTCTTATGACGTAAGCATCCACTAAGAAATATTTTTTTCAAAATTAAACCTTTAAGGAGATGAAATAGAGGAAAAAAATTGTAGAAACTTTTTATTTTTTGGACATATTTGCATGAAATTTCATATAAATTGACGAAAAATTAAAAAAAGTGTTTTTTCGACATAACTTCGAAATTTTTCAAGCAATCATTTTTCTACCTTCAACAACATTTTAGTACTTAATAACTACGTCAAATGCATTTTCAAAAATCAAAATCGAATCAAGTTTTCAAAAATTACAGAGATCAAATATGTATATTATATTTGTTTCCAACAAACTTACTTAATATTTTTAGAAAAAATTTCAAGCTTATATTCTGATGGATTTAAAAATCTAATCAGCTTTTTCTAAAACACTGCATCAAAAACCGTAAATTTGAGCAAAATCGGTCAATTTATTTGGGATTTATCAATAATCCCCCGTGTTGGTCCCGGGCTCCTTTGAAGAATAGACCAATTGCAGTTCTACCAGGCAGGTCGTAAAAGGCGACTGATTGGCTATACGAGCCACTACTATCGTGGTAAAGAAGAAAAGCAGAGAGCATTTCTTAAAGTATGCGCGCCTCGTTATGAGGAGGGCTGCAAGGGCCAATGGCTCGACCGTAATTTGAGACCCGTGTACATATGTATACATATGTGTGTTTGTGTATATGTTTTTTTTTATAGAAGAGGGGGCAAACGAGCAAGAGGTGCACCTGGTGTTAAGTGATCACCGCCGCCCATGGACATCTGCAATACCAGAAGTCGTGCAGTTGCGTTGTCGGCCTTACAAACATATTACAAATATATCAATGAATATAGTTGAATAATCATGGATATATAATTAAAACATATACTTGGTAACAAAAGTCTACCAAAAATATATAATGAATTAAGTTATTTTGTGAATTGGTAAATAAATAAATAAATATATATGTTTATATTAAGGATGTAATGTCTATCACTTGCGTGCGTGGGTGGCGCGAGATTATAAGCATCAACATATGGTGCTATATTCAAGATTATTCCGAATTAACTTAGAGTCGTTTTACCGACATGAATATTGCCAACGTTAATGTGTTGCAAACTTCACGTACCTAGATATTAATCGCGTAAGTCAGTTGATTTTGATTTCACTTTTAAGTTGGCAGTGGGCCGGAGAACAACCATTAAATTCGGAATACTCTTGAAAGTATTTTAAATCCAATTTAATCTTCAGTAATTTTAAACATTTTGTAAATTTGTGATTGAAATAACATTATATGTGTACCAGAAGAGTTGTTGAAGCATTCATTTCAAGTCTCTAAACGATGGAGATAGAAGAGTATGTACCGGCAAGTCCTGTCTCAAAGGACGCGTCGTTACATATATATATTTAAAAAAAAAACAAAAAAAATATGCATGAATGAATAATATATTTATTTTCCTTACGTAGTTTTAAAGATGCTGCAAAAGCAATAGCAGCAGAGTATGCGGTACTTCAGTAAAAAAATAATCCTACAGTGTGACACTTCTATATCGAAGGTCGAATTCCCGCAAACTGCTGTATGGAAAGCACACATCCCTTTGGACGTCTATAAGTAAAGTGTACCTGACGATATCTTTCTTTTTATCCTCCTCTCTATTTGTTTTGTGGTGGCCGATGACACAATGACATCACATTGCATATAGTGGTTTACCGTATTACTGCGGTTTACCGTATTACGTGGATACCCGTATTACTACGGTTTAGTGTGGAAATTATATTTTGCCTCTGTCTGTAGCTATTTTGTGACGCCCTCCATATTGAATTAACAATGATATCATATTGCTTATTGTATATCGCGCATCAAGATATTTTGATTTTATGACAATATTATAGGGATCTTGCGACGGAATTGTTACATTGTTTATTGTGTTTCACTTATCAATTTCTTTTTTTTTTTTGATGTTCATTTTATCGTAAGAGTCATTATGAAAACAATAAATTGCCATTTGTTGACCATTGCCATCAAAAATGTTGACATTTAAATAATCATGCATTTTGTAGGGACCAAACGTGTATGCCAAAGTTCAGCTTATTTAGACATTGGAAAATTACTCAAATTTAACTTGCAGGTTACAGACAGAATCTTAGACAGGTGAAACTAAATAAAAGCTTGTAATATAAATATGTCGTCCATAAGTTTAAAAATATTTAAATGTTTTAATAGACGAGTTCCTTCTATGATGATATAAATTTACTTTGCAATGTTCCGCGGACATGTTAATTCGGCGATGTCATTAGAAGAAAAATGCAGTGGTAGAAATGAATAACCTCACCGTTGGCTTGGCAATTTTTTATATTCCGGATCTACGGTAAATTAGTAAGTTAGTTCATTTTTTAATGTTTAAAAAGCCTCGGTTGAAAAAGTTCCAAATTATATTAAAAAAGCGTTTATTTCAAAATTTTTCGTCAATGATAGATCCCGAAAGGATCAACCGATTTGGATACCATTTACCAAAAAACATCGTATTTCCGAAAAAAAATAGAAGGTTTTTTTCAATATTTCTTAAAATTTCTTGAGCCAAATTGGTTAAACGTTGAGTTGAAGTAACGCTTAACTTTAGGACCTCTGTGTTATGACTACAAGTCATTTTTTTAATTGCGTTGTGAAAAACATTATTACTAATTAGTATTAAAGTCTACAAGTTGACTACCTTGCGTCCGAAATTTTAATATTTTTTTTTCTAGGTATAAGTCCTGGGCAGTTATCTGGTAAAAAGCTTGGTGTCTATCTTGGAACCTGCTTTTCTGAAACCGCGAAGGCTATATATTATGTTTCTGGAACAGGCTTTGGAATAATGGGGTAAGCATACAAATAACTGTTCTTCTTATACTCGTACAAAAAGCAGTTGTCACTATCATTTTAATTTAATCTTTCTCTAGTCCATATAAATATTTCATAAAAATAAATAATCACTTTCACTTAAAGTAAAAAAATAATTTAAAAAATGATATACTTCAAACGAGCAATTCTTATTTGTACGTAATTGGTTTCTCCGTAACGGCTTCAAAAATATTAACGATATTTCATATTAAATATTATTTTACTATTGAAATTTATGTAGATAAGTGACATCTCCGTGATGATAAGTTTTCATATAAAAATATCATCTTAGAGAAACTCGGTCGCCCTGCATAATTTAATAATTTCAGGTGCAACAAGTCTATGTTTGCGAATCGAATCTCTTATTGGTTGAATGCAAAAGGACCTTCTATGTCAATTGATGACGCTTGCTGTAGTTCGACTGTAGTCTTGGAGTTAGCATATCAGGCCATTATGCGTGGTGATTGTGAGGCGGCAATTGTAGGTGGAGCTAATATATGCCTCCATCCGCAGACTTCTATTCATTATGGAAGGTAAGTCGACAGATGGGGATACTTAGACCTTTCAATCGAGTTCACACAGAAGAAAGCACTATTGAGTATTTCTTCCGATTCCTCGAATTACTTATGTTTTACTAAAAATCTTACATGCACATACAAACATACAATTATATTATTATATATTCTGTTTCAAAATATATTTTACACCAGGCTGCTTGTAAAAGATGAAAAGAGGCCAATGTTGCCTTATATAGTCCAATTCCGTCGTTAGCTTTTCATCACTACCATTAGACGGTAGAGACTAGAGTTCTGAATAGTCTTGCCAAAGTGTATTAAAATTCGGCAGGACAATTCAGATCAAATCACCATCACCCGACATCGACATTTTTTTTTATATCATAAGATAGCAAACAAGCAGATGGGTCTCCTGATGGAAAGAGTCAACCATCGCCTATAGACACCAAAGGTGTTAATGGTGCTTTGCTATTTTGTGGCGAGGTCTAATGCCACATGCATAAGTCAACCGGCTACCTTACCCTCCAAACCGGAACACGACAGTGACAAGCACTGACGCTATTGCGGCAGGAATAGGTAAGGCGGTGGTACCAAACCCGGGCGAAACAATGCAGAACTCTACCACCTAGTGGTCACGATGTTAGTGATTTGCATAGCCAATCAGTCGCCTTTTACGACATTCCTGGCAGAGTGGCAGTAGGTCATTCTTCAAAGGAGCCCGGAACCAACACGGGGACAATATCACTTAACCTTAAAATAAAACAACCACCGTTTTTTTTTATTTATGCAGCCATTGCAATAGTTCTTAGCAACTATAAGACGATAGCAGGGGCAGATATATTAAATAAATAATTGAATGAAAAGTTCTTTTGTAGCTAATTTGTTGCTAATTTGTTACCAAAATTATGGATATATGCTCTAGCTAGATCGCGATTACTAGCACTTTATATTATTATTGTTACGAATAATCTAGAAGCGTGTAGAATTGGAGCGCGCGCGCGGTAACTATCTAGAAATAAAAGAAAGAGATAGCTACTCCTATTGAAAAACAAATAGTTGACCTGGGCTATGCCATAATGGACTTTGTGGGATATGGCATAAGGTTGAAAGTAGCGTGTACTAGAATTATGACTCATAACATGTTTACGATAAGAAGTGATTCATTGTTTCCCGATACATTTAGATTTTTCTGGATCCAGCTAGGACTTTCCCCTGCCTATAAATACAGAGATGTTGACAAACACAAGTCAGTTTTTATCAAGCGATCGAGAACGATACATCAAGTGACCAAGTGCGAAGCGAGAAGTGTTCTATTGTGTAGTGTTCTAAGTTCAGTGATAGTACAGCAAGTGACTATTGTGTAAAGGGTATTTTAGTATTACGTTGTGTTGTGTTGTGTAAATACACGGATTTAATATAAGTGGTGTTTTCCTACAATTGCGAACCCGAGTACGTAACATTATGTATAAAGATAGCATGAGAGCTACTAGGATGAATACATAATCTATAATAATTAATATTATAAATGCGAAAGTTTGGATGTTTGTTACTCAATCACGCAAAAACTACTGAACGAATTTGAATAAAATTTAGCACACAAGTAGATGATGACCTGAAATAGCACTTAGATTACTTTTAATCCCGGAAAAATTAGGTGATCCCGCGGTGATTTACCAAATATTTTTAAAATGCAGCGGGCTGCGCGCTGCAGCTAGTAACTTATATTTTTTAGGAGCTTGTTATATATTTATTGCTAAAAGATGGCAACAACAGAAGTAAAAAAGCAACTTGATATAAAGATAGCATAAGAACTACTGGAATAAGTAGATACTAAATCGTATTCTCTGTAAAAATTTGTTGCTAATTTGTTGCTGAAAGTCGAAATTCGCACTTATTCATATCGAATAAAAATATTCAGAGAAAATACAAGTTAAATAACCGAGATAACAGTAATTAAAATATTATCAAAAGTTTCGTAACACATATAATCATAGTATATATCAAATAAAAATAAAAAAAGGATGTATTACTAACATAGCCAGTAAGTCTTTATATTATATTATAGTATAGTCTTTATATACCTACTAACAAATTATGGATTATTATCTGAATTAAAGAATTATTGTTATTGTTATTATTTTTTAGATATTACGACTTAATGCCGGCTTTAATAAATATCTCATCCTGTTACCTACAAGAAGAAAGATATTTATGAGCCCTTTATTGAATTGAGTGTGTTATAATAATTATACGTGTAAATAAAGTTATTATATATAGTTACGCAGTTGATGGTTCAAAGATGGATGTCTGATAGTTGTGTGCGGTTTGTGAATATTGTACTGGATCTAACAATTGTGTAGTGTTTTGTGTGTCACGGTTTTGTGTATTATGTGTTAAACTATCTCCTAGTACTTTAGTGATTATAATTGTTAAATGTATGGCTGCCTGTTTTTGAAGAATGTTTATGTTAATATTAGCATTTAATTGTTGTATATATCTTTTCAGACTTTTTGCTATTATTCCGGTGGCTCCAATTACTATAGGTATGATGGTGGTTTGCATTTTCCATAAACGGCTAACTTCCGTTTTCAAAATATTATATTTACTTAATTTTTCAATTTCTTTTGCCCTACGTTGTAGTCAGGTGGTACTGTTATGTTTATAAGATATGTTTTGTTATTTATTTTATCAATGTATACTAAATCAGGTCTATTGTGAGTGACGCTAATATCAATGTGAATAGGAAATTCCCAAAGAATTTTGACTGTATCATTTTCTGTAATCTGAGGTTGGGTAAGATGTTCTTTCCACCAAGAATTGGAGACTTTTATGTTATATTTTCTGGCCAAATATCAGTAAATATATTGAACCAGATTATTATGTCTTTTAACGTAGTAATTTCCTGCAAGCTTTTCACACCCCGATACTATATGTTGTGCAGTCTCATCCTTACATGTGCACAGGCGACACTTTCCATCAACTGGTTCTTTCATTATGTCGCGTCTATACTGTCGGGTCGTTATAGCTTGGTCCTGTATGGCAAAAACAATCGATTCTACACTTGGGGATATTTGTTGTTTCTTGATCCAGTCGAAAGATAATTCTAAGTCTATGTTAGGGGCATCTAATATTTTTGTAGGGAATTGTCCGTGTAATTGTTTATTTCGCCAAATTTTATTGTAATTATCTAATACTGCTTTCTTTATTTCACTATCTTTATGTTTGTTTGATTGTGCTAAATTGAGTTCTTTTTCAATTTCTTGCGCTTCATAAATGATTGAATACTTATCTTTGTTTATGTCATACAGTGGCGTGCACAGGATTATGAGACTGGGTATGCGGCGGAGTATAGATTTTCTTATATAGATTTTTAGCGTAGCCTCAGCCACGCGACGGATCTCTAAGCCGGAAACCATGCCAACGGAACACGTCTTAGATGTACTACTATTTATCTACATCTTCTACGGTAACGCAGAAAAAACAGCGGTCGGTCGTCGCTAACTAAAATATTATAACAGGTAACTACTTACCTAGTCAGCTGTATTCTAGGTATGTTTCCATGTTCAAGGTTCTTGTTATTTAAAATAGGTACTATTTCCCGATGTAAATATTTCGGCCACCTCAAATATCTTAAGCAAGTGAGTGATGGTTACAATACACGTCCCTTGCAAGATATCCGATGTGGCCTTTAAAAGGCCGATTTTCATGTGATTCGCAAAATATATAAATACACTTAATAATAATAAATAAATAAATAATCACGGGACAAATTACACTTATTGATCTAACCCCAATGTAAGCAATTTATTTGCTTGTGTTATGGGTGTTAGTCAACGATATTAATACTTAGAAAATAGAAATACATACATAAATACGTTTACATACGTAATAAACACCCAAACCCGGAAATACAAACATTTATGCTCATCACACAAATGCTTGTCCCCGCCGGGGATCGAATCCGAGCCCCGTTGATTGCGTAGTCAGGGTTGCTAACCACTCGACCAACGGGGCGGCCAAATAATAAAACTACGGATTGGTAAAAAACAAACAAACTACTCATTCATTTATAGATTAAATCTATGCGCCTATCCTTTTTTAAATATGATTTTAGGATATCGTCATAGAAAGTTGGACTGCGTTTTAATTCTATCAATAATGCCTTTTCTATAGAAATCGTGGAAAGCTCTGTGAGTCGTTGTTGATTTTGTGTGTTTCTCAAATATGTGTGGATACGTTTTAAACACGAAAATGAACGCTCTGCCGATGCGCTGCTTGCTGGGATAGTCACAATGAATTTCGCTAATAGTAACACTTCAGAAAAAACTTTATTTAAATTGTCCTTATACAAATTTTGAATAATACTAAATACACAACTATTTGCAAATTGAGGTGATCTATAAATACAGCGCAATTCATTTTTTAATTTATCAAAATTAAAATTTGCCTGATAATTATTGGTGAACTCTCTGATATCATTTTCAGGGAAATATTCACTATATTTTTTAAAATTCTCACAAGAAAGTAGCTCAATAAACTTTAAATTTTTAATGTTTTTATAGCGATTTCTTAATTCACTGACTACATTATCAATTATTTCAACAAAAATTCGCCGATAATGTATTTTTACATCATCGACATTGCGCTTTCTCTTAGGTGGTCCGGTAATGTGAACGGCGGCATCATAATAGATCTCGAACTTCTCTCTGAAATGTTCCAAAAATGACTCTAACTCTTTTATCTTTGTTACGCAATACGCGATGTCACTAGTTTTTTTTTGCAAAACATCGTACAGAATATCAGTTTCTGTAAAAATATCTGCGAAAGATTTTAAAAGAAAATTAAATTCAAATTCTTTCATAATAAATAAAAATGAACTGACTTGTGTCAGTGTTTCACCATCCCAGTCTTGTGTATTTTCGTACATATTTTCGAACAATTCTAGGAGGTCGGTGGACGCATTATTAATTACATTAACCGTGCGTGAGTGATATATCCACCTTGTTTCCGTGACACGAGGCAGCTTTTTCATATCGGCAAAGTTGTTATAATGGGCCATTCGCTTTGTACTGGTGTGAAAAAAAGCCGCGATTGATTTTATAATACTAAAAAAGCGTTTTGTTTCAGCAACTCGTTCAAACGATTTCGATAAAACTAAATTTAATATATGTGCTGAACACCAAACGTACATAGCTTGTGGACATTTTTGTCTCACCAAAGCCTGCACACCATTAATTTGTGAGGACAAAACTGCTGCCCCGTCATAAGTTTGTGCGACTAATTTGGATAAACAATCGAACTCTTCTAAAATTTTCAAAATTATAGAACTCAAGGTTACAGCGGTCCGATCCGCGCTCACATCAACATATTTGATAAATCGATCTACTATTTCAGAATCATGAAAATATCTCAAAACTAATACTAATTGTTCACGGCCGCTAACATCAGGAGTCTCATCTACCATGATGGCGACAAAATCGGACTGTTTAATTTCGGCTTTAATGCGATCGATCATCACAGATGCAACGCTCGAGATCAAATCATTCTGCGTACGGTTCGACATACCCGTGAATGAGGTACTTGCACTCTGTAAATGGGTTTCTAAAACTCCATCATACTTGGCTAATAAATCTACTATTTCTAAATAATTACCCCTATTCAACGACGAAACTGACTCATCGTGGCCGCGAAAAGCTAATTCTTGTTTTCCCAGAAAGCAAACAACATCGATCAGCCTTTGAAAAATGTTTATATTGCGATCGACTTTAGCATTATGCCTCTCAATATCTACTCGTAACTGACTGTTGATACTCATTTCAATACGAGATTTACCAAAAGTATTTAATTTTAAGCAGGCCTCCAGATGTTTTTCTGTATGGTCATGCTTCTTTGCCGCGGAATGGAAATTATTTAAATCTGAATATCCAGAATTAGTCCACACTGTATTAGAATTACTAAACAATATGCAAGGAAAACAAAATAATTTAATCGTATGAAGACAACCACACAGCCAGTCATACGTTTCATAACTTTTAACATGAAACTTGCGAGTTACATTTCCTTTTTGCTGGTTTAATTGTGATAACTCGGGTATACACCTACCTTTAGATACGATTTGAATCTTTTCACTAAATGACAATTGTGAGAACTTGTTACTTTTAATTTTTAGTAAGCACACATTATCAAAACATACGTCACAATCAAATAACATTTTAAAAAATCAAGAAACGCGCTAGATTAAACAAATCACTAATTATTTTAGATATATATAACTGTTTACTTTAATTATTTACTGTTTATTTAATTTAATTTACACACTTTCAAATGTTAAAATAATAATATCATTAATATATATTTTAAGAAAACATATACAATAATAAAACATAATAATACACAATGCATATCACGTATCACACAAAAATTTAAAATGGCTTCACTTTTGTCAATAACATTTCAACAAATAAAACCTTACTAAACAAAAATGCATAATGTGAGCATACATTTTGTCAATAATATTTCGTCTATTATCTTTACCCGGATTATAGAACAAGGCCGCATTACCTGCTTTATAACATAGAATCATTGTGTGAGTGAGCCAATTACGTGCGGATAGGTAATTATGTCTCGCACACATTTACAATGTGAAGCTGCAATTTGGCGGCCTGACTTGGGCGTTCAATATTATTTATCGTTTAATAAACGCCTGGCAAACATAATGTTTGAGTGCTGTGCTTGCAAATAGGTGCTATTTAAAAATATTAGGCGTTTTTAAGTTATTATATTTTGTTTATTCATTTATTTATAAGTCATCTAAAACGTATGAACGTTTTATTAAAATAAAGGTAAAGCACTGCTTTTCTGCCTATAAGGAGCGCACACGCCTGATGTCATACTCAACAATCACTTTAATTAAGTCATCACTTTCAGCTCGTAAGTATTGTTTGTATTTAATCATCTGTGTTTTATACATATATTCCACATTCAATAATCATCTACCTCCCTGTGTTATTGGAAGATACAATCTAGTTACTTCTGCCTTATGCTGATGTGCTCTTTTTATTGTAAGCAATTTTCGTGTTTTGATGTCTATTTGCTTTAAATCACTGTTTTTATAATTTATAATGCCCCATTGGTCGAGTGGTTAGACGGGGACAAGCACTTGTGTGATGAGCATAAATGTTTGTATTTCCGGGTTTGGGTGTTTATTATATATATTCTGGTATTTATATATGTATTTCTATGTATTAGTATCGTTGACTAACACCCATAACACAAGCTGCTAAAATCCCGTGAATATTTATTATTTATTTATTTATTTTTATTTAATGTCAAACGAGTATAATAAATCTGGAATAGCGTACACGTTTATGCCTGTTATTAAATTTCGTGAATTTAGATGTGTGTTCAGTAACTTTCTAATTCTTCTGAAATATTCCGCTGTAATTTGCTCTTTAACGACGCTATGTTCATTTTTTCCCGATTCATGTATCCCTAAATATTTGTATTTATCTCCTACGTTAAGTTGTTTGATTGTCTTTCCATCTAATAGTATATGCCCTTCTCCTGTCACTCTATTTCTGTGTCCTGAACTAATATGAATTACATTACATTTATCTAGACCAAATTTCATACCTATATCACCTGTAAAAATTTCAACGCTATCCAGTAATACTTTTAGACTATATCTATTGTTGGCATATATTTTGAGATCGTCCATGTATAGTAAGTGATTAATCCAAAAACTGTTCTTAAGTTTGTAACCTTTCTTTTCGTATTTATCTAGTATAAATGAAAGAGGATTGATTGCTAGACAAAATAACGAGGAAAGGGAGTCACCTTGGAAATTCCTCGTTTTATAGAGATGGGTTCAGTTGTCAAAGAGTTTTCAGTATCACGAGCTGTTATGATGACCCTCCATAGTGGCATAACAAGTTGAAGAAATCTTTTTATCACCGGTGGGCATTTGTAGATATCCAGAACTTTAACTAGCCATTCGTGTGATACACTATCAAATGCTTTCTGGTAGTCTATCCACGCCATGCTTAAATTTTTCTGAGATCTATGTGCATCTTCTAAAATGCTCTTGTTTGCCATTAAATGATTTTTACATCTTTTAGCACTTCTACGACATCGCCTTTGTTCTATAGCTAATATATTGTTTTCGTTACAGTGGTTATATAATATATTGGCCAAAACAGATGTAAATAATTTGTACATGGTAGGTAGGCATGCTATTGGTCTCCAGTTTTTTGGGTCTTGTGTATCCTCATTTTTAGGTATTAGAATAACTAGTCCAGTAGTGAACCATTCTTCCAACGGTTCATCGTAGTTTATTATTTTGGTAAATAATGAAGCCAAGTATCTGTGGAAGCTAGTAAAATATTTTATATAATAATTATGAATTTTGTCTATACCTGGAGTTTTCCAGTTCATTAGTTTTCTAATTGCAAAATTTATTTGTTCCTTAGTTATTTCCTTTACATCAATTACTTTAACTTGTTGTGTTGAATTTTCTATTTCTTCAATCCACTTGGCTTCACTATTATACTGAATAGGATTTGATAACATTGATGACCAAAATTCCTCAAATTTTTCTTTGTTAGGTATTTCAATGTCTTTATAACAACTATTTTCTAAGCTTTTATAAAATTTGTGTTGGTTTTCCTTGAATAAAATATTTTGCTCCCTCCTTGCTCTACTATCAGTGTACCTTTTAATTCTACCTGCCAGTGCTTTAATTTTCTGTTTTAAAATTTCTTCAATATTTTTGTGATTGTTTTTGTTTTGAATGTTGTATTTCATGTATAACCTATTTTTAATTTTAATCATTCTTCGTGTTTCATTGCCTTTGTTTATTTCTAATAGTTGCCCCAACTCTTTTTTAAAAGTTTCTATTTTAGTCTGTATTCTTTTTCTCCAGGGTGGATCAGTTTTGTTCTTAAATGTGGTTTTTGGGGAGTAAGGTACTTGGTTGTTGTTAATTATGAGGGTTTTAGCTGCAGCATATATAATATTGTTAATATCTCTCAACGAATTATTTGTTACTAGTAAATTGGGTAAATATTGATTAATTTTGTGCAAATTTTCTATGAAACGTTTGTTTATTTTTGCCTTCGGTAAAAATGGTCGATCTGCAATTGGAGTTTCTTTTGTTTCAGATAATATTTGTAAAAGATTTAAAATAACTGGATCCTGGTCTTCATTAATTTCTACAGATTGTATAGGCTGCTCTATAATTTCCAATCGTTCACATTCATGATGTAAAATAATGCTGTGTGGTTCTCGGACAACTAATTCTTCTTTTTCAATTTCATTTCTTTGGGAGTTTTCTATTATTTCTAAGTGGCCTTCAGCATGTTTTTGAATTCGGTTCAGTAGTTCTTGTGATAAGATATTCTGTTTTATTATTCTGCATGCCTATGTAGCCAGAGTGTTACCGTAGAATTTATGTATTTTTGTATTATTAGGATTTCTTTCTCTAAATAATTTTTCTAATCTACCAATATATTCTATTCCGCCAGATTTCGCTTTGAAGTAACAAAACATCAGTTCATATTGTTCTTCTGTAGACCACTTTCTTCTTTTATCATTATTTATGTCATCATTCGTGGTCATCATAGATGAGCCGACAGAGTTTGTGCGTCCACCCTACTCTGCAAAGCATCATATATATCTCTCAAACTTCTTTGATTGTCTGTAGTATATTCAGGTCCCCCGACTCTCGCCCGCCTGCTCAGCAGAGAGTCAGTGACTGTTTGCATGCTGTCACGTCCAGCGTCAGCCCCAGACGTGCCCCGACGCTCGCCCTCGTGAAGCGGCCCTAAATTACATTCATTTCTTTATCTCTTCGTGTTTACGAAGGCTACTATTGCTCCGTTAGTCATTGGTTAAGTGTCCAACTCTATGACTTTCCAATGTCCGCTCCTCACGTGGTAAAGATGGTCATACCGGACGTGGAGTTAGCTTTGTGAAGAGTTTATTATTATTATCCCGTTAGCTCACAGTTATTAAATTCTGGTGTGTTTTACAAGTCCTAAGGACGGGCTGATGCCAAGTCACTTAGTACTTACTTAGTGGTCTGTAATTGTATTTATAAATTTTTTGGCGATTGAGCATGTATCGATTATGACAGATTTTTGAAGATTTGTATATAAATATTCGGGAAGTTCAAGTTCAGAGAGTGAATACCGAAAACGCTCCATCGTTTTAGGTATTACGCCAGTAGCAGAAATAATTATCGGTATAATTCTTACTCGTGTTTGATGCCACATTTCTTTAATCTCCTCTGCAAGCGGGATATATTTCTGGAGTTTTTCTAGGTGTTTCTTTTTAATATTTTCTGTGTTAGGTACTGATATGTCTATTAAATAAGTTGTTTTCGTCAGTTTGTTTGTCAGTGCTATGTCTGGTCTATTGTTCAATGTTGTTTTATCTGTTATAATGTCCCTGTCCCAATATAATTTTGCTAAGTTGTTCTCTAATATTTGTTTTGGTTTGTACTTGTAATATGGCTCAAACTTATTTAATAACTTGTATTTTTTTGCTAAGTAAGCATGTACCTGTTTTGCGACGTTATTGTGACGTTCTGTGTACTGCTTGCTTGCAAGAAATGAGCATCCGGCTGTTATGTGTTCTATGGTTTCTTGACGTAGGTGGCATAATCGGCAACTGTCAGATGTAATAGTTGGGTCTTTTACTATGTATTTCTGATAATTTTTTGTTCGTATTACTCTGTCTTGTATCGCAACCATAAAGCCCTCTGTTTCCCCAAATAGATTTCCCTTGGACAACCACATATTTGATGCCTTATAATCTATATAATCTTGTTGCAAGTCATAGGGATGCTTTCCGTGGAGTGCTTTCTGTTTCCATGTTTCTTTCTTACTTTCTGTGTATGTTCTTTATCGTTGAGATTTAGCGGGGTACCTGATGTGTTTAACGTGCATATTGCCTTGTGTAGTGGACTGTCTAAAGATCTTTTGATAAAATAATCTCTTAAATTTTGTACTTGCTGATAGTGTTGATTTTTAATATCGATTATTCCTCTCCCACCCATATGTCTTTTAAGCGTAAATCTTTCAGTAGCCGAGTGAATGTGGTGTATGTTATATTTGTTACTGGTTTGTTCTAGTAAGGATATTGAGTGCGTCTAGATCCGTATCTGTCCACCTGATTATTCCGAAAGAGTAAGTTAATACAGGTATTGCAAATGTGTTTATTGCTTTAATTTTGTTTATGGCTGACAATCCGGTTTTAAGTACTGTAACTAGCCTGTGATGGTATTTGTTCCTAAGTTCTTGTTTTATTTTGGTGTGGTTAATTTCGTTACTCTGATTGAATCCTAAGTACTTATACGTGTCATTGATTGTTATCGGCTGAATATACTCTTCCTGATAGTTGAGATTGTAAGGTTTTTGATCTGCGTGCTTGCCTCTTATTATGCTGTTAATTTTACATTTTGTTATTCCAAATTCCATATTGATGTCATTACTGAAACCTTTCGTTATTTTAAGTAGGTAATTAAGTTGGTGTCGTGATGCGGCGTATAATTTCAGATCGTCCATATAAAGTAGATGAGTAATTTTTGTTTTGTTTTCTTTTTGTATAGTATAACCGTATTTACAATAATTAAGCATGTGTGTTAGCGGATTAAGTGCTAGGCAAAACCAGAGCGGGCTGAGTGAGTCGCCTTGAAAGATTCCTCTTTTTATGTGAATGTTTCTCGTTTGAAAGTTTAATGCGTTTGTTTTTATGCTCAGTGTTGTTGCCCAGTTCGCCATGGTTTTTTCTAAGAAATGTACTATTTTTGTGTCGATTTTATAAAGCTTAAGATCATGGAGGAGCCAAGCATGGGGAACACTATCAAAAGCCTTTTGATAGTCTATATATGCATAGTGTAAATTTCGGTGTTTTAATTTTGCTTGTGTGTGTATTTCCGTTTCTATGATCAGTTGCTCCTTACAACCTCTTCCCCCCTTGTAACAACCTTTTTGTTTCTCGCTGATAATATTATTTTCCTTTGTGTGTGTGTAAATTTTATTTGATATAATTGAGGTCAAAAGCTTGTAAATTGTTGGAAGGCACGTTATAGGTCTATACTTTGCGGGATTTTTTGTATCACTATCTTTAGGCTTGAGATAGGTAACTCCGAATGTGAGAAATTGTGGTATGTCATCTGGATTATTAATAAGTTCGTTAAATATTTTTGCGAGTTGGCTATCAGTTGATGTAAATGCTTTAATCCAGAAATTCTGAATTTTGTCGGGCCCGGTAGCCTTCCAGTTGTGAGTTTTTCTGGTGGATTCCGAGATGTCTTCTACTGTAATTTCAACTTCGGTCATCGGATTGATTTTGACTGTACGTTCTTTTTCTTTTGAAATCCAAGTTGCTTCTTTATTGTACTCAATATTCTTTTCCCATATGTTGCTCCAGAATCTTGTGATATCGTCAATTTCCGGTGGCTCACGTCTAGTTGTTATCTCTTCATTTAATCGTTTATAAAATAAGTTTTGATTCTTTTGGAAGTTTCTGTTGTAATTTTTTCGTTTGTTAGATTTTTGATATATTTTGAGCCTCTTGGCTTTTGCCTGGAGTGTCTGTTTTTTTCTATCTAACTCTTCCATAAGGTCTTCTTTACTTTTATTGTATGGATTTATTTTATTACTTTTTTTCTCTAGAAGTTTACCATTTAAATATTGTAAGTTGTCCTATTTGTTTTCTTAATTTTGATATTTTATTTTCTAGGCGTCTTTCCCATGGAGGCTGTTTGTTCTGGCTTTCTTTTCTTATGTTTTGTCGTGATTTTTCTATTATTGTATTTTCACTTGTAACCGCCGTCAATGCGCCACGTAAATTATTATATGTATGTCATTTAATGTGCACTCATAATTTAGCAATAAGCTTTGAATGATAGCGTTAATTATTTTTATTTTATGAAATAATTTTGGTGTTATTCTTGGTTTAGGTATTGATGGACGAGTTATTGGGTCTGTTCCTGTATATTTCGTGAGCATTTCCTGGAAGATTTCGCTTAGTTCTCTTTGTTCCTGCGTTGGATCTCCCTGGTCATTACAGATGATCTCATTACCAGAATTGTGTGTTGTCTGTTCTCGTGCAGTTTGTGTGATGACGTCTGGGTGAGAATAGGAGTCTAGTACTTCGTTATCTGTTTGTATGCGAGTGTCGGGTTCGTTTAAGTCTATTTGTGAATTGCTATCACTTTGTTTGGGTCTAGTGATTCTAGTTTCTATTAATACTTCCGCCGCTGTCTCTTCCTACCTGCTTCTTTATATGCTCTCTTTCAGTTTGTGGAACCCTATTGTTTCGATGTATTGCCCGAACTTGGTCTGATAACCGTTGTGCTGTAATGAAATTTAATTCTGGATATGTCTCACAAAATTTTTGGTGTAGTAATGTTCTATATCCAGTAAGATTCGTTTCATTATTTGTGACTGCATAATAGCAACGGAAAAGTTGGCGGTTTATATCGTCAGTCCATTTCATCCGTTGTCTATTTCGGCCAGCTAAGGTGGTTGCAGGACATAACTCTTGCAAAACACTTCGTAGCTGTGTAGCTTCTGAGATATTCAATGCTTCAGTAGAATTATCAGCGGTAGCTCTATTTTCGACCGTTATTATTATTATTATTATTTCTTTTGAATCTTGATTGAGTTCAGTTAGATTACTCAGTCTCCCGCCTTGAAACCTTCAGGGAAGAGAAGACCCAGTGTTAGTCTCTATAAAAATATTTTCTCCAAGCACCTTACTGATGATAGCTGCAGTATGAATAGATGCTTGTTTCTGCATAATACCTACATCCAAATCACAATCCAGCATTTTACAATATCTGTGCAAACTGTGACCTATCACTCCAGTCGTTCCTATTATTATTGGGATTATTGTTGTGGTGGTATTCCACAATCTATTTATTTCTGTTTTGAGTGGTTGGTATTTACTTAATTTTTCTATTTCCTTCGGTCCTATATTGTAATCTGATGGAATGGCTATAACTATTAAGTAAGTCTTGTTTTCTCTCTTGTTAATGTAAATAATGTCTGGTCTGTTGTTTTGTATTTCTTTGTCTGTCTGTACAGAAATTTCCCAAAGTAGTTTTGCATCTAGATTCTCTTTGACTTGAGGACAGGCTAATGTCTCCTTCCACCACATATTTTCAATAACAAAATTATGCTTATGAAGTAATTTCCAGAAAACGTACTGCACTACATTATTATGTCTTTTTGTGTAATAACTTCCAGCTAGTTTTTCACATCCACTTATTATATGAGTTATTGTTTTATCCTTAGTTAAGCAGAGGCGACATTTTCCATCCACTTGCTTTTTATGTATATCTCGCTCGTGCTGTCTGGTAACCACTGCTTGATCCTGTATTGCAAAGATTGCGCCCTCTAGAGAAGGCGACACAGGTTTCTTCTTTAGCCACAGGAAGGAACTCTTTTTGTCTATATTGGGCTTTTCCAATACAGACTCATAAAACTGGCCATGAAGTGGTTTGGTTTTCCAAACATTTATCTGCTTTCTATTAGTCGCGAGCTTAATTTCCTCATTGGTAATAGTCTGTTCGTTTTGTAGATTTAATTCAGTTATTATATCGTTGGCTTCTTTATCTACGGAGTATTTGTCTTTTTTTTATCATGTTGTATTATTGTTTCTGTTATTTTATCTTGATTATTGTTAAAGTACTGTTTATATTTTAAGATCTGTGTTTTATAAGTCATTTCTGTGTTGAGTAGACCCCTTCCCCCTTCTGATCTAGATATGTATAATCGTTCTTTGTCAGCTTTCTGTTTATGTATATTATTTATTGCTAGTAATTTTCTTCTTTTGACGTCTATGTGCTTTAGATCGCTTAATTTGTAATTCACTATCCCAAATGAGTACAGCAATATTGGTACTGCATAAGCATTGATGGCAGTTATAATATTCACAGAATTCAAATGTGAGCTTAACAGGCATTTGACTCGTCTGAAATATTCTTTTGCTATTGTGTCTCTTAGTGTTTTGTGGTCTATGTGGCCTGATTCATCGATACCTAAATACTTATAATTTTGGTTCTCTTTTAATACTTCAAACACTTCTCCGCTTAATAATATGTGTCCGCGCCCCTGATAATCAGATCGTTTTCCACCCGCCAAATGCAGTACATTGCATTTATTAATTCCAAATTGCATACCAATGTCTTTAGTAAATACTTCTGTACTGTCTAGCAATACTTGTAAATTATTTCTACTATTTGCATATAATTTTAAATCGTCCATGTAGAGTAAATGATTAATGTATGTACTATCCCTTAAATTATAACCTTTAGCAGTATATTTGTTCAAAATTTGTGAGAGAGGGTCGATTGCTAGACAGAACAGCAAAGGTGATAAGGAATCCCCCTGGAAAATACCCCTACGTATTGAGATAGGATGCGTGTTTACACAGCTTCCTTGACTTCTTGCAGTCATAACAACCTGCCATTTGGGCATAACTTTTTCGAGGAATTTTAACATGACTTCTGGACATTTATAAATATTTAAAACTTTTAATAGCCACTCATGAGAAACACTATCAAAGGCCTTCCTGTAATCTATCCATCCCATGCTGAGATTTTTTTGGGATAGATGAGCATCCTCAAGTATAGCTTTGTTCAACATGAGATGGTCTTTACAGCCTCTGGCCCCTCGTCTGCATCCTCTGTGTTCTGGTGCCATTATATTATTATTACCACAGTGTGCGTATAAAATATTCGTTAAAATTGACGTTAGTAATTTATACATGGTCGGTAAGCAAGCAATAGGTCGCCAATTCTTCGGATCCTCTGTGTTTGGCCTTTTGGGATAAGTAAGACTTGGCCAGTCGTAAACCAGTCATCTATTTGCTCAGATCCGTTCAAAATTTTGTTGTATGAATCAGCTATGTATCGATGTGTGTTTGTGAGATATTTTAAATAGTAATTTTGTATTTTATCAATTCCCGGTGTTTTCCAATTGTGGATTTTCTTTACCATTAAATGAACTGTTTCTGTATCTATTTTAATGTTATCATCTCTATGTATTCTAGTCAAAGTTTGATCTATTTCATTTATCCATGTTGCCTCTTTATTGTAAGAGATAGGTTTGGAAAAAATATCTTTCCAGAACTTTTTCAATATCTTCTTTAACCTTGGAACCTAAGAAAACCTCATATTTATGGGGACATTCCGTTAGAATCATTGCTTCAGTAATAAATGTTACTGCGTCATTTTTAGCCGTAATATTTAATTGTTTTGTAATACATGGCGTATTTTCTGACTTGATGAAATTGAGCAAAGTTATTCCAGTTTTCAAGCCTAGTTCTAAATGTGATCCCTCCAATTTTTGGCCTATCTCGGTTTTGCCAACCCTTAGTAAAATATTTGAGAAAATTATACTAAACCAAATGCTTAGACATTTTGATAATTTTAGATTATTTCAAACTAAACAATTCGGTTTTACAAAGGGTCGCTCAACCATAGATTCTGGTGTCGAATTACTGAAAAACGTTTATGAAGCCTGGGAGAACTCACAGGATGCACTTGGAGTATTTTGTGATTTGTCTATGGCATTTGACTGTGTTGATCATAACATCTTAATCAGGAATTTACACCATTATGGAGTTAGAAACAAGGCGCTTGATCTTTTGATCTCTTACTTAAAAGAAAGAATTCTGAAGGTTGACAATGGGAAAAGGTCCGCTGGTGCTGCTGTAACCATGGGTGTCCCGCAGGGCTTTATACTTGGTTCATTCTTGTTTCTAATTTACATAAATGACTTGCTTTACTACTTAGGGGATAAGCATGGAATCGTATTGTTTACGGATGACACTTCACTTTTATTCAAAGTGTTAAAGACAAATTGGTAAGTATGACGAAGTAAATAATGCGATTTCAAAAGTTGTACACTGGTTCAGTACAAACAATCTTTAATTAAATGGTAACAAAACCAAGTGTGTCAAATTTTCATTGCCTAATGTAAGGCATGTAGATACCAGTGTACAACTGGATGGAAACAAACTGGATCTGGTGGATTCCATTGCGTTTTTAGGTATTACTTTAGATAACAAATTACAATGGGGACCGGATATTAATAATTTAGCAAATAGACTTAGTTTGGTAGCTTATGCAGTTAAAAAAATGAGACAGTTAACTGATGTCGACACAGCAAGAATTGTATATGTAGGAAGTGGATCAGATATGATAAATAAAATGCGGATGTGGTAATATAACAGCTCTTTATATTTTGTTCAACTTGTATCAAAAATAACATAAGATTGTTATTAAATCTTTCCATTATTAATGACTAGTTCTCGTTTAATAATTCCAAGTAACTTAATTATTCCTTATTACAAATAAGTCATAATTTAAGCAATAGATAGTCAACTATAAATTGTACTCCGACTAATTTATAGTTGACAATAATAATTAATTTGTTTGCACAAATTAATTATCCGAGAGTCAAGGATAAGCTACTAGCAAGATACAACAAGTGTACCGAGCCACGCCAGAGCCAAGACTGCCCGAACGGCGGGCGCTCAGAGCCTTTTATACAGGTAGCGAAACAATTTGAGTAGTAGGGATATCGAACGATGCGCTCGGTGGCTTTTGCTTACAGTTTTGGCCTGTTGCTTACAATATTCTTACATTGATGACATTAGAAATGTGAATTTAATATACGTTCATGTAATTCAGAATATTTTTAGTTGTCAGCTGCGTTGTTGTTTTGAACACCTTCTTGATAACGTGTTTTGTACACCTGTGTTGCAATAATTGATTTAGGCCGTAGTCCTAACAATATAAAATGCATAAAAACGTGTAGAGGGGATCAGTGTAAAATCGTCAATCGACAAGAGCGCACATGAACGCTAGGTTTTAATAAGTGTAAGGTAAATTAAATGTTGTACATGAAACTTATGTATTATTTCTAACAAATCAGAAGTGGGATAAAAAAGAGAAGGAGGCATTTATTACTTTAAAAAATGAACTTACTAAACGACCAGTACTCTCTTTTTATAATCCATTATTTGAAACACAAGTGCACACCGATGCCTCAAAGCTTGGTGTTGCAGGCATATTACCTCAGAGACCTAAGAAAGAAAGCCGTTTCAATGCTGTTGCCTATTACAGTAGGCAAACCACAATCGAGGAGAGTCATTTTACATCATATGACTTAGAGACGTTGGCTGTGGTTACATCATTACAGCGGTTTAGAGTATATTTATTGGGAATTTTCGATTGTTACTGACTGTAATTCATTAAGGGCTACTTTCGAAAAACGTGATATGTTGCCTCGGGTCGCGCGGTGGTGGAACATAATGCAGGAATATGATTTTAATATAATTTATAGACCTGGTCTTTCTATGTCTCATGTTGATGCGTTGAGCCGTAATCCAGTAGAACTTCCACAAAATATCTTTAATGTACGCCTTATAGACTCGAATTGGATCTCGACGGTACAACGCAGTGATCCAGAATTACAAAGGATTGTAAATATAATACAAGACCCAGATACAAACAATGTAATTGAAATAAGAAATAATTTTGTAGTAAAAAGAGGATTGCTTTATAGAAAAACGAGCACTGGTGATCGCTGGGTTGTATCAAAGGGAGTGCGATGGCAAATATTGAAGGCTAACCATGATGATATTGGATATTTTAGTTTAGATAAAACTTATGATAAAATAAGCTATCAATATTGGTTTCCTAAAATGCGCAGGTTCATAAAAAAAATATGTAGAATCCTGTCTTGAATGTGCCCGCAGTAAAATACCGGCGGGGAAAAAGGCAGGCGAACTACACCCCATACCCAAAAAAGATATTCCATTTGATACTATTCATATAGATCATTTGGGACCTTTTGTACGAAGCAAAAAGAAAAATTCATATTTGTTGTTGATCATTGACGCATTTACTAAATTCATTGTCTTAGTTCCTGTAAAAAGCACTAAAACTGTTCATTCAATTAGGGCAGTTAAAAACTATTTTCATACGTTTAGTGTACCTAACAGACTTGTCACAGATAGAGGGACATCTTTTACATCTAAACGATTCAAAGAATTTCTGCAATTTCTAGGTGTCAAACATATTCTGAATGCTGTTGCTACACCACATGCAAATGGTCAAATAGAGCGCTATAATCGGACTGTATTAGCTTCACTGATTGCTTCAAATCAAGATAAATCAGAAAATGAATGGGACGAGTGTGTCAGTAAAATTCAGTGGGGTTTAAACAACACCAAAAATAAATCTACTGGTAAGACGCCAGCAGAGGTATTGTTTGGTTTAAGAATGGTTGGTACTAGTGATTCTTTGATACATATCAGCGTCTCAAATGACACTGAGCACTCCGATGCCCAACATAGTACAAGCCTAGATAAAATCAGGCAGGCGGTTACTCAACAAATAAAAATAAATCAGGACAAACAAAAAAAGCGATTTGATAAAACTAGAAAAACTGTTCGTTTAACGTAGGCGACTTAGTGAGAATAGAAAGGGAAGTTCCCTCTAGCGGAAAAAGTAAAAAATTAATTTCAAAAATTCGTGGTCCATACCGTGTGTGTAAGGTTCTCGATAACGACAGATATTTAATTGAAGATACTCCAATATCTCGTAGAGGGAAGCCCTTTACTGGTGTATTCTCTGTAGATAAAATTTATCCTTGGCTGGTTTATCGTAAAAGCTTTGAATCAAACAGTGAAAGTTCTGATGAAGGTAGAGATTAGAACGCTTAATTGTTTAATAAATCCTAATAATTGATTCTGTATTAATAAGAATATGATCATAGTATAGATGATTGTATAACTAATTAAAATGACTATATAATAAGCAATAAGTTTTGTATACTAATAAATAAATCCAGTAATATTGTGAAATTATGTATTGACTGTGCAAGAACATGAAGGGGGTCTTGCACAGGTAAATATTGAAGACATGTATGGGGCTTCAATATTATTTACTTTGTTGTGGATATGACGGAGGCCACACATAATACTTAATTTTATTTAGTTCACTACTTGAAAACATGAAAGGGGTTTCAAGTAGTGAAAGTGCATATAATTATAGACTTCAAATTGGATGATTTTGGCAATAATTTAATTTTGATTTTAATGTTAATAAGGTGCCTATGTGATAATTATTGTAATAGTGAGATCTCTTAATAACGCATTATTTCACGGGACGCGAAAGAAAAATCAGGAAAGGCCGACTGTAAAACCACTCTATTTGTTACTCATTAATATTTATTAGAAATGTGAAGTTAATATACGTTCTTGTAATTCAGAATATTTTTAGTTGTCAGGTGTGTTGCTGTTTTGAACACTTGCTTGACAACGTGTTTTGAACACCTGTGTTGCAATAATTGATTTAGGCCGTAGTCCTAACAATATAAAATGCATAAAAACGTGTAGAGGGGATCAGTGTAAAATCGACAGTCGACAAGAGCGCACATGAACGCTAGGATTTAATAAGTGTAAGGTAAATTAAATGTTGTACATGAAACTTCTGTATTATTTTTAACAAGATATATTACAAATGCAAAAAATAAGTGTAGGGCCACATGGAATACCGTAGGCAATAAATTGGATAAAAAGGGAGTCTTTCATGAAATAAAAAATATAAAATATAAGGGGAAAAATATACAATCACAATATCAAACTGTTTTAATCAGTATTCAGTTTTTCTTCACTTCGTAAAATAAAAAATATAACCTGCAAAGCCAGAAAATGGAGGGGAAAAATAAACCCTACAATATTTTTAAGACCAGTTACTGAAGATGAATTGACAAAAATAATAAAATCATTAAGAAATACGAACGCTGTGGGACTGGACTCAGTAGCTACACACTTATTAAAGGAATGCTGTGAGTATATAATTCCAGTATTAACTAGTCTTATTAATCGATCTTTTAGCGAAGGAACTTTCCGTCGGCGCTTAAACAATAACTAGTAAAACCCTATTTTAAAAAAGGTGATAAAAAAGATGTTAATAATTAAAGACCAATCACTTTAATCTCAGTATTCTCGAAGGTATATGAAAAGGCTATGTTTAGTAGACTAAACGGTTATTTAAATAAATTTAACATTATTGTAAATGAGCAAAATGGATTTTAGAAAGGAAAATCAACTTCACATGCAATTTATAAGATGGTTCAAAATATTGCTGAAGGTATAGATAAACGCAAAACTACTTCCGTGATATTTTTGATTGAAGCAAGGCTTTCGATTCTATACATCATGATATACTTTTAAAAATTGTGAGAACTACGACATAAGAGGAGTGGCTTACAATTGGATCGAAAGTTACCTAAAAAACCGTACCCAATGTGTAGAAATTTCTCGTTTAGATAAGGACAAGACACTAAGAGATTATAGATCAAATTTCATAATAAAAGAAACAGGGACACCTGTTTCTTTTAGTATGAAATTTGATCTATAGGCTCTTAATATTAATTAATAAGGTAGCAAGCATTCATGGCCCTTTACTCTTTTTAATTTATACAAACGATATGCCAAAAGTAACTGATTATCAGAGTATACTATTCGCAGATGACATTGCAGTTATTATACCGGATAGCTACAAAAATGAGGTACGATATAAAACACATTATTAAAAACAATTGACTCCCTAATATCATGGCTAGACAGAAATAATCTATAAATAAACATCTCAAAGACAAAAATTGTACAATTCCCAAATTACAAAAATAAATGTCAGCACCTGAATCTAATTTACAGGGGCAAAAAAAAAAACAAATTTTTAGTTGTTAACCTAGACAGACATTTAAATTGAAAACCTCAGTTACAAAGAAAATTAATAAATTTGTGTACGCACTCAAAACAATTCGTAGAACTGTCAGCTTAGAAGCAGCGATCACAGCATATCATGGCTGCATTGGATCAATATTAAGATATGGACTAGTAGCATGGGGAAACTCTACAAATGTAAACCGCGTATTTATTGCACAAAAAAAGATGCGTTAGAGTAACAGTTAACGCAGATCCTCTTATAACTTGTAAACCTATATTGAAACGACTTAACTTACCGACGTTAACCTCTATGTATATTTTGGAATCGTGTATGTTTGTGAAAAAACATCAAATGTAAACAAAAAATATTTATCGAGAGATCCAACTAGACTACAAGTTCCAACTTACTTTACCGACACATATAGCAAAAATTCCCAATCGATGTTGGTCAAAATTTATAATAAAATACCTAAGGCTGTACGTGAATTGCCAATTAATAGATTTAAAATTAAATTTAGTAAATATTTAGTGCCAAAAGCCTACTATAGCCTTAATGAATATTTTAATGATAACATTTGTCTCTAACATCTGTTTTTTTTTGTTAATGTTCATAACATATAGTATAATTTTTTGGTCATATTTTTTACCAAGCTAACCTTTATGGGCAGGTAATTTTTAAATTATTCGAGGGTTTCAAACTTCTTAAAATATTATTATATAATAAATTGATTAATTATTTTTAGTTATTAGAAATTGATAAGTAAATTTATATAGAAAATTAGAATTTTATGGCAATAAATTGATGGTATATATAGTTATTTATTGGTCAAAATGTATAATAATATAGTATAAAATAAATAGTATAAAATAAATTCATTAAATAATATTTAGGACCTAAATAAAACCAGTTGTGATGCCCTATAAGTTTTTTATTATTGTAATAATTTTATCAATTTAACTAGTTGATTGTATAAATGGATATTTGCATGTCAAAATTGTAATAATAATATAGATTAAAGAAATTTAATTAAATAAATTCTAGGAAGTAGGAAAAATTAATTGCAATGTCTTTCAGATTATGTGTATGATTGAAATAATTAATAATTAAATTAAATGTAAAGTAATTTATAATTATACTTAAGAATTTTGTATGGCCATAACAACGATACTATGTAAATATTGCATACCAACTAAGGTCAAATATTTGACACAACTTATAAAAAAATATGAACATCTTTGTTACAATATTTGAGGCAATTAATAAATGATTATGATTAAGAAAAAGTAAGTTCTTTTCTTAAAGAACTTACTTTTTCTTAATGTCCCTATGTCGTATCCGTTCGAAAATACCTTTGCCGGTAATTGATTCCACAACAGAGTAGTGCGAGGCAAAAAGTGTCGGGAGGATCGCACAGTTTTGGATTTCCAGATATGGAGATGGTGAGGATGAAAATTCATATTTTGACGTGATGTCCGATGGTTGAATTAGGCGGCAGGAATTAATCCAAACAACTCGTAGGAACACTTCCCATGATAAATACGATAGAAGGCGCAGAGTGAACCTACATCTCTGCGTAATGTCAAAGAGTCAAGCTGTTTCGAAATATCCTGGTCGTCAACGATTCGAACCTCTCTACGCTGAATGCGATCAAGAGCAAGAACCTGGTACTGGGGTGCTTCGGCTCAGAGATGAGAACAGTACCACCATGTAAGGCTGAATCTGTGGCTTATAAAGTTTAAGGCAATGGGCCGGCAAAAAGTACTGTCTCGCTCTGCTGAGCACACCGAGCTTTTTGGAGGCTAGTTTAGCCTTGCCTTCCAAATGACCGCGAAACTGAACGTAATTCGATATGTCGGCTCCCAGGATTCCGGCACTGGCTGAGGCTATCAGGAGAGTATCCTCAAATCGAAGTGATACGACAAAGGTTTTTTTTTTGCGGTGAACACACAAAGTTATGTCTTCTTTCGGTTAAAAGTGACCAAATTTTGACAACTCCATTCAGAGACATCTGTAAGTCAATTCTCGACTTCAGACACAAGCTTGTTTTGACACTCTTCGACGTGTTCCCGAGAAACACTGCTTCGGCCGGAGTATGTAGCATCACCAGTACTGTCATTGATATGCAGAAGGAACAGTGTCGGTGATAGCACGAAGCCTTGGGGATATTGGGGAAGCATTTTTTTTTTCAATGAATCAATCAATCAATCAATCATTTATTGCAGAAAATAGGGTTAGTTACATGTGATCTTACATTACACAAACATAGTTCCTCCTATTTTGCCGTATGAACAGCATGCAACTTAAATTTAATTTATGTAAAAATAAACATATAAAAATAAAATTGTCATTAAAACTATTAGTACATTAATAATAATATTATTATGTCGAATTATATTAGTTATAAATATTAGTTAATTAGTATTTTGTAAAAATATGTATATAATATAACTCAATATTGTGAAATATCAATGAAAAAAATAATTATAATAAAAAATACAATATACAATCAATAAAACCTAAAATGAAATAGCACCGTTGACTTGGAATTAATAAAAATTCTCGTACACTCTAAAAATTTTTGCCCTTATTGATATTGCATCTACATGGTAACCTTGGGCTGATACTTTAAGATCCTCATTCGGAGATCATCAGCGTCTATTTGACTGGAAATTTTCGTATTTCAATAACAGATTTTGCAAATATTGCAAGCCACTTTTTAACGACTTTCTGATATCCGTTTGTACAAAAACTTAGCAGACTTGTAAAAACTCGGTGAGGATGCAATTCTATGGCACCATCCAACTGAGCCCATGATGTGGCTTGAATGTAGGGACTTGAACTCTTTGATGCAGAGTTTTAACAAGACAATAATGTTTAATTAGTGTTCATGATGACGAAAGCTGATAAAGTGCTATCGAAACTCACGCGTCGAATGTGAAAAGAGATAAGATAGTCAAGTTTGGGCTCGATGGATTTTTTATTGTGTGTACTTTCTATTACATAATATAATGTCGAAGAACTGAAGATGAAGCCGTAAGCGTGCCATTGTAACTCACAGATAGAAATTGCTACTATAGTGGAGTTTGGAGTAATTTCATTTGTTACAATAAGATCTTTGTCATGATGATAAGACTCTGAAGATTGCGCTGAAAAAGAGACATTGGAATTTCAAGAATCCAGATTCAAAATGCGACTACAATTAACTTCTAAACTAAACGAGATAATGCTTTTTAATTAGCACTTAATTGTCTTGTATTGGCAAACACCTTCGTACTGGATGAGAACTCCTAAACTAAAAAAGATAAACTAATCGAAATTGGACTCATTTATTCTGTTTGGATAAACGCTCTAGTGCTAGATGATTTCCAAGGTCTCATGATGGAGCTGAAAGTACTTTATGGGAACTTTGGTATAAAATAGAGCAACACCATCGACTTTTGGGTCGTTTGTATCGTTATTATAAGGACTTTGGAGCGGAATGGCTTCCAGTATCTGATGACAGCGCTGAAAGACGTATCCGAGAACTCCTGAGCTAAACTAGGTTAACCCATCAAGTGGGGAACAAATTCGGTTTGTTTTTGCAAGCAATTTGATGCTGGACGATTTCTATATCTATTTTGGGTGCTTCCATTATTTTTTGCTGAAAATATAACCTAAAAGAAATAAATGGTGAGAATAGAAAAATGAGAGCATTAATGTCAAAATGAGCGCGCCCCACACAGGTGCAACGCCTTTTATTGATGCAATGACGTTTGCTTTCTTTGTATAGCGGAAAGGGTTGACAACACGGCCGTTCCTGATGAGGCAGCGTGCTCGCGCCCCCCGGGCCTAACTGCTGGAAACTTCTCATACTCCTGGCCACAGCCTAAAATGATGAAAATAACTTGAGATTTCTTGAGATTTACCGTAAACTATGAAATGAAAGTAACTTTCTGTCTGTGTATAAATTTAAGCATGTGGCTTAAATTCATATCACGGTTATACATAGAAGAGAGTGCTAAAAATGCCTTTAGTATGACGTACCTAACGTGGTCATCCCAATGCTCAGCGAGTCTTACACGGGTCTTTTCCGACACAAAATAATAGTATTGCGGTCACCCCAATGCTCAGTAAGTCTTACACGGGTCTTTTCCGACACAAAATAATGGTATTGCGGTCACCCCAATGCTCAGTGAGTCTTACACGGGTCTTTTTCGACACAAAATAATGGTATTGCGGGCACCCCAATGCTCAGTGAGTCTTACACGGGTCTTTTCCGACACAAAATGATGGGATTGCGGTCAACTAAAGACGAGTCTAAATTATACTTGATGATGATGTTAGCGGGACAGGCATCAGTCATTTCGTCAAAATATAATGGTTATATTTTTATTTTTGTGTAAAATACGCTCAAAGGTATCTTATGACTGAAGAAGAGTGTAAAGAAATCCTTCCTCTTATGGCCATTTGTCTGGCACACTTCATATAAGTTAATAGGAATTTAACCATTTGAAAAGCAATAGACATGTGTTTATGTGAACAAAATTTAAAGTAAAAGCGATTAAATATCTTTGACTTACGTGTAAAGGAATCATTCCTCTTATTACCATTCTCCTGACACACTTCATATAGGTAATGACTATTAACCATTTAAAACCTATTGACATGTATTTATATGAACAAAATTTTGAAGTAAAAATTGGTTAAATATATTTGACTCACCCACTTTCGAAGTATAACTTCGTAGTGTTGTCATTTCGATAGAGTTAAAATCCTTTTAACTGCATTTCAACTAGCATGTTTTCGGACATAGCGTTTTATGCTAACGGTGCTAGATTTGACTGACTTGCAAATGTTAACAGACTTCCTGCTAAGTTTAGTTAGTTTGGACATGGGCGTGCCCTTGAAATATTCCAAGCTCATAATCATAGAGATACATCCACCAATGAGCAACTCTACTGTAAGGTCCTCTTTTTACGTGCATTAGCTTAAGGGAATTGAAATTTTATTATTTTGAAATGCTTCCAACCAGGCACTCTCGACTGTGCTGCAGTGCTCTATTGGCTATGCTGCAAAAGTTTTTTTTTAATGACAAGAGCAAGTACATATTTAAGATATCCTCGATCTAGCACTAACGTTTGAGTGAACTTCAGTTTCCAAAACTAGCTCAAAAATAGCCAAAATAAAGTTCATTAATTAACATTTCTTTGACTTCCTGTGTTTAACTTTTTTTTATCAATACCTTAGCATGAATTCTTTCCAGGTAAGTGCTCTAATTCAAGCAGTTTAAAAGGGATAACCAAGGAATTTACAAAAAGTCTGCTAAGTCCAAACCTGCAAAGAAGCAAATGGATAGTTTATCTTTAAATGGACACCAGACCAAATATGTGTACTAAGTTAAAAAACGTCCGACACATTCTAGTTTCAGATATTTTTCTACTTAGGTTTGTCTAAACTAACCACAATATTAATTTTGCAGATGCATGAAAATGAGTATGGATGGCAAAACAAGATCGTTTGACAGCAATGCTTCTGGCTGTGTCAGGTCCGAAGCCATTTGTGTTATTTTCTTACAAAAGGCAAAAGACGCTTTACGGTAGGTACCTTTATGGAGAGTTTCATTTTACAAGTTGTCGTTTATTTTTGTATGACCTGTGCAGATTACAGGCTAAATTTTCCCTCAATTATTCTCAAGACATAATTAAAGCATAATTTAGCCTATGTTTTCCAGGAATAATAAGAAATGTTGTGTTGAATAATGTGACTTATATGTGTAATGTGTCTTTACAATTACATATGTCCACTGACACTCATTTGTGTTTGAGCGAATTATGATGTTGTATGCAATTATTTCCTTTCGTGAGAAACTAAAAAGGATTTTTAGGAAACTAAAAATGCGATAGGTATTAGCACGTACATCCCTATTATTGCAAATAGCAACAAATTTCAACTGACTTTGGTAAATATTTAAACGTATATTTGAAATAGCATGATGGCATCAATGGCTTGGTATGGAACTCCTCTTAGATGTTCTATTAGATATTAGCAATATTACCTTTTGGAATTTTATAATTGGTTCGTTTTACGAGACTATACCTAATGTAATCTCAATACCAGTAGCGAAACGAAAATATTTCAGGATTTTCTAACAACTTATAGTCTCCATTACTAAATAAACGCGGTCACACATTCCCGTGTTGCTAAGAATTCTTCCATCAGTCTCTACCCTACCAGACAGTCCATCAAAGGCAAACATTTACCAAATATTTTACTACCACCGTTAGTACTATGTGGTGGTGGTGGAGTCCTGCAACGTCTCACTCAGATGTACTACCAAGGCTTGCCAACTATTGCCGCAATAAAGTCAATGCTTGTCACTGTAAACTCCAATTTGGAGTGTAAAGAATTTACGAATTCGAGTGTTATGCAATATATTGTGTAAGCAATACCCTACATTTGACAATTAAAATGGTGCATGAGAGAATACCTATGGGCAATGGCCAGATTCCGCTCTTGTATTAAATATTAATAACTGCCTTTTCTAGTTAAAACAACGTAATCGGTTTTTACAATTTTATATTTTCTTTTACATTGTCTAATGTAATCAAAATCCTTATTTACTCTAACTTTAACATTCTATCTTTTAATTCTATCTATCTTTTAAATATAATATAAATTAACAAATACATGTACCTTAAATTGCTTATGCACGTTCTGGATTATTCAAATATTATCGTACTTTTAAACGGAGGCCAGTGTGTGTTACACTGATCGATGCCGGAGACCGAATGTCCGAGTTTTCAACCCGTCTTACCCGCCATTGTTGTTTTCGTGCAAGCTCTGTGTTACCAGAGTAAATAATTTTAATTCGTACAACAACGATGTCGGGCAAAATCCTGCTTTATTAAATAAAAACCTAAAACTCGACCATCCTGACCTCGTGCATGTCCTCATGCACGCTCGTTTTTCAAAACCTAACACTTGGCCTCCTCAATGTTTTAGTTTCTCATTTATTTTATTTTATTTATCACATTGCATAGAACATTTTAATTCTTAAAAGAAAGGTTCAATGTTCCGCTATATGTTGTCCGCTAGTACAAGTTATTTATATACTACTAATTACTAGTGATTAAAACCATACATCTAAACCTAATACATTATAACAATTAAAAATCAATAATTACAATTGACCAATAATTAAAATTGAATTATAAAATAAACGAAACATATTCAACATACAAGAATGCTAATTACAATGTTTTAACGTAATATTATTTTTTTTTTAAGTATTTGGGCACTAATAATTATGAGTGACTAAAACCATACGTATGAACCTAATATGTTATAACAATTTAATAATCGATCAAATAAATAATCAATCAAATTATATCAATTGAACTATGTTAAGCGAAAAATATCTAAATGTCTACACTTACAAAAATCCCTTTTTTTTCTTACATCTAATATTTTCTTCAATAAAATTCGATCGATTTCTACTCAGCGGGGAGATTTGCAAGAATGATAATTACTATGTTTTAATGCAATAATTTCACTACATATTTGTATGCTAATAATTACTAGCGACTGAAAACTATACATATAAACCTAATAAATTATAGCAGTTAAATAGTCAATAATTACGATTGATCAATAATTACGTTTGAACTATAACGTTAAACGAAAAATATCTTAAATATATGTCTATACTTACATCAACATTATTTCTTATATCGATATCTACTTAACAGAGCTATTAGTCATCACAATGTTTTTATACCATATATAGATTACACCTTTTATGGTTCCCTTTTTATATGAAAAATATTCTTTGAATGAGTATTGATGATTCTTTGATGAAAGTTGTTTGTTTTTAATACCAAATGTTTACTGTTAGGTAGAACTATTTTATTTCTTTCTTATCTTTGCCTTACAATGTTGTTTGGAGAATGCACTAGAACATTGCATATTCATAACCATTTCCATAGCCTTTTATTTAGCTATCATAATTATATTTGCTTACAAATATTACCTCATGGAAATCTACATGCAGTAGGTTTACAATTAATAATTAAATCAATATAGAATTACAACCGATCTATGTTTACTTTTAGGTAGAACATTTTATGTCCTGATTATCTTTGCCTTACAGTTTTGTTTGTAGAATGCACTAGACCATTACATATTCATAACCATTTCCATAATCATTTATTTAGCTATTATAATTATATTTGTTTACAAATATTACCTCATGGAAATCTACATGAAGCAGGTTTACAATTAATAATTAAACCAATATAGGATTACAATCGATCTACACTTAAGTTTAAAACAATTTCATTTTGTTTTCTTGCATAAATTGAAACATATTTTAATTAAATTTAAGTTCGTTCAAAACTCGTTAATAACAAAGTTCTAATACGTCACTGATTGTAAATTAAATTAGGTTGAATTTTAATACATATACAAAAAATATCATTCAACAATGCAATAAAATGATGTAAAACAAAGCCAATAAAAGTGTCTGTACTATATTACAAATTTTCATATTATTAATAAAATAAATAATATTTTTCTTTATAATTCAAGTATTCTCTAGTAAGCAAGAATTTTATGTCACAACAGACTAAGTAAACCATGTGAAAGTAAAAAGAAGTAAGAGTTCAAAGCGATACAGTAACACCATATTTTAAATTATTGAATCCTTTAATGTTACAAAACTGGTGTTTTAACATCTTTTTTTTTTCAAATTGTTCTGGCATTTACTGGTATTTCTCGATGTAAAATAATTTCTTATTAAACTTTAATGCTCACCAAATAACTCAAACAATCGATACGTATGTATTTTATTTCTTTTATTATTTTGCTACATACATCAGAATCTCCTTAGATAAAATTGGCAGATTCTAGAACATACATATCCGATAAGACCAATATTATAATAAAAATAAATATATAAATTTTGTCACATATTTATTTTTAATATAATTCTATTCTTTAATTCTAAACTCAGCAAAATCAACTGATCGTGTCCTTTATTATCATGTATACAATTTATTACAATATATAGATATAGTTTTCCCAGTCCCATCATAACTATCCAATACATATATCCAATTTAACCCAAGAACTATATTTTTTTCAAATTAAATAATATTCATATATTACAATCAACCCTGTTAACAAAATAAATAATCTATTTATTTATTCATACCTGTATAATATACCCGTATAATATACTATTGCGACTCTACCGACCCGCAACCGTATTTTGTTAGTGGCGAGTTTCTTTTTTGACAACCAAAACAATATGTAGTATCATACATATCGATAATCTATACATATAATAAAAGCGTAAGAAAATTAAAACTGGACATTGAATATTTTTCTTAAAAGAATACTTGGGGCGTGATCTACAATCGACATGGAAGCCAAAAATATAGTTTTTAGAATTTTGTCTGTTTTTCTGTATGTATGTCTAGGGTAAACTCAAAAAGTACTGCATGGATTTACTTCAAATTTTGCATGAATATTACTAATAGGTCGGGTCAACATATAGGCTACATATCACGCTATGACCTACGGGAGTGAGGCTGTGCGGAGTAAACGAAGTCCGCGCGGACTAAGTCGCTGGCAACAGCTAGTCTTTAAATGAAATAATCTATCCATCCATCACTAACACTGCTATAATCCTCCTGGGTTTTACTACCGTAACTATCGTACATTCTTCAATCATAATATATTATTGTGGCTTCCGACTCACAACAATATATCTAATCCTCTGTCTATGGTTTTGGTGCAAATCATTTTTCACAACCGAAACCATAGTATAATACATATCAGTAATATCCATAATATTGTAGTGAACCTCCCGGGTTTCACCACTGTAACCAAAATATCTTAAATGTTATAATAATCGTGTTCGCCCTGAATCACGACCATTTCTCCCATTGAAGTATTTTTATATATACGTGTAACCAATAAAATCCATTAATTCTTATATTGGAATGTTACTATGAATTCAAAACAAAGTAAATATTAAATTACCCATTTTAGGGTTCCGAAGTAAACTAGGAACCCTTATACTTTCGCTATGTTTTCGTTTTCATTGAATTAGTAAACAACCGTTTTCACCAACTTTATCATATCATATTGGTTCATTATCTAGTAACATTTGAAAGAATTTTATGTGAAGTATAAAAGTCCTTTTTATTCTTGCCACTCTAACGGAACATAATTTTCGTGATTTCCATTAGATCTCTCTCGCTAAAGCGAAGAGGAAAAACTGCTATCTCAATTGTAAAGTTCCATGTGTTTAATCGGATGCATTAATATACAAATTGCAAACTTATATCCTATTGCAAACCTATTACCTTATGACAGTTAAGTTGGTGTTATATAATTATAGTCTAGCTATTCTCTAATTTTCTTCAGGTATAGTGCAAAAGATCGCATTGACCAATTAAATAACTCATATTGCATCCGAAGGGTCTTACCGATAATCTAATTAGTGCTGTTACCTATACCTATACCTGATGAATCCGACTTCCCTTCATCGTTACTTGGACTTTGCACTATCAAATTTTAAAATAGTAGGATAGCGAGAGATTAAGTCACAGTACTTATACATATAATAAATTTGTAACCAGTTAAGCATTTTACTACAGAAAAATATTATGTTCCCGATGTCTTAAATTTAATAGTGCCCGTATTTTCGAAAATCCCTTTTTTTATATTTCATCTGACGAAATTTTTCCTTCCTATACAGCTTTATTTTAATACAATCGTCGAGCCTAAAATAAGTTATGTTATCTATTACATAATAGATTTAATTATTATTTCTATCTGTTATTCTTGATATCATCTGAAAGATATGAGGTTTCCTAAATACTATGCATTTCGAAATGCCGCCAAAAAAAATTAATTTTCAATGAATTAATTGGTGAAGGTTGTTCGAACTAATATATAAAAATCAATTCCTGTTCGTTAGTCTCGCTAAAACTCGAAAACGGCTGAACCAATTTGGCTAATTTTGGTTTTGAATTAATCGTTGAAGTCCAGGAAAGGTTTAAAAGGTGAGAAAATATACATAAAAAAATAGAATAGTAGTAAAAAAAAAAAAAACAGAACAACGTTTGCCGGGTCAGCTAGTCTATAATATAATTAGTATACTGGGTATTTGGGAGTTCACGTGAGATATTCTTACTTCCGGTTGATATCATGTACTACACAGACATTTATAAAAACAGGCTGCCATACCATCTTGTTATACGAGAGACAAATTCAGTATTGATAAATGTTGAAAACAGAATATTGCAATCAGTTTTAATTCTATACAGTAGGCCCAGGACATATACTCTGTATTTTGGGTTTAGTAAAACAATTAACTGTCAATGCCTACAAATAAAAACCTATATTTTTTCCATATATATTCTTACGATGTTTAACACTAAAGAAAACTACTAGATGGCAAGGCTTTAAATCACACCATCTCAGGAGCAATATACCATCGTTGCTTAGTTTACTCCCATCTACAAGTAGTTCAATTTGTACCGCTGGGTCATACATAGGCAATAGTAGCTCAGATAATTTGTTTTGCAAATAGCTCATCCACTCGTGCCATTCCTTTTCATAATTATATTAAGAAGACAAGGTAAAGTTGTGCAATTTCCTATAAGTCTTCCAAGAATTCAACGAGACGTATAATTGCCAAAAACATTGTATGCATTGTAACCTAATTTCGTACTAATTGAATCATGGGTGAAATTGTTTTTAAGACAAATACTTAAAATGCGGTGCGCAGAGAACCTACTTATGATAATAATTATAGTTTTCTGTCAGTAATTTCAAATATTAGAATTATCACTCAACTAATCGACCTTAAAAGAAATATATATTTTGTAACTAAAATAACAATATTTTAATAAATCAAAAGTCAAATTTGCCTGTACTATTATTTCAAAATTTTCTTTATCGTATGTAAACATCACCGATTGTATCAAATTTTGAATCTGGCTCATAAAGATAGCTACACTGACTTAGATATTGTAGTAGACTTAAAAGTAAATTAATCAGTCAACTGAACTTTTATACTCTGAGCCGAACCCAGACTGTAAATAATACCACGTCAGGCCCAGGACTAAAATCAGTACACATGATACATTGGAACCTATAGATTCTAAAATGTACTTGACATTGCCAATCACCCACGTACTCAGTACCTATGTAGTAAAATTTATTTATGTGTAATAGAGTTCACGGAAGTCATTAGGGCAGACGAAAAAATATAACTATTGTACAGGTGTGCTTCAGCCAAAGTTACAATATTCAAAAAAATTTTAGTTTTTACCCCTTAAACTATATATACCTTTAATGTAATATGCGACATCAATAAACCGATATTCCAAGGTACCCTTTTTTTTTGAAAATCATTTTTATAGCAGCACTTAAAATTGACTACTATAATTATTACCCTATACAAAGGTAAACAGGAATAATTAACAATAAATCCGATTATTCTAGGCTCAGCCAAGTAATTTTTTTTGTGAAATTGTTACTAAAAGAACATTTGTTTCCATTACTTATTTTTTTTTAATATCTTAAGACGAATGAATTTCCAGATATAACCAGAATCGTCATCTACTCCATCACAGAAAAACGGCACTAACACGTAATGCATGATTTTCACATTTATTTAACCCTCCAGCAGCTGTTTTTGTCTTCTGTATTAAATTATGCCTATCTACGGAGCATCTTAATTTTAAATAAAACATTCATTTAATATCTTAAATCAAACGTAATATATGCGGTGGTCATAAAAATGGATACTGCGCGGTGACGAATTGCCTAACAGTTCACAGCTTCACAGCCATCTTGTTGGGAAATCTAATTATGTTTTCTGATAATAATCCTCTTTGCTGAAGTATCAAAGTAAGTTCGTTTCCTGGTGAATTTGCAAAGTAGTGTTACCTGTCGTATCAAACTCCACTCATACTCGGTCATCCGTAGTAAAAGACGTTCTGCTTACACGAGGAAGACGGGCTTCGTTGACGGCAAGGCACTTATTATTTCATTCTCTCGTTACCCCAGTGTTACGAGTGATTTTTCAAGTATTTAAATTATCTGAAACTTAAAACGACAAAGCATAGTATATTCTTCGTACCTGCATATCTAACAACGTACTTTTTTTTTAAGACAATTAAAATGGCAAGACAAAGAAAGAAAAATAAATTAACTGTTAAATTATATCGATTTTAAAGTAATATTTGGTACTTTAAAATATAGAATTTCTTTTTTTTTTATAAAAATCGGTTACAAAGGTGTTACGTATTTGAAATAGTCTATCGGTAATGCCAGTGTGCAAAAATTATAATTCTAAAAATTAAAATTATAATTCTAAAAGTCTACTTTTTATTAACCAAAAAAACATGTTATATGAAATGAGACTCACGAAATATAGAATATCGATAATAGAGAATGTCACTAATTAATATTTGATAATCTAGTTATATAATGTAACCTTTGATTTGTGTAAACTGTGGGTAGACCACTTCTGAAATGTAAGCAATACCCTACATTTGACAATTAAAATGGTGCATGAGAGAATACCTATGGGCAATGGCCAGATTCCGCTCTTGTATTAAATATTAATAACTGCCTTTTCTAGTTAAAACAACGTAATCGGTTTTTACAATTTTATATTTTCTTTTACATTGTCTAATGTAATCAAAATCCTTATTTACTCTAACTTTAACATTCTATCTTTTAATTCTATCTATCTTTTAAATATAATATAAATTAACAAATACATGTACCTTAAATTGCTTATGCACGTTCTGGATTATTCAAATATTATCGTACTTTTAAACGGAGGCCAGTGTGTGTTACACTGATCGATGCCGGAGACCGAATGTCCGAGTTTTCAACCCGTCTTACCCGCCATTGTTGTTTTCGTGCAAGCTCTGTGTTACCAGAGTAAATAATTTTAATTCGTACAACAACGATGTCGGGCAAAATCCTGCTTTATTAAATAAAAACCTAACAATTGTATGTAGCTATTTTATCAGCGTTGATTTCACTTTTATGCCACATATTTTATACTTCATAAGATAGCAAAGAAGCGAATTGCTTCCCTGATGGAAAGAGCTAACTATCGCCTATAAACCAAAAATATTAATGGTACGTTGCTATCCCTATGGTGGGGTGGAATATCACATGCATAAGTCTACCGGTCACCTTACTCTGTAAACTGCGAAATTATGCCACAGTAGTCGTAGTACGTATAGCCAATCGGTCGCCCTTTACGACCAGTCTGATAGAACAGCAGTTGGTCTATTCCTCAAAGGAGTCCGGAGTAACGCGCGGGAAATTGTATTGACAAACTGGAAATAACTCTCACTTCAGTATAACAACGTTACGATAACCACATAATTTTGCAGAGCAAAATGGTACTCTGATTTAACATTTTGCTTTTAAGTTACTTCCCTTATGATCAACTCATTCTGTTACCTGTATACACTCTATTTTCGACATCAGTGGCGCATTTTCCATATACCTTCCATTCCATTACACAATGGATATTTAGTATATTAATACCTATGTTATTGCATGTAGGACAATTTTTTTTGTTTAGATTTATATATGGACAGTATATTAATAACAAACTTTTGCAATCTCAAAACAAGGATTCCACAGTAGAAAGCAGAGGCTCATTTACCATATACCTGGATAACTTTAATTTCGCGCAATCGTTTCTCCAAATCCAAAAAACTAAAACCCCCTTGTGCCTCCCACAATATGATGATGTTAAATTAATTAAACTGATAGTCCTATAGCTAGTGAAGTTTATACATGAACACTTTCCGGTTTTTGATACCACCGCCTCTCTTATTCTTATCGCAATATCGTTTATGCCATCGTCTTTCGGTACTTGGCATTATATTCCTACCACACGGATAGCAACGCACTAACAACATGTCTATACTTGTCTCTTTGCATCAGGAGAACTATCAGCTTGTTTGTTATCCTATGATATATAAATAAACGCAGAATATGATATTCAATTCTGCATGTTTCTGGTATTATAAAAGCGAAATTTTAAAAAAAAGAATATATGAATGTTTGTTAATTCTTCACGATAAAAGGCTATATAAATTTGGTCATAATTTAAAATAAATTTAGTCCGTATCCAGATTTAGCAAATTGGCTGTTTTTCATCATAGAATAAAGCATGCATTTTTATTTTACAAATATAATTAACACATTAATTATCCAGCGTCTGCATGTTGGGTTAAATAAAAATTACACTAGTGTTAAATAAAATTTAATAAATGAATCGTATAAGTAATTATTTTACTGTGATTTTAATAAGTTAGCAAATATATTTTGTCTTATAATTGTTTGTTTTAATTGGCTATTATCCAAATACAATTAACATTGTTGGACAAATCACGCTGAAATTTTAATAGCTTTTATAACGTAGGTATTCATCAAGAAATAAAATTTTAAAAACTGGTCCCTTTAGAGAGAAAACTAGAAATCCACGAGAGTGAGACCCCGCGTATTTGCCATTTTTCATAATTGTGATGGCTCACGCCCGTATTTATAAACAACCCTTATCTAAATAACGTAGTAACATTATGCGAAGAACGCTAATTTGCCATGTAATTCATATGACAAGCCACCTATTTCATAAACAACATTTAAGTATTACTTGCCTGTGAGATATCATAATGTCAAATACCCAGCTGTGATTGTTTGGCTTTAACGCAGCGTATTAAACATTGTATGTTTGACAAATGTCAATTGTCAATAGATCAAATTATCAAAATATTCTAACCACAATTCTATCCTACATATCTTTTGCGTGTTGTTATTTTCATTTGTTTCTGTTTATTAATTAACATATAGTTTTATCAATATGGTTACGTCTTGGAATATAAATATATCCGGTATAAATATTTTGGAAGATAAAAACGATTTTGGAAATCTCGAAGAACTTATTTTTTTCTAATTACATATTCTTTGTTTGTGTAATCTATTATTTATATAATCATGAAATTTCCCTTCACTTCTGTAATCCATTACAAACACAAATTTTTACTAAAACTATATTAACATTAACCATCACATCGCTTTGGACAATACATAATAATTTGTGAGACAACATCTGGACACCAGACTCCAAGACTAGACACTATGCGTTATTTAAAATAACTCGGCACTCAACTTTACTGTGCGTAAATTTGAAAGGACGCATAGTGGCGACCGGCACTTAAGTATTGTTTATAAATCGCTTTAAACGACTAATACTTTTCAATCTCAAAGTACCGTTTGTGAATATGGGTGTCAGAGTTGGATGGCCAAGACTTCACATCAGTTCAAAACGTAACTTTTAAATAAATTTTAATGAACATTATAATACCGTTAATAACATCAAATATGTTACAGAGTTTATGCAGATATAGTTCACGTGAAGGCTGAATTTACTTCTTTAGAAGAAAGTGAAATGGGTCCTAAATATGGATTTTACCGCAACCCTTCAAATGTTGTAACGTTCCTTAAAAATTTTTATGAAGAGGCTAAAGTGGATCCCCGAACTGTTCAGTACGTGGAAGCCTTTGGTTCAGGTTAGATTTTAATATACAGAAACTTTCTCTTAGGTCAGCTTGTTTTTTTAGGACTAAGAAAGGGGCACAGACTTTTGTCAGTCCTAAAAAAATTTTTCAGGACTGACAAAAGTCTGTGCCCCTTTTGAAGAATAGACCATCTAACATTTTTCCAAGCAGATTGTAAAGGGCAAATGATTGGCTAAACAAGTCTCAACCATTATGAATACTAGGTGGTAGAGTTTTGTAACGTCTCTCCCACGTCCGGTGTCACCACCTGAACTATGCGTGCCGCAATAATGCCAGTGTATTTCACTGTTTTGTTTCGGTTTGGAGGGTAAGTAAGCAGATCAACTTATCCATGCGGAATTAACCACCACGCTCCGTGTGGCGTGGTGTTAATTCCGCATGCTTAAGTTGATCGGCTTCTTTATAACTGTATCTTTGGTGTTTATAGCCGATGGTTGTCTTTTTCTATCACGAGATCCATCTGTTTGTTTGCTATTTTATGATACTAAAATGTATTGACGCGGGGTGATTGTAGTTATATTTCAATATTAAACAAATTTTGCCATAATATTACATAGTTGAGTCAGAAAAACAAAAACACATCATTTATATTAATATCTCAAAGTGTAGCAGGCAAGCCTCCTTTTGTTATCGAGACCAACTGGCTCCACTCGGACATAACCCTTCAAAGTTAGCGCGGGGAAAGACTGTCGAGGATGAGAATATACATTAACAATGTATGATAATCTATTGCGATTGCAATAAGGTGAAAAGCAGCACGCTCGTCGCTTAGGTCTGATAAGAGACCGGCTTTCAATTGGGAGTGAAGTGCAATATGCTTATACTTTAGATTCGATAAATGGAAGAATTTGAATGAAATTTACTACGTTTAGTGCTGCTCGTTAACGTTCGACATTATGGCACTTCATAAAACTCCTGAGAAGAGAACTAATCGTTTGAGTGACATGTGAAAAGCTACTTGCGAGAGGAGAAACTCAACAACGTATGAAATTGTAAATTACAAATTTAAGCTCTATTTTGCCCGATGAATTAGTAGCTTCAGGTTATACATATAATTGATTAAAACTTACGATGAACGAGCTTTAGCAGGAATGCAGAGACTGGTAGATCTACATCAAATTCTGCATTAAAATTAGTGAGTGAATGATCAATCACCCCCTATTTTCCTATTCTTATTGTTAAGTATTTTCCAAATATATATGAGCGCAAGTACAAGGTATGTGAGATGTACACAAATCCAGCACTAAAAATATAAACGATCACACAAAAACATAAAAAAGTAATCAAAATCGAACAACTAAGTAAAAAGTTTTGCACAGTAATTCACTAAAATTGGTCAGTAAACAATCAACCATTCCCTCTTTTCGTAACTTTATGAATATATTTTTTTTATTTATATATGACTTATTAAGGAATATAACCCTGACCTACCCTGAGTTTAAATGAAAAAAAAAGAATGATCAAATATCGATTATCTATAAATATGTGTTGTCTATCATAAAAAAAATACACGCGTTGATTTCAGAACTTCCTCCGTTTTCTAATCAGTTAAAAGGCGTCTTTAACGCTTTGATTAATGAAAAAACAGAGTTATAAATATGAGTTTTATGAATAGTTTTAAACAATGGATAAAACAGGTTTTACCTGCGGAACATGCGGATTGGGTAAACGGTATAAAGTCCATAATTTATCTACTTTTATAAATACACATACTTTTATAAATACACACATGATATTATTCGCCTTACTTGCTGTGTTAATGTGATGTTAAAAAATACGATATATTTACAAACTCTAAAATGTCGGTTGAATTAAAATATTCAATAATTTGTTATTTTACAGCTATACCTGAAGCTGATAAAGTAGAATTGGAAGTAATTGATGAAGTGTTTTGTAAAAACAGAAAAAATAAGCTTTTGGTGGGAAGTGTCACATCTAATATAGGTTATGGAGAAGCTGCTTCTGGACTGAGTGCTATAACGAAGGTATGTTATTTGATTTTTAATTTCTGAGCATTATATATCCTCGGATGGTTAGTAATTTAGATTTGCTTGTTGATAGTTGATAACTTAAGTATGTGAAAATAATAATGGCCAAACTTATAAAACATTATGTACAATCTCAAATTCACTTGTATTAAATTAACTCTTCACAAGAGCGAAGATTTTATACTGAATACATTGCATGACCTAATTTAAAACAAAAAAAATCTTGATCACTATTGAACATTTTTTATTGATGTTTACGCTGTGAACGTGATATTGTCAGAGTAAATCAATATCATAAGTCACTTTGATTCACTAGGATTTACATTTCATTCTACGATCTCACGAACAAAAACGCTACTTAGTAGCCCAGACAAGTTAGCCCTAAAAACAGAGGTAAGGTTACAAGAAGTCACATAGAGCTAATATAAATATTGTTAGGCAGCAGCAGAAGTTGAAGGGAGACAAGATAATTGCAATCGCTTTTTGTTTCGAGTATTTTTAACAAAAAACGTGTAGTGGAAAGCCTGGGATTAATTGCTCCTCATGCCGATCTCACATATATTTTTATAATATTGTGATATTGTAAAAAATAGATGATATGAAAAAAAGACAAGCCCGCTGAGTTTTTTCCGCCAGATCTTTTCAGTGTGTGACCGCGTTGCCGATCCGGTAGTAGTTTTTAAAAATATGTTGACGTTTCAAAATAACTTGTAAAAAGTTTTATTGAATAAAGTACTTCTGATTTCTGATTTCTGAACTTATCAATGCAGGTTTTTTTTTGAATGGAATGCTAAATGCGGCTGCAAAAAAGTTGGGTTGTTTTGGTTATAAGCATGTACAAATTGCAAAAGCTACTCGTGTCCTAATATTGAATCTCTGTTAGGAGAGGGTTCATACAATACCAACGAATAGACATCTGATACATCGCTTTTGGATGGATTTAGAGGAAGAAGAAGAACAAGAGGAAGCCGAAGGATTTGGCTGAAAAACGCGAAAAACCTATTTTTTCTCACTTTGGCCTTGAATATTTTTTTCCTAGCTTGAGATCGTTGGGGACTATTGACAATTTATTTACTACTAGTGACATGCTCCGACTTCGCATGGGTCAATTATATAAAAAAATTGGCAAATTATACACCTCAACCTTCCTCATGAATTCCTCTCTCTCTATTGGTGAAAACCGCAATAAAATCCGTTTTTGAGTTTATCGCAGACAGACAGATGCGGCAAGGGACTTAGTTTTTTAATATGTATAGATAGTGTTCATAACATCAGTACAAATTTTCTGCTCTATATAAATTTTTGTAAAGGAGATTGATGAGGCCCCACACAAGTTTGGCCTAAAACTCAACACACGATGATGGCTGCTTACCGTAATGTAATATATTATTAATTTCTTCTGAAATGTAAATTGTATCACGGACACTTTTTATAATACTAAAATTCACAAAACTCCTTCAAAGATTAATGTCACTTGAATTTACAATTATTACATTCCATTTTAAGCCACTCACATCGCGATATATCGTCGACACAAATATAATTCATTTTTGTATTACTTATCATGAAGATTATTTGATTTTAACCACTTAAAAGTTAAAAAACGATATAACGTATAACTTTTGTTTAAATTAAAATATTTATCACTCGTTCACACTTCACAGTGGAAATAGATGACACTTGTTTTTTTTTGTTTCTTTCGGATGATACTAAGAGTACTTGTTAATACAGCTTAGTTTCGACTATAATAATAAATATTTTAATTTTTGATGCATTTTACACAATAATTTGTTTAAATATTTACGTCTTACCTATCCGACATGTTTATAATTTATTTTGGTTGGTCAGAAATAAAAGAAAGTGTTAATTTTAAGGCAGAAAATAAAAATCTTTGCTTGAATTAGAAATAAGAAATAGCGTACAAATTTGATTAGTTTCATGACTTTCCAACTAAAATCCTTTTAAAATTAACTTGCTGTTAAAAAGTGTCCGTTGAATTCTAATATTGACTGATTGTAAATTAAATTAATTTAATAATTTCGGATGACGCCATATTCTTGCAGCCCTTTTAGGCCGGTCTCATCACTCTCCTTTGTGTGTCTAACCTGACTAGGTTACAGTCATGACAGCGGCTTGTCCGATGATGAAATTGGATTAATATTGGGCTAGAGAGTGGAATTCTTTAGAGTTCTTTATTGCACGCCTCAATGCAAAGCGTTAGGTTAGGTTAGCTTTACTCTCGCTTTACCAAAATCAAACAACGTTCTGAATTAAAAATGTCTCTATTATGTTTGTGTTGCAATTTGAAATAAAACGAATACAATTATGTCAAAAAACAACACTCGTTTAACTATAGTTTATATTTCTAAAGGCAATTATTGCATTTAGTGTGAAAGCACTGATTAAAAAAAATCCCAGCCTTTGCGGGTATAGAATGACAACGATCGCAAAACTTAATATGTCTTTAATTAGCTTCAAAAATTACAGTGCGCAGTTTTCTATTGCAAATGGTTGTGTAATTCGGTGTCGTTATTATACTTTTGTACGGACATAAAAGTTTCAACTTCTGATTCACAGACCGAACATAATGATATAAGAAACCACGTAGTAAAGTCAGAAGAATCAGTCTCTATTGCAATATTAAAATCAAACCATTTCAGTCTAAACATAAGCAAAGTCATTTCTTGCTCTTAAGAGCAGTATTTGGAACTAAGTGAACAATTATCTATGAAATTTAGAACCGCAAAATAGGCATAATAACATCATTGTTGTTGGTATACCTATACCAATCTTATCTCGGGCAGAGAATAGAGTTTGCAAAGATGAGGCATACTTCATCAAAAGCTATTTCTTTAGTAAAAAAGAATATACCGAAACTTATAAAAAAATATCGAATCGGCAAACATGGCCCAGGCAAAAACCGAAGTATCAAGATTTATTTCGATGCGCACGATTGAAAATTTAACAAAAGACGAGCTCATGTCTGTAGGAGATTTCTTCCACCAAACCCAAAATAGTGTGTAAATGCGTGAAAGTTATGTAAAATACAAGTGTATAGATTATTAGTTTAGAAAATATATACAATAGGTTAAAAAAACTTATTTTATATTACTTTATCCTAACACGTACAATGCTTTTTTACCCTAAAAATTAAACAAACTAATAAAATTTCTTTTAAAGATTTTTAAAGGTAACTAATGATTGGCTCTTAATATGTAAGTGAAGTGAATTCTAGTTTCATAGAATTGATAGTAAAATAATTACTGTGGACTAAAGAAGAGTTAGTAGGATATCGTAAAATTCCGCTTAATTGAGAGTGACAATTTGAGTCCATATTATACAGAAAGTTAAAGCGTCCACGAAGATAGCCAGGAGAGTTTGAGTTAAATTAAACATTATAAAAAATCATCTTCACGTTCGTATCCCCGAAGAGGTAGGCCGAGGTACAACTAGCACACCCAAAATTAGCCGAAGATACATAGTCCCACAATGTCAATGGTGGCAAGCCTATCACCAACCGGGCCCTTGTTCAAACCGGGCAACGTTATTTTTATCAGAAAACTGAAAAAAAACATTTTTTTTATTCGCCCCACTGGGAAATCGAACACGGGACCTCATGTAGTCAACACCGATACCGGACCACTAGACCATAGAGGCGATAAAACATTATAAAGAAAACATAATGCGTGGGCATTCCTGTACTCACTGGAAGCCACTTGAGCTGTACTCTAAAATTAAAAATATTGTTATCTTTTCTCAGGCCAAAAATAAAGCAAATAACTATATTTTGTAGGCGCTCACGTTTATTCAGGCAATTTTCATTGATGACAAGGTAACAAATATCAGCATAATCTACTAGGTCATAATAGGAAGAAATCTTTGCAAGCATTTGATAGAATGAAAAGTGAAATTAACCTTTTTACAAACTTTAGCTATTTAAGCATTCCAAGTGAAATTTTCGCTTATAATAAGCCCTAGGTTTTTAGCTGTCTTGCGATATGGTATAATACTGTTACCATACTTTAAAAAAGGGATGTTTAGGTTTTCAAGAAACGTGAGAAACGATTTTCTATAATTAAAGACTGCGATTTTGCAGGATTCACTAAAAGACCATAAGACTTGGCACATATGTGTATACGCGAAAGATATTCATTAATAGCGTCAATTGCTTCAATGACATCCGGAGCAGAAAAATTGCGGTACAATTGCAGATCATCAGCATATAAATAAAAATTGGAGAATGTAATACTAGAAATCATGTTGATAAAAACAGAAAATAGGAGAGGGGATAGAACACTTCCTTGGGGCTAACGCCAGCTATAAGTTTACTAATACCAGAAAATGAATTATCTAAGAAAATACCTTAAGAAAGACCTCGGAGATAAGACTCAAATTAGGATACTGACTGAGGAGAAATATTCAATGAACTAAGTATTTCAAGAAGAACATCAAAGTCCACTGAATTGAATGCATTAGTGAAAGCTAACAGAACATGAGGGGTGAGTTATTTATTACCAATAGCATATCTTATGTCGCTGGTGACTTTAACAAAAGCTGTGATGGTGCTGTATCCTGAACGAAAACTTGATTGAAACTGATTTAATAAGTTATTATCCCGAAGGAAAGCTGTTAACTGTGTGTTCTAAAATCTTAGACAAACATGGAAGACTTGATATTTGGCGATATTGAGAGAAGTTTTTAGGAGACGACACTTTAGGAAAAGGAATGACAATCAGCTGTGAGTGCCGGAAAAAAAACGAAAAATTTATATATTTGTTTTCAAGCCAACTGGTTTCATTATATCGCGATATCGCGATTCAGGATTTTATTTTGAGTTTCATTTTTTTCCATTTTTTATTATTGTTTTCTGGTAGCGTTTGTATATGTATATTGTTTGAACCGCTACAGTACGGTACCGCTACAAGAGGAAGAATTGCTGTATGGAGATCCAGTGAACGTGGGCAGTTTGATGTGGATTCCGAAAAGTGTAGATGAGGCGTAACTTGTGAAGCTAGCTAATGCTGTTGGAAACAGTAGAGGGTAATCAGGTGCTGATGGTCAGAAGGCATGCTGTTTTGTCGAGGGTCACCACTGTGGCGTGTTGATGGCTGTTAGTGGTGAAGATCACGTCTGGATGACGTCATCACTATGAAGGTTGATGAGGTCAAGGATGGACGTGGAAGAGAGAAGGATCACGTCGGGGTTATCACAGTGGTGCCGCTGATCAGTGCCACTGAAGGGTCATAGTGTGATTGAACCAACGGGCCAACAATTGTCAGGTGACGTCATAACTGTGGAAGTTATTGACGTCACACAAGGTCAAGGAAGGGGAAAGGAAGATCTTCCCAGCCAGGCAAGGTGTACTGCCTGGGGACCGAAGTCCATTTGCGAAACGTTGAAACTTATATATAGTGTGTACAAGAGATAAATAATTGTGATATCGCGATTCAGAATTTTATTTTGAATTTAATTTTTTTCTATTTTTTATTATTTTTTCTGGTAGCGTTTGTAGATTGCTTAAACCGCTACACAATCTTAAAAACAACGCCTGATGACATAAGTTATTACAACAAAACCGACTCTTTCTTTGAAGTAGTATGCAGGTGCTTATTTGATATACGAGTATTTTAAATGTATTTATTTTTCTTCAGGTTCTGTTAGGTTATCATAACGGTAGATTAGCGGCTAATATTAATTGTGATTGTCCTCGACAAGACGTTGCTGCACTACGTGAAGGACGTATGCAAATTGTTACTGAACATGAGAATTTTGATCGTTCTTATGCATCTGTTAACAACTTGTCGATAACAGGAGTAAATGCTCATGTTCTACTAAATGGATATTATAAACCCAAGGCAAGTATTTAATACTTTTAATCTGACTTTTCCTAATAAACTTAAAAGCTATTTGAACACAAAAACGAGGCAAAATGGAGAGTTAATTGCAGGTAAATAGGTACTCGGTTTACACACTCAAGCAACTAGAATATAGAGAAAAAATGGTTTACAAAATATTATCTAGTGTCTTTTAAAAGAGATAACCAAAACACAAATAAACCGTTAAGTTTATAATCTGGGTTAACCCTGTAGGTCATCTCTGAAATTTCCCCATAAATTGAGATGTTTTAAGGTCAAAGAAACTAAACTATACCTAAGCATATATTTTTCTAAAAATAAAAAATTCTAAAGGGTGATAAAAAGTCTAAATTACGAAAGTGTTTTAATTTTTAAAAAGCTGTATATTTCGAAGACGATGACCGATTTGGATCTAATGAACAGAATTTAACACCATCTTTGAGCTCCAAAATATAGTACACTGACAGATTTATGCCGTAATTTTGTTAATACACTTACACTGTTTTACAAATCACTTTAAATTTAATATTGTCAAGCGGTTTCGCCTTTTATGGCATTTTCAGGACTACGAGACTTTTATATATATAGCATTAACGTACATATATTAACTATATAAATATCTTAGTTAAGATATGTACGTTAATGCTATATTTATAAAAGTCGCGTAGCCCTGAAGAAGCCGTAAAAGGCGAAACCGGTTAGCGATGTTAAATAAATTTAAAGTGATTTGTGAAACAGTACAAGTGTATTTGCAAAATTACACATGTAGTTTCACCAAGTAAAATTTAGATTTATACTGGTATCAAGTTCAAAATTCAATTTGAATTAAATTTTTGATACCTAGTATGCAAACTTTTAAGATTAAACTAAATGAAAATATTGAGACTTTCTATTAATCATAAAAAAAAATTAAAAATACAACTGCAGTAAAAATAATGTTACAGGGGAAAATGTAATGTATGCATAGTCTCAAATTCGTGTGTTATATTATACAAGTTTAAAATTAATTCTTTTTGATTTTTCACTTTATTTGCAATTTAAATTATTGTTACTAATTGTATTGATTATTAGTCTTTTAAACTCAACACAAGTTTCGTAACCATTAATATAGGTACTTCGTATGAACAAACCGCTCAAATTGTAGCATCGATGTAGGGCGGTTTAATTAACAAATGGTTGCTAGAAAATTAAATTTAAGCCAGTCTTCAATTTTAAGATTATACCAAAGGTTTGTAGAGGCAGGTTCTTCAAAAGAAAAACCAGTACCAACAGAACTCAAACAACCACCCGTCGTGGTGACTGGTTTATTGTTTCAACTTCCCTACGAAATTGTTTCCCCGCGTCAGTAAACATTAAAACAAAGCTTTATAGCGTGGAGTAAACGTGAGTACACAAACAATAAGAAGAAGGCTTAAGGAAGCGGTGATCACCCCTTTTATATCACTCTCTGGAGCTTACAGACTCGTTTAAAATTTGTGCAAGAACTTTTTTATTGGACTGAAGAGCAATGAGCATATATTTACACCATAATATTGTTCACCGATGAGTGTATGGCATGTTTAAATGATTCAGATAGTTGCAGAAATGTCATCGTTGACATGGGGAGAGATTTAATCAAAGCTACATTGAGAAGCGTGTTCCTTTTGGATGCGGATCCCATATGGTGTGGGTGGCATTTCGATGACCGGGCGAATGAAATTTGTGTTCATCGACATGGTTCGCCAAAATGGTGAAAGAAGTGGTTTGACTGCACAATGCTGTATAAAGAGGTTTTGGAATCTAACGCAGAACCCTGCATGAGATTAATAAGATATTTATACTTTATCCGTTCAGGAGTTATCCTTGACTATAGATTTTGAATAAAAGTGTTTTTTGACATAGGTTCTAGATTTTTCAACCAATCAATTTTTGACCTTTTACAATATCATAGTATTAAAAAAACTTCGAAGAATTCTGTTGCAAAAGTTAGAATCAAATCTAGTTTTGAAAAAATACAGTTCTTCAAATATTAAAATCATTTTGAATATTATGATTAATATTACTTTTTATTAAAGTTGACAAAATTATCAACTTTAATAAATATTGTAAGGTAATAAATAAGGTAAAGAGTAAAAGTACATATTTACTACTTACCGTAGAAAACTCTCGATTTCAATTTTTCAAACGGCATCAGTCGCAGTATTTTAAGTATTAAAATATTGTAAAACGTTAAAAAAATAGATTGGTTGAAGTTTTTGTTGAGTTATGTTGAAAATACACTTAAGAGTCTCAAAATTTTTGTCAATGGTAGCTACCCATCAGATAAATTAATTTTAATACAATTTGCGTCATTAAACGCAGTGTTTTTAAAGAAAATATTTTACTAGATTTTGTAATCAATCGCTACATTAATCTGAAAAATATTTTGAAAAAGTATCGTTTCGCAGAAAAGTTATTACTTAAGTTTTTTTTTTAATTTCTTAAAATTTCTGAAGCCGAATCGGTTAAGATTTTCAGAAGTCTAAGTTTGTCAGAAACCAGTCGAATTTCATCAAATATCAAATTTTTCAGTAACTTCTTTTATTTTTATCGTAGCGGGAAGTTTAAAATACTTTTTAGCTTATATAAAGCCTGTAGAATTTATTTTCATTTTAGGATCCAACACGATACAAGTCATCCATTCCGTACCTTGTCTTAGTGTCTGCTAGACAAGATAGTGCTGTAAAAGCAATATTAGATGATCTTAAGACCCGACCAATTGATCCAGAAGAGTTAGCTTTATTTCATAATATTCATGAAACTAGAATATCGGGACATCTGGGTAGAGGATTTACTATTTTAGGTAAGATTTTTGTTACACTATACTATACATTTAAATTATATTTTAATTCAAGTATTTGAAAGAAAAGCTTACAAAATTGATGTATTCTTAGTTACTTCTACAATTTCTACGAGTATAGCATATTTTTTAATTTACAGGCTTGGCCTTTGTACTAAATTTTAAAATAGACTGTCCCGTTTGTCGAGTGTTTAGTGAACCTCTCTACGCATCAATGGGACTCGGGATCGATTCCCGACAGAGACAAACACTTATATGACGAACATAGATGTTTGGGTTTAGGTGTTTATTAAATATATTTGAGTATTTATATTTATATACGTATTTCTGTGAATTACATATATGTATTTCTATGTATGACACCCGTACTGCAAGCAAATAAATTGCTTACTTTCGGGTTAGATCAATTCGTGTAATTTGTCAAAAAAAATTCACTTCACTATGATTTTACTAACTGTTTAAGGCGAGGTGTTCCAGTTACTATCATTTCATACATTTTGTGAGGCTGCTATTGCATCTGTCATTTTGGTTTTCACCGGTGCTAATATCTATTTATATCTTCATAGTATGTCATTATTGTCAATCTTTCACCTGCCATTTTTCTACATATCGGAATCAATCAAGCTTTCCCTTTCCCATTTTTATAACACGTTTTCAATCCAGGTTACGAACGCAATCTGCGAGTACTATATCACAGATTTCTCATAATGCTTTCATTTCAACTGCATTATCCTACTAACCCTCTTGTTTTTTTGATATACCTACCTTTCGCTTCCATAGAAAAGCTTTAGAGTAAAAACTTGATAATGCAGGATATGACGGGCACACCGACTTTGGGTAATGCGTTAACAGTACTTTTGATAGTTTAGCTTAGTTTAGATAGTAAAGTATATCTCACACCGCTATGTGTTTAGGTTGTCCCTATACAAAAATATATTTTGTTATTTTTTTTTTCAAAAATAATTATCCTTGCCCCATATTCCTTATGGGGTAGATAGAGAGGCCAAAATGCCATATGTCACGATCTTGCACATTTGTCTTACTTCCGCTGCATTTATTACACTCTTTGTATAAACACGTCGGTTGCGAAGATTCTTGATACCAACTCCAGACAACACACGATTAACTTATCATTGCGTGTCCGTCTTGATTTTGGCAGTACCAACAACCTGTCTCATTTGCAATATATATTATGTTTTGTTAACCTTTCAACTGGCACCCTTTTTACATCTCTGAATCATCAAAGCGTGCCCTTTTAAATGCTTATTACGCCGTCACTATATTACACGCCTAAGCCTTCTTTTACCTCAGTATTTCAAAACCAGTGCGCGAGTATTACGTTAGATATTTTCCGTGGCGATCTTATCTCGACCGCATTATAATTTTTACACAGACATTTTTTTCAGGCCTTAACTCTCTCATTTCAGTATTACAAACCCTGTCCGCGAGTGTTACGCCGTATATCCGTACCGATCGCATTTCAACCACGTTAATTTTACTTTCATACCCAACTCCCACTGTCATATAATAGAGTTGGGATATAAAAGACAAAACGGGTCACCTGATTTAATACTATGCTTTGATGTAATTTCTTTAACGCTCCATTCACTCTGTTACCTGAACATACTCTTTTTTCGATATAAGCGGTGTACCTCCAATCTCTGCTAAAAGCACATCCAAAATTTAAAACTAATACACATGTTCAAACACCAGACCATCAACCACACCTCTTACATCCATTCTGGTTACTTTACTTTCAAATACTTGTTACTCGTTAATTCTAATACTTTAGTTTTCTTCGCATTCAATTGTAAGCCCGTATTATTACTATCATCATTCATAACTGAATATTTTTTGTAGCTCAGATGACTTGGATGCCAAAACTACAGCATTGTCTTCATAAAGTAAGCAGTTTACCACTAGATTTCGGTTCTAGTCGTACCAATTCATTTGTTTTATTGCCAGTTGATAAATTCCCTCAAATCTGGCTTACCTTTCGGTTGGTATGGTATTTCTTCAAATTCCCTAAAAATTATAGTTTCCACGCTTACCAAACCTATAACTGTAATTTGCAACTTATGTTTTGAACAAGGTTTATTCCCGGACTTTCTAAAAATCTATAATCATTCCCATATACAAATCAGGCGACACAAATATTATATCTAATTACCGTCCTATCTCCTTATTACCAACATTAGCAAAGGTCATTGAAAAACTTCTAAATAATCGGTTAAATTCGTATATAGAGAAATATAGAATTTTAGCAAGCCATTAATTAATATGGATTTAGGAATAATATGTCGACATCAGATGCAATAAATAAACTTTTAGCATTCATCACAAAACATTTCGATGAGGGCGAAAAAATAACTGGAATATTTCTCGCGTTCGGCGAGAAATCTCAACCTACTGTCACACAGTGTAAACTAGTACGAATGTTGAAGTTAATCGCTCATGGGTTAGTCATTGGTTCATATCATTATTGTTAGATAACTTTCTTCGATTTCTAATAAACACAGCTTATAACTATTGTTTATCACTACTACAGCTTGTATTAGACTAACTTTATTTTTTGTAATAAACAATTTGAATTTGAAGATGACATATGCATATTTTTTAATATTGTTGGTTTTGTCATAAAAAATACCAGTAAATCCAAACTTTCACATTTTTAATCCCATGCATTAACTTCCAATCCATCAAAATATTCACTCCAAATAATTTATATGGCAGAACTATGTTTGCCGGGTCAGCTAGATAATCTATATTTTACATTTCAATTTGCAGATACTTCTAAAGAAAACAAAACGGTGAGCCTCTTTGAGGTAGTCAACTATTTTGATGAAGCTCAACGTCCACTTTGGTTCGTGTACAGCGGTATGGGATCTCAATGGCCTGGTATGGGTGCAGATCTGATGCGCATACCAATATTTGCTGCTGCTATAGAAAGGTTTTTATTCACCTAGCGTAATAGAAAATGAAAGAGAAAAGTTGACCTCCCTGCTTTTAGCTCCTGTAATGGTCCAACAATGTTAATAATGTGTTGCTATCCCTCTTTCAAGATGCTAATAACATGTGCATAGTTTAACTAACCAGGAATTAATATTATTATTACAAAAATAGGTAAAGCGGTGGTAGAAACTTAGTCGAGATGTTACAGAACTCTACATGTGATTGTGTCTTACCAACCAAGCGTCATCTATTTAGTTGCTATCTATGATTTAAAAAGATGTACATGTGTACTGTATATAAAGTTATGCTTCTGTATGTGTACTTGTATTTTTAGTCATTATAGTTTTAATTGATTTAGTATCACTTTTGTAATATTTTTTTATGTTTTATCTATTTTAAATGTGTAATATTAGATTCAGTTTCAAAAAATGGCAACACTAAGGCGTCACCTTCCTATTGGCTAAAGTTGTGAGAGCAAAATGGCAGGAACAGAACGTGGGAAGATGGCGCGTAGTGGGGCTTATGATATGAGAGACCTACATATACTTTATTCACGAAATTTTTTTCCCGTGTTGTTCCGGACTTCTTTGAAGAATAGACCAACTGCCGTTCTGATAGGAAGGTCGTAAGAGGCAACCGACTGGCTATACACGTCACTACCATCATGATTACTAGGTGGTAGAATTCTGCTACGTCTCACCTGGGTCTTAGGTACCACCGCCTTACTTATTCTTGGCGCAATAGCGTCAATGCTTTTCATTGTCGTTCCGGTTTGGAGAATAAGGTAACTGGTAGACTTAAGTATGTCACACGGATAGCAATGCACTATTAACATCTTTGGTGTTTATAGGTGATTTCTCTATCCCTCAGCAGATGGCTCTCCATCTGCTTGTTTGCTGACGTAAAAAAAGTAAAGTTCCTCAAATAAAGTTATTCTTTTCTAAAAACGTTGTGATAACTCCTCCCTAGATAATAGGCTGTTCAGAATGGATGGTAAAAGATTGTATGTATTGAAAGACAAGAAAGTTTAAGATTATAAGCAAACAACAAAAATAAAGTAAAATGAGAATATTTTCATTGTATTTTTAATATATTGCTTAACCGAAAACCTCAACGAAAATAATGTAGTAACTTTTTGAAAAGTATGGTTACTGCACGACATACTTTCAAGTCTAACAGGGAGTTCTGTAAATTGTCATTTATAAACAATGAACTATGCGAGTGTCCATACCAAACATTTTATTGGACAATTACTTCAAATTTAAGTCCTTATTTTTTTACATATTCGGTATCAGAATCGAGTGCTAAATGCCATCTTTCAGTATGTACAATTATTCACCCGTAAATTTGTATATTTAATTACTACTAATTATAATCACAAGAAGTTATTCTACAGGTGTCATAAAGTACTGGAGCCCAAAGGAATCGACATCGTACATATAATTACATCTCCCGATCAAACAATATTCAACAATATTCTTCATTCTTTCGTTGGCATTGCGGCTGTTCAAATAGGACTGACCGACGTGCTTCGGGAATTAGGCATTATTCCAGACAAAATTATTGGTAATATCCCTGCACAATGCTTACATAAAAGTTTCTAACAGAATACTGTCGTAATTAAGGCCCAGTGCCGTATTTGGCTATTGTCTGCATAAGTAAGAGCTAGCTGCCGCTGAGCTGCACATCATTTGGAATAGATGAGATTAGAACAGAATCTTTTAAGCAAGAAGGTGAGCGAGCAACCGTGCGCCAGACCCTTTATTTTGTTGGTGTTATTAAACATTTAGGTTGGGTTAGGTAAGAACAGTCACTAGCGCGTGTAGGTGAACAAGTGAAGCGAGCGTACTACAGATGTGGCCGCCGAGCGCCAGATCCCCTATATTGTTGTTGTTATTAAATCATTTGGGTAAAATAAGGTTATAACAGTGGCCACCGAAGAAAGGTGAGCGAGCGAAGCGAGCGTGCTTCGTCAGCAACCGCTGAGCATCAGATCCTTCCTATAATTAATTGAAATTCGTATTTTTGATGTTTTAATTACAATCACCTCGGATTTTTTATTATTTGATCTATTGAAATTCAGTATTTTGAGAATCAGGGAATTAAAAAAAGCCAAATGTTAGAAATATTAAATTTTCAGAATTATCACAATAGGATTCATCCTATTATGATAAATCGAAGTTGTTATATTAAAAATTTTGAACCATTCAGAAGTATGAATATCGATTTATTAAAATTCGTGTTTATGACAAATGGACTAAAACTTTTTGAATTTATGTAGCGGGTTACACTACATGTAGAACAATTAGAGATACAAAGATATGCTCTCCCACAATATTCCATCATAGAAATCTAATGGAATGTTGTAGAAGGTGCAAGGAAAATGCTATTTCTTTTCCATTCCCAGATCTGTAAGAGGATGTAAGCAAGTACCAAGTTTTTCCCTCCACAGTATTGTAGAGAAGCATCTAGTTTTTGGCCAGAAGGATTTCTCCGGTTTCGTGGATAAAGAGAAAGTGTTCGATAGAATTGTACAGATGAGTGTCCTAGTGGTAAACTGCCTGTTTTACGTAAACGATGCTGTACATTTGCGTTACGATTATATAGTCCAGTAAAAAGTTTAACGAAACCATAATCGACCAGTTTTGGCGCAATGAGTAAAAATGTGTTCATTAATACTTAAATAATGATATTATGAAAGAAATTTTGATTAAAATTAAGGGGAAAGGGATGAAAAAAATAAAAAAAGGGTTGAAAAATGCCTTTTTTTTAAATAACTTAATAACGGTAGGAAATAGAAAAAAAAGTTTCAAGTAAAAGCTGTAGAGAAAAAAATTCTACACAAAAAGTTCCTCTTCATTTTTTTTTGTTATCTGCTTTAGTTTAGCTACAAAAAATAAAAATTAAATTTGTAGTAAAATATGTAAAAATATATAAATATGGGAATACATGTGTAGTAGTGTTAGCACATACTAATGTGATGCGCGCGCTACATGGTACAGGGCCGTAATAATTCTGGTAAGGTTTTATAATTAATTACAAAGCAAATTTAATTTTTATTTTTTGGAGCTAAACTAAAGCAGATAACAAAAAAATGAAGAGGAACTTTTTGTGTAGAATTTTTTTCTCTACAACTTTTACTTGAAACTTTTTTTTCTATTTCTTACCGTTATTAAGTTATTTAAAAAAAGGGCATTTTCAACCCTTTTTTATTTTTTTCATCCCTTTCCCCTTAATTTTAATCAAAATTTCTTTCATAATATCATTATTTAAGTATTAATGAACACATTTTTACTCATTGCGCCAAAACTGGTCGAACATGGTTTCGTTAAACTTTTTACTGGACTAATAGGAACGTGGACTTAAAAATAAATGCTAGGAAATCCAAGGTAGTGATATTAAAATAGGAAGTATCAAGAACAGATGTAAGAGTTGTGTGTTATAATGTGATATTGGAACAAGTAATTGAGTTTGTCTGTCTTACATGTGCTTTAAGCAAAGATACAAAAAGAAGACTATGTGCAGGTATCAAATAAAATGGAGCATTAAGAAAACTACTTTAAACTGCTATCTTAAATCAGATTGCCCGTCTTATCTTGCATAATTTTATGCTTATCCTTACGCTAATATATAAAAGTAAGAGCTGGTCGTTTAAAAAACGGTAGAATTAACGGAGTAGAAATGAGAGCGTTACGTTAGTGTGATACTCATTGACCGCGTTCATAATACCGAAGAGAGATAAATTGGGATTGAAGAACAGTATCGGTGTTAAAATGAGAAAGTTCGTGCTCAATATGTGTGAACATATTGAAAGATTGGCGTATAAACGATTTACAATACAAATATATGGATGATTGTAGATACTCGGGGAGACCAAGACTATTATGATCCGGCATACCGATCTTAAAAATCAAAACAATCCAATGTATATTTTAAATAGTAAATAAACCCTATTGCAATAAATAATAAATGAAGTTAATAAAAAATACATGACATGAAATATTATTTCTTATATAATTTTGTTTGAAGATTTAACTGAAGTTATATGAATTATAGGCGATTATTCGTTACGTCTTACCATTATGGTGCGGTTTCGAACTCAGAAGAAGGTATATCCTTTTTCTTTTGCAATTAGTTTCGCCTTTTTATGGAATTATTTGTTTATGGTAATTATTTCATTGTATGGTTATTGTATATGTAAGATGATTATTACAATAAATTCTATTATTACTCTGAACACCCGTAAAACATTGTCAAGGTCGTGTTGTATGGCACCTAATTTCCACTGCCTACCCCGTAAGGGTTCTGTTATTGAGATATGTATATATGCATGTATTTATTTATGTGTGTAAGATGTATATATAGTATGTAAGATACAGATTACATGTAATATGTAAGATATACTCTTATGACGACTGTAAACATTATGAACTGATTTAATTCTTCCACAATCAGGCAGTGAAACCTAAGATTATTTACCTTTCATTACTGGCAGCTCGACAGTCAGTAAAATTTTATACTGCAATCGGATTCTTGTTCGAGAACAAAAGAAATAAAAATCAAAACCTGTAGTTTTATATTTATGAGTTTGGCGGGTGTATAAGTAACTAAAACCCGTAGCTTTAGTAAATATTAAAATTTGTAATAAAAGTTTTTTTTAACAAACCTGAAACTTTTATAAAGTTCATTTTCGGTGGGATGATTCGGTAATCTGCAAACATTCATTTTTCTATTCAAACGTATGATTGTACCATAATTATTTAATATTCTTTTACACTATTTTCAAGGCTTTTTTACCTTCAAAACCAAAACATACTCCGGAGTGAATGAACTATTTGGATAAATATAAAAAAAATATTATTATTTTGTACAGTTATTAAGTAAAATAAAATAAAAAATCTACCTAAAATTACTTTCAGGACACAGTGTTGGGGAACTTGGTTGCGCTTATGCCGATGGATGTTTCACTGCAGAAGAAATGATACTGTCTGCCTACAGCAGAGGATTAGTATCGCTGGAAACTCCATTTATTAAGGGATCTATGGCTGCTGTTGGCCTTGGATTTCAAAAGGTAAAAATTATTATAAGACGATATATAAATAATTAAAATATAACTTTCAATGTCTTCTGATGTCTCATTGGACTAGTCTTTAACCTTTTCGGAATAGAGATCATTGGGTATCAGGTCAAATTTCTTCATCGAATTTTGTTTATTGGATTTATCTATCTATAAAAATATATCAGTAGCATCCAAGAGTTCAGTAGTAGTCTATTTTCATCTCCGAATCTTAAAAAAGCATGAAAATATGTGGGAATCAGATATCACCAGTAATAAGTGAAAAAAGTTAAATTTGACAAATGCAATAATTTTGATCACCACTAATCTCACCTATCGATGAATTTAAAGTATATATCAGAAAACTATTACTGTTTTTCATACAAGTAAACCGAAAACGAGAAATGAGAATATGTTAATTTGAATAATCCATTATAGGCCTTAGCTACTGCTTGATCAGAAACGTGCCTTCTCATCGAAAAGTTGAATTGGATGAAACCCAGTGAACTTATTTTTTGATTTGCATTTTTTATATAAGGTATTACAATATGATGTAAAATTGTTGACCAGTTACAATAATTAAAGTTTTTTCCCAAGTACTTTTTAATTTCATAAAAATCTTTTTATATGGTTTTATTTTAACAATTGTTTTGTATTTTTTATTAGGAAATCTCTTGTAGAATACTGAAGCAAGAAAGTTTACTGTAAATGAGTTAAACATTACTCCATAAAAGTGTTACTTATTTATGGAAACGATATGCGTGCATAAGAAAATCTTTTTTGTTTCTTGGATTTAACACGAAAATATATATTTTTTAATAAATAAGAAAATAACGAAGAGTCAAGTGGAAATAAAAGCAGTGGTTTTAATTCAGTCAAAAAAGTATCGCAAATAGATTATATGTTTATGATTCCAAATTCAATTTATTTTTGTTGTTAGATTAGAAAAAATGCATCCAGTTGGTGCTGATTTTAAGTTCTATCTGTTATTCAGATTAAATAGAGTGCTTGCTGTTTTTAGTTAGATCATATGTAGTGTGTATTGTGAATTTAAACGGGCAAAAATATTGAACAAAGTTTTTGCGTTAAATTTTGCATTGCCAATAGAATTTTATGTTCGGAGTACCTGAACATATTACAGAAGACTTACAATGAATCGACTTTATTAAAAACACGTGCTAATGAGTAGCACAAAGCATTCAAAGGCGGTCGAGCTGTGACAGAATCTTTTGTCACAGCTCGACCGCTTTCGCTCTGTTAGGCCATCAACTACTTTAACAGAAGTTAACATCACAAAAGTGAAGGAAATAGTGACTGAAAATCCTCATTTAAATTTAAAAGAGGCTGCTACGTGCTTTCACACAAGACTGAAAGCCTATTTTTGTGAATAAATTTTTGACCAAAAACTCAATAAATACCATCAAGCAACCACCGTATTAACTAGATATGCAAACTTAATTTTTCCTGAAGTCAAATTACCACTACGTAGTTTTCATTTAGTAGAAGGTATAAAAGAGAGTTTGCAGTGAAACTCTCTTTTATACCTTCTACTAATTGAACTCAATTCCAGAAAAGTCGTTTAAAAATATTTTGATGATTGGATTATTCGTTGGCGTAAGTGTATCGTTTCTGACGGAGCATATTTTGAAGGCGATAAAATAAATTGTAAGGACACTTTTATCGCCTTCAAAATATTCTGCTAACGTGTATAAAGACGTATGGCCCACTTGATTTTATAAGTGGCCAAGTTCTAGCGTACCCATTGCAAAGATTTTTAAGTCTAGATTCTGTTGAATATCATTTATTCTATAAAAGTCCTAAGATTCAAACCTAATCAAAATATCTATCAAGTTGACATTTAAAAATATGCTGTAAATAGGTAAATACTTGGTTATAAACGGTTGTAGCACTAATTTTAACTCATGTTTGGTTTCCTTTTTTAACTTTAACCAACTACGCTAAGAACATATTTTTGCAAATGATTTTCAGTTGTATATATCTACCTAGTTTAAATTTTTTCGCTCAACAATAATAAAATATAGTACACCCCGTGTTGGTCCCGAGCTCCTTTGAAGAATAGGCTAACTGCCGCTTTGCCAGGCAGGTCCTAAAAGGCGACCGAGTGGCTATACGCGTCACTACCATCGTGACTACTAGATGGTAGAGTTCTGCATCGGCTCAACCGAGTTTGGTACCACCGCCTTACTTATTCCTGCCGCAATAGCGTCCGTGCTGGTCACTGTCGTGTTCCGGTTTGGAGGGTAAGGTAGCCGGTAAACTTATGCATGTGGCATTAGACCTCGCCACAAGATAGCAACGCATCATTAACATCTTTGATGTCTATAGGCGATGGTTGACTCTTTCCATCAGGAGACCCATCTGCTTGTTTGGTATTTTATGATATAAAAAAAAAACACCACATGTCCGAAAAATACTAATTTTGATTGTTTACCATAGCATATTAAGTAATACCTAGTCTGGGATAGGAAGAAGGAATTAGATGTAAAAATCGCAAAATTGTCATCAAAATCAAAACTTCAAAACAAATGAAATGTAAGCATTTGCCACATTATACCCGAAACCAAGTAAGATCTAACCCCAAAGTAAGCAAATTATTTGCTTGTATTATGGGTATTAGTCAACGATACAAATACTTGGAAATACATATATAAATACGAGAATATATTTAATAAAAACCAAAACCCGGAAATACAAACATTTCTGCTCATCACACAAATGCTTGTCCCCGTCGGGGATCGAACCCGAGCCCCGTCGATTGCGTAGTCAGGGTTGCTAACCAGTCGACCAACGGGGCGGTTTTATTAAAAAACAATTTTTAATACATTCCGAATATCGTAAGGAAGTTAGTGTTATCAAAATTAATTTATACTGTTTTATATATATTTAAGTAAACAAACCAACCTATAAATTAATTCTGCTCGATTCCACTCGATTCTAATATACGTTCTGTAAGGCGATACTATATGCACTATGACTACAGATTAAATACATAATTATGACATGTTATCAGCGCATGTAATTTAGAAAATAAATACGATTCTCATTTATTGTAAAAACTAAAATCCTGACTTTGCTGTCACGAAAAATATTTTACTGTCTTTTTAAAAAAATAGATATTTTTTTAAACAAAGGTGATTCTTGGCTACGTTGAATAGGAATGCTGAAATTGTCGTGGTCCTTTGGATTTATAACTAACATTTTATGTATGACTAGCGGCAGCGTGCGGTCCGCTGCATTATAAAAGTTTTTGACAAATCCCGCGGAATCACCAATTTTTTCTGGAATAAAAAGTAGCCTATACGCTATTGCAGATCATCGTCTACCTTTGCGTCAAATTTCATTTAAATCCGTTCAGTAGTTTTTGCGTGATTGAGTAAGAAATATCCATTTATCCAAACATCCAAACTTTTGCATTAATAATATTATAATATAGGTTTGATAATTTCCCGATATTTACTCGCAGAATAGTATTTATTCATCCCCATTCACCACACTTTTTACCGCGTCAGAAGTAAAAACAAAAGTACACAACATACGTACTCAACACATGTTTCACTTTGTAATACATACTTTCACTTTGCAACTGAGGCGTCATGAAGAGAAAATAGGACTAAGCAGTCTGATTTTCTTCATAACAAAGACTAAAGTAATGCTTTAAGAGCCGAGTACATGGGGCACACTAAAAGTTTTGCACTTCTAGCTAATCGGAACTATTTGATTTCGAATGTTATATTTTTAAAACGTTCCAACCTTCTTAGTAATAAAAAAAGAACAGTTGGCGGGAAATTATTTGTCAATTATTTTTTTATCACACATCAAAGTTCTACGTACGCAACGAAAATGAAATTAAGTCGAAAAGATTTTAGAGCGATGATTTTTTATGATTTTAAAAGTTGTCTTTCTCCGCAAGACTGTGCCGCTCGTCTTCAAAATGCTTTTGCACCTTGTTTGAGCACCGTGAGGCGATGGTTTGCTGAATTTGAGAGAGGTCGAGTTTCTTTACATGACGAATTTCGTGAAGAGCAGCCTTCAGCTGCCATCAACGAAAATAATGTGGCTAATTGGTTAAGCGATTAATTGAAGAAAACCCCCGGATTACCTACGAGACAATTCGAGGACTATTGGGGATTGGTATGAGCCAAATTCAGAAAATTTTACACGAAGAATTGAAAGTTCGGAAACTTTGTTGTCGTTGGATCTCTCACGAACTGACAGCGGAACAGAAGCGGGCTCGCGTGGAATGGTGGTCACAGATGCTACTAAAGTATGACCACGGACATTCTAATGCTGTTTATGACATTGTCACAGGAGACGAAACGTGGATTTATTGTCTTGAACCCGAAAAAAACAGCAATCTTGTGAATGGGTGTTTGAAAATGAGAACAGGCTAACAAAAGTGAGACAGGCGAGAAACGTTTGTAAAAAAATGATCGCGTTTTTTTCTTAGCTACAGGTCCTGTCTGTACAATTCCACTTGAAGTTCAAAAGAGTGTTAATACCGAGTGGTATTCTACCATTTCTTTACCCAGGGTGTTAAAAAAAGTTCGCGAAAGATGACCCAAAAGCCGCATTCTCCTACACCATGATAACGCTTCTTCATACACGGCCAACAAAACAAAGTCAGTTTTAGCTTCCCAAAAAGTACATCTCGTCACTCATCCTGCACATAGCCCCGACCTAGTATCCTGTGATTTCTGTATTTTCCTCAAAATCAAAGATTTAATTAAAGGTTTTACTTTTACCAACTCCGAAGAGGCAGTTATAGCGTTCAATCAGCACGTAGAAAACATGCCTTCAGGTCTGTGTCCTCCTATTTTAAAAAATGGTTCGATCGCATGAAAAAATGTTTAAAATGTAAAGGAGATTATTTTGAAAAGCAATAAATATAATATTTTGGTTATAACATGTTGTTTTTTTAAGTTACGCAAAACTTATAGTGTGACCTACGTATTATTTGTTTTTGTTACTAACGTGGTGGAAAGTATGGTGGACGGAATTTTATTATCTTTAATTTCCGGACCATTGGTGAGTTTATTCTATTTCTAACACTGCTTTTATTCCTTTCGTTTCTTCTTTGAATCTTCTGTTCCTTTCTTTGAATTGAATATAATTTTGGTTAGATAACTGATGTCAAATTGCTAACTGAACCTTTTCTGAACTAAAGTTTAAATTCTTTACCAAGTTATGAGCTAAAAATTCATTAAAGTTTCATTGTTTCTTACTAACGGAATTTCGTTTCAACGTTTAATTAAACTATAATTAATAAAGCAATGGAAGTAAAAATCATAAACTATAATCAGATAGTATTTGAAAATAGCGTCGAAGTCTCCACAACTGACGTGTTTGTATAAAGAGAATCATATACCGTAAGAGATGAGGTTTGAAGATTTTTCTATTGCTTATATGTAAATCTTGTTAAAATACTAAATAAGGTAAGTTACTTCGTAACTTTCACGGCTTCAACGGATCTTAACTTCGAAGTATGTATTTTCACTACTAACGCCTGAATTTATAAAATATCTCTTTTTTTTAACATTGTAATTTCTTTTTAGATTTATAAGTTATGTCCACCTGAAATCGAAGTTGCCTGCCATAATGGTCCTGACTCCAGCACAATATCTGGTCCCGCTGAAATAATGGAAGAGTTTGTTGCTTCGTTAACTAGCCAAAAAATTTTCGCGAAAGAAGTGCCTTGCTCAAATATTGCTTATCATTCACGTTATATCGCTGAAGCAGGTAAATAACATGTCAGGTGGGGTAGTCTTAAGTCATTTAAGACTAGCTGCATTCTACAGCCCGCTACATTATGCAATTTTATGATGAATCTTTCGAAAAAACATATTTTTTCAAGATTAAAAGTATTATTTGTAATATCTCCGGTCATCATTTATCTATGTGTCAAATTTAATTCAATCGGTGTAGCTATTTTAGCGTAAATGAATAACAAATATTTATATACAAATATGGGATTTAACTGAAATAATAATACAAAATATTGGTTCGTTAATTTGGCAGTAGAAAATTCGGAAAAGTTAAAGAAAACACCACACGAATATGTTGCTAAATAGTTGCCTATTATTCGATTTTGTTGCTCCATCCAATCTCGAGTAATCGCCGACCATGTTAGGCAAAACAGCTGAATAATAATCAAAAGTACACGAACCATAATATTTGTAACTCTAAGTTTCCACATCATTTTATTTTTTAATTATTATTATTTTTTTATGGAAGAGAAGGCAACAGAGCAGGAGGTGCACCTGATGTTATCACCGCCGCCCATGGATATCCACAATACCAGGGCTCTTGCAGTTGCGTTTTAAATTAAACCTTTTAAATTATATCTAATATATAATTAAATAAAAAAAAAACTTTTTTTCAAGATTTGGTGTGATTATTGCACACATTGGTACATATTAACAAAAAGGTGTGTAATGCATACCAACCACGCTAAATTAATTCTTGATTATTCCGTATTCAACTAATAAAATTATTTTGTTGTTGCTCAGAGAAGTGATTATTAAAGCCTTATAAATCAACAACAAATTATAAAATCGAATATAAAATGAAATTCTGACCGGTGTCAATATTAATCTCCCACGCTAGCTTAAATCTTGATTTTTTTTCTAATAATAGCAGATTTATTTTGTTGCTTTACATGGTGATAATTATTAATAAGTAAAACGTCAGCAATATAATCTAAATCCCGAAATTGGGTGACTTTTTGACCGCTATCAAAATTAACAAGCTTACTTATCGTGTTTTCTCTATTAAAAAAGTAGATTTAATTTGTTACTACTCAAAATGATAAATATGAACGCACGATTAGTAAGTACTTGGTCAACCAAGCTTTGCTTTGGTATTTTTTTTAGGTAATAACGATTTTTTCTAAAAATGAAACCTAGCTAATTCGATTTATCGCCCCCAAAACACTCTGCATACTAAATGTCATGAAAATCGTTGGAACCGTTTTCAAGATTCAGATTATATACAGAATTGTGCGTTTCAAGATAAAAATGATAAAAAGGTAAAAGAATAAAAATAGTCATAGTCTGTAATAAAAAAACGGAATTCGGTTGAGTTTCTGATAGCTGTAAATATTAACAGACCACGCAGCTTTGCTCTCCATTTTCATGCTGACTTATGTTATTAGTACTCAAAAAAAAACAGAAACCGCTTGAGTTTCTGATCGCTGTAAATATTAACAGACCACGCGGCTTTGCTCTCGATTTTCCTGCTGACTTATGTTGTTAGTACTCAAAACAAAAATTATTAAAGCATAAGATTCAGAAAAAAAATTGTAAACCTTAAATTGGACAATTTTCTAATCATTTAATGCGTGAAAATTTAGCAATAAAATAGAAAACCGAAAAATTAATATTCATCCATTTCACTTGCTGTGTTAACGTTACGCTTGCATTATTAGCGATAACTCGAGATCGGCTGAAACAACTAAATCGGCTTTTTGGCAACTTATTAGCCACAATTTCGAGCGTTTTTTTTTAAATTACGCTTTTTAGGGTTCCGTTTCCTATTGCTAAGCCTCCGCTGTCTGACTGTCCGTCTGTGTGTCTGTCACAAGGCTGTATCTCATAAACCTTGATAGCTGGAAAACTGAAATTTTCCCAAATTATGTATTTGCGTTGCCGCTATAACAACAAATACTAGAAATTAAAAAAATGATAATATTAAGAGGGTCCCCATACAAAAAACATCCCTTTTTTATTTTTTTCCACTAGCAGCGTAACGGCCAAAAAAATTGTTCTCTGTATCCGTATGGGTTCGAACCTATTTATGTAATCCATAATAATATTATAAAGTATATCTGTGTGTTTGTTTGTCCGTCATTCACGACAAAACGGAGCGACTACACGACATGACAAAAGGGAGGGAGAGTAACATAGGCTACTTTTTGTCTCTTTCTAACCCCCCACTTCCCTAAAATGGATGTTACGTGAGCAAAGCCGCGGGCCAAAGCTAGTAGATCATAATTCTTCTTACTTTTTGTGAAATACAAATGAAGGCAAAAAATTGTACTGTCACTAAATATCTGCAACATTTTGCACCAGTTTCGCGTTACTGTTTTCTAAAATTTGACTGCAATAGCGTCAGTGCTTGTTACTATCTGTTTCGCATTAGAGAGTAAATATCGAGTAAAATCTATGCCACATAGACGGCAACACCATATTAAAATCTTACAAAAAAAATCGAAGTATGCCAAAAAAAGTAATCTAATGGTCGTAACAGTGTCTATAATTAATAATTGCCTGTTTTCATTAGAATAGTTTTACCTATCGCCAACCGGGCATTTTCCAATCCCGGGCAACATTGTGTTTCTCAGAAAACTGAAAAAACTTTTTTTTATGTGCCCGACCCGGGAATCGAACCCGGGACCTCATGTGGTCAACGCCAACGCTGGACCACTAGACCACAGAGGCGATTTATATCTTATTACTTTCTTAGGTCCTGCTTTGTTGAAGTACTTAAGTCAAGTGATTAAGTCCCCAAAGCTACGAAGTGACCGTTGGGTATCGACATCGATACCACAAGAGAGATGGAATGAGAATTCGGCCAAATATTCTTCAGCGGAATACCATACAAATAACCTTTTGGTAAGTATTTTGTGTGCGAATTACTGTACTTTACTTACAAAAAACATTAAAACAAAAACCTTATTGAGCTAGTTATGAATAAAAAATCAAAATTAAAATATTCTTTATTTCGTAGGTATATATACTTGAAACAAGTCATTTATACATTACATTACATATTATACTGCCTTTCACTATAGTTTTTTAATAGTAAACAATAACAATAACATGTTTAAATAATAGTGGGTACTTAAAAAGTACCGACATCTAAGAATTTTTCCCCGTTAATGGGGAGAACACAAAAAAATAATATTTATATTATTAAATAATAATGTTGTTACATGTAATATGTCGGCAGCTCTTAGCTTTCTCTAATTTATTAATCTGTAATAGCAGCTACGATCATAGACAAAATATATTGTGGCAACACTTATGGACGGCGCACGCGCGCGCTATTGGAACGTACGCTGGGACGTCATCACTCCCTACCAAGTTTTGTGTATAAAAGGTCTTACAAACAGTAATCGGCACACACCCCAGTGCCAGCTAACACCACTCTGGCACTGACGATGCTGCGTACATCAGTTCATCTTTTATCGCACAGCACGCAGCCATCAAGATCCAGAGAACTCAACCTTCAGTCCTGGTTGAACAAATGGAGACTGGTTGTCAATGTGGGCAAAACCCAAGCAATGACCACCAAAATGGGAAGTCTGGCTGGTAATATGCCAAAACTGAAGCTCTCAGGTGAGGAAGTTGAGGCAACACTCCTGAAAATACCTGGGGGTCTTCATCGACCCTGAACTTTACATTCACAAGCACGCCAAACATGTAATCAACCAGTCCAAGGCTGCTTGTGTAATCCTACACCCTGTCCTGTCCTCCAGATTACCTCTCACCTACAAATTAACAATTTACAAGCTATACGTTCGTCCCCGCTTAACCTATGCAGCCCCTGCTTGGTTTCAGCTCCTGAGTAGTACCAACAAAAAGAAAATTGAAGCCCAGCAAAACAAGTGCCTAAGGAAAATTGTTGATACCGGACGCCATGTAAGAAACTCGACTATCCTGAGAGATCTCCGCATGGAGAAGATCGTAGAATTCGTCGCCAGAACTGCTAAGAACACCTACAAGAAAATTGATGTGTCCAGTTTTGAACATATCAGGGGACTAGCGCCTTGGACAGCTACTGCATTCGACAGGAAGCCATATCCGTGGAGCGGGGGTATTACCTGATGAAGCCGCCGCTTTCGCTGCTGGCCGCCTGCCGGGCTTCCCCAATGAGTTCCACCAAGAGCGGCTGACCTGCGCGGAGTGGCATGAAGAATCGGGAGATATCCTCTCACGAAACCCAGGATAACCCGAGCAATCAACCCAATGACCGGGTGATGGTCATCACCCGCTTAGAATACCACGGTCAGGGGGCACTGCCCCGAAACCGTTTCCCCACATCCCCAGCAGGGAGTGTGAGAAGACCCCTTCTTCTTCGGCACGCACTTCTAACGGGTGCGTCTCAGTGTACGAATCACTGTCCTTGCAGTGGACCGTTACTGACTTACGGTCTCTCCCTGTTACATGGTAACAAAGAGACCTACCGTCTCTCCCTGCCACATGTGATAAAGAGATCATTCTAGACAGTAATCATATTGGTTATTGGCTGGGTATTAGAGCGTCTACGTAGTTTCTTTTATATGTTATTAATTAATTAATTTTTCACTACTGTAAACTTTTAAATTAGCTTGATTAGATGTTATAAACTTATTGCTATGTTAATAATCGACCTGTTATATTGTAATATAAATTAATTTTATTGGCTCCCGTGAATTACTTCTGAGGTCTAACCCGTTTCCCGACATATATAATTTAGAGTTTATGCCTTTGTTTTTAACAAAAAAATAAATAGTAGTCAAAATAAAACAAAAAAAAAACTAGTTGTAACAATGAAAAATTAAGGACAGGCATAATGATTCAGAAAAATAATTATTCAGTTTATGTCATAATTTAAAATAATACATAATTTGTGAGCAAAAACCAAAAACGGTTAGTTAAAATAACAGAATCTCAATGTCAATAAAAAAATTATAAATAGCGTGATATAACTTGCCTAAATATATAGCTAATCCCAAGGTTGTTTCTCATCTAAATATTTAGAGATGTTATAGTAGCCCTTTTTATATAACTTATTTTTTAAAATCGAAGTTTTTTCGCCGTGTTGGTCCCGACCTTCTTTGAAGAATAGGCCAACTAGAACGGCAGTTGGCCTATTCTTCAAAGAAGGTCCGGCCAGGCAGGTCGTAAAAGGCGACCGATTGGCTATCGAGTCACTACCATCGTGACTACTAGGTGGTAGAGTTCTGCATCGTCTCGCCCGGGTCTGGTACCACCGCCTTACCTATTCTTGCCGCAATAGCGTCAGTGCTTGTCGCTGTCGTGTTTCGGTTTGGAGGATAAGGTAGCCGGTAAATTTATGCATGTGGCATTAGACCTCGCCACAAGATAGCAACGAACCATTACCATCTTTGGTGCCTATAGGCAATGGTTGACTCTTTCAATCAGGAGACCCATCTGCTTGTTTGCTATCTTATAATATAAAAAAAAACAATTTTTTAGTAGTAGGGACTGAATATGTTTGGGAGCTTTTGTTGTAAAACCGTATTGACAGTCCTTTAAAAGAATAATTACCAATTTTGTTTAGTTTACCGTAATAATTATTAGTCAGTTTTCCTTGTTGCGTGTATTAATACTATAACAGTCACTGTTCTTTTTGTAAAGGGCCACATTCCTCCTAACATATACCAAGTTTAATATAATTTATTGTAGAGAAAATAAATGTTAATTTTTAGATATATCCTCTAAATGTAACATGAGTTGATGAGTGTTTGTATATTGATGTTTATAAGATAATAATTTTTCATCCCATTTCCATGTTCTCCGCTGTTTTTTATTTATAAACTACTAGCTGCCGCATGCAGCCCACTGCATTATAAAAGTTTTTGGTGAATCCCGCGGGATCGTCTAATTTTTCCGGGATAAAAAGTGCTACGCCAGGTCATCATCTACCTGTGTGCCAAATTTCATTCAAATCCGTTCAGTAGTTTTTGCGTGATTGTGTAACAAACATCAATTCAAACATTCATCCAAACATTCAAACTTTCGCATTTATAATATTAATATAAATTTGTGAAAACACCTGATTTATTTTTTGAAATAGTTTAGCAGCAATAACTTGTATTTTTACTTTTGACACATGACTATCTTGAGACTAAAGATATGCAGCTTATCAACTTCTCTTTTGCTTTGTTTATATTATTTATTTAGGCGTTTCTTTGCAGAAATTTATGAATCAAAGGTAAAGATAATTTAATTTACTATTTTAGCTAACTGTTTCGTGTAACCTCCACGATGTAACTAAACAGAAAATAACAGTTTAATAAATGTATAAAACCCGCCGAAGGTCCGGAAATAAGACTTTTTTACTTAATTAACAGTCGCGCTTTATTGAAATAGTGTTCGCTTCTCATGAAAATGCCTTGTTGCGAAGTGAAATGTGTTCGCTGCTGCGGTGGTGTATGTGTAGTGTGTCGTAATGGATGTGGGTGGACAGTTGTACTGCTGGGGTTTTCTTTTCTCTGGAGTTTCGGTAGGTTCTATCCATTTTCTAAACTGCTGTCTTTTCTTTTAGAGCCATCGCAGGGGTCACTCAAAACTGTTGGAAAGTAGCAGTTGTATTTGATTTACACTTTTGTATAGTATGGTTTTTTAACCACGTTTCGCTTAAAATTTATTTAAACACGAAATATAGAAGTTGTTTACTTCAATCCCACATTTTTTTTAGAATTCGGTGCTGTTTGACGAGACTTCAAAATTAATTCCTCCAAATGCAATAGTCGTAGAAATCGCTCCACATGGGCTTTTACAAGCTATTCTAAAACGGTCGCTGCCCGAGTCGTGTCGTCACGTACCACTTACTAGACGGGGTCATCCTGATAACGCTCGCTTTTTATTGGAAGCTATTGGAAAGTAAGTTCTGTATTTAACTTTCGTCAACTACACCATAACTACGAGAATATCATACGTTGACAAGAAATAATTATTTGATGTGATTTATACTAGTTCAAAACTTAAAACTAGCTAATTTTTTTCTAAACATATTGGAACAACTGTTGAATAAACAAGTAAACCTAACCTGGCAAATATTAAGAACATTGCACACATATTCAGTGAAAAATGAACTGTGTGCAGTAAGTGAAAGAGACCTTTTATGTTTCAGTAACATTGCAGTCATACATAAAATTGTACGGAACTGTGTAAATTAAATTACCATATTTTCTTTCTCAATAGTAATTTTGTAAGGTAACACAGAATATATCAATCATGTATTTCTTGTGTTTTTTGAACTATTTATAAAAGCTTATTGTAATTATTTCAGGCTCTATATGGAGGGTTGCATGCCTAAAGTAAAAGCACTGTACCCCAAAATTGAATTTCCCGTTTCAACTGGAACTCCCATGCTGTCCCATTTAGTACAGTGGGCACATAATGAAAAATGGTATGTTTTTTTACATCAACCATTACACAATTGTTTTGTCAACATATATTGTGAAATAAAATTCTTGTTTATTTCAGGATATACTGACTTTAGTTACTATCAGTAAGTAATTGGAATAATAAATAAATATACAGGCCTTTTTAGCCTCGCAAATTATGCTCACTGTTGTGCCGTCATAACATTATTAAAAGGTGGATAATGTAAATATAATTTACCTCCCCATATTAGACTAATATAATCAATTTATTCATCATGCTTTATTCTAGCCTAAGATAGCCAAACGTACTTTGCTACTAAATAAAAAAATACTAAAGAAATATTATATACATATGTGTAATAATTAAAAAAGAAACTACCAATAAAAGTGTAAGACGCAGCTGATATTTGAATTAATCTTATTATTTTTTAGGGAAAAAAATCTCACGTTGGCAATACTCTATATGACGGTATTTAGTAAATAATTATTGTTCGTCTACCTTAAGTCCTTGCACTTTAGTTGTATTGTAGTCTTTGTGTATGTAAAATATTTACTTTTTAAAATAATAAAAACCACCGAGCAAAGGCGGCAGCGGCAGCGGCCACCGAACGCCATATCTCCTCTAATGTGTATTTCGGATTTCTAAACTTTATACAAAAGTACCAATATACCCGGCAATAATGATAATATGAGACCGAAATGTATATTTTGGTCTCAGGGTATCATTATTGCCGGGTAGTTGTTTATAGAAATAATCAACTGTCCATTATAACCAGTGGCAAACAATTTAATAATAACGAGGTGTTTCACAATGTGTTTGGATATTTATATTTGACAGATATACAACTTGACATTTATAGGAACAATTTTAGCTTACACTTCGTAGAAAATGTCACTAATCGTAACTAAAACAAGTTGTTTAAATAAGCAACAGAAATACTTAAATTTCGAAAATATAAAAAAGATGAATGATAAATCTGAGTTGTTATATGAAGAATTTTGAACTATTCGAATTTATGAAAATTGATATTTTGAAATTCGTATTTGTAACTAAAGGAATTGTTCCTTATACTAATAACGCAATTTTTCTTATTATAATATATGACAGAAGGTGATTATTCCAAGACTTTGTCATAGCGAGAACTCCAAAATAAGATCATGTCCACCCAACCTCCTCATGCGTGTATTTCTTATAATCGATCATGATTTCAAAACAGTAATTATTCAGCGATGGCCAGGATGCAACTCGATTATTGTTTGCAGCGCGGTCTAATTTGTCTTCTGGTAGTCTAAATCTTCCATCTATTGTAATAAATAAAATAAAGACTTTTTTTCAATAGCTTTAGCCTGCATCTGTCAAACTAACTGATTGCGTCGAATGATATTTGCTCTATGTAACTCCGGCCAGCATCATGTAATGCTGCGATCACTAGATCAGAAGGTAATATTGCCAAGCAGCCTCCGCGCACCAGAACCACCCGAGATAAACAGCTAAATGACAGCAATCACAGTAAAAATATTATTCATGGCAACATAATGATGTTTCTGAACGCAAGAATTATAAAATTGTTCCAATACATGAAAAATATAAAGTGTTGAAACAATTTTGCTCTTTCTTCTCTGTCTTTGGTATTTAGTACGTATTTAGTAATATGTATGTATTCCTGTGTATTATTAACGTAGGCTGACTTATTAGTATGTATTTTCCATAGATAAGCAAATAAATGAAACAAGTAATATGGGGGTTTGTCCATTGATGTTTATTTATTTAGTTAATTTTTTAATATTTTCTTTAGGTACATCCCACTTTACATTTCCGCTAATAGAAAAACAGCGCCTGCTTGCACATACGTGATATCCATTCATGACGATGAACACAACTATTTAAGTGGACATATCATTAGAGGTACTTACAACAGTTTTATAATTTAACATTACATAGTATAAAACAAAGTCGCTTTCTCTGTCTGTCCCTATGTCCTTATGTCCCTGTGTATGCTTAAATCTTTAAAACTACGCAACGTATTTTGATGCGTTTTTTTTTAATAGATAGATTGATTCTTGAGGAAGGTTTAAGTGTATAAACCTTTCCGATATTCCCACGGGAACAAAAGCTGCGCGGATGAAACCGCGGGCAGGTCGCTAGTAATATATAAAACAATAATTATAATAGTTTTGCAAAAATCATACGTTGTATTTTATAGCAAATTCTTTCAATCCACTATTATACGACTCATAATACAAAGCATTAGAGAGTGTTCTATGATGGAAAAACATTTTTGCCTCCAGTTTTGAAAGTGTTTTTTATATTTCCCGTAAGTAGGTGAAATATATTATAAATAAAATGGTTTAATCTGCAGCTTGTAAAAATAACGTTTTCTCAAAATAAAAGTATTGAAACCTCTGTTAAAAATATCTAGATTTGGAGAACGCCAGTCAATTAAATTCAAATAATTTTAGGGAAAAATCAATATCCAGTTGCTGCAACATTAGTATCTGTTTGGGATACGTTAGCGATGAGCTTAGGAGTTAAATCAAAGAAGTTATCCGTACAATTCCGCGAAGTGCACCTTCTGTCCCAGCCAATACTTCATGATCAACGTCCATTACGTCTAACCGTCACACTGCAGAGGTGCACAGGTCGTTTTGAGGTATGTCCAGAAATTTTATCAATAATTTTAATAGTGCTCACTACAAATTATCGCTATATACAATATGTATTAAAGGTGTAAAGAAAACCCTGTTCGATCCGAAAGAGTTGTATAGGTAGGTGAATGACATCAATGACATTATCAAAAAAAAATATATATTTTTATTAAAATAAGAAAAATATCGTAGTTTAAAATGCCTCATTTTAGTACTTACATTGAGCAACTTCCCCTTAAATCATGCAAATATTTTGAAAATTTATGCATCAATATCCATAACGTAATGACACAAATATGTTTGTATTAAGCTACCAAACAATGCCTTTGACGATCGGACAAGGTTTTCTTCACACACTGTATACATAGGGCTACTTTTAAAGATCTGGGCAAAGTTTTAGAAGCTGCTTAGAATCGATAATAAGTTCGAATAATAAAAATAATTTAAGAAATTCAAAATTAACTTGTTATCCGACATAGAAAACAATACGCATGAATATAATTTCAATAAGGCTAAATTTGAACTAAAATATTTTAGTATCTTCAACCAAATGAAAAGTAATTGGGAAAAATATACTTAGGGCAACAGACTACAAAATAGTTACTATCTTAAATATAGGTAAAAATAAAATGACACACTGCCAGCATTACAGTGTTCATTCACAAGACTCGATGCATCCAATTCATGAATTTCGTAGGATATGTTTAAACGAATATTTTTATATTATTTTGTAATTATTTTTAATTAATAATTAAAACGCACTTTCAATTAAATATTAAGTTCCTAATTTTAAAACTTGGCCGGACTAAATAAATATGATGCCCAAAGATAACGTGTAGAATTTTGATTTACAGTATTTTTGAAAAACTTTTATTTTTGAACCAAGTGACCTATATTTTTCTTATTTATATACCAGAATTGGTATTGCCTAGGTTATCGCCCCATGACCGCTCGACGTCAAGTTTTGGGATACCCTATGTATATATAAAATCTGTGAAGGGGCCAAAATAATGTTTAATAATATTGTTATAGGTTATGGATGATATTGTTTTAATTGCAAAAGGCTACATATTTGGAGAAGTATTCCCTGTAGCTTTAGATGCTTGTCCTTCAAAAGGTGAAACGGAATGGCTTGATTCAGATGAAATTTATCAGTTACTTAATTTGAGAGATTACTATTATGAGTAAGTATTTGTTAATCGGTAATATTTATCCTTTTTGGTTTTCAGTTTTGAGGTTATCAGTTTGACAAATTGTATAAATATTAATAAGTATTACTGCTTATACGCTCATCACACAAATATTTGTCCTTGTCAGGAATCAAACCTGAGCCCTATTGATGTATAGTGGGTTTGCTAACCACTCAAGCAACGAGGCGGTTGAATAATATCTTTATGTAATATTCTTGAAATTAGATAATATTTGAGCATAACGATTTATTTAGGCGCCCAAGCACATATTCTCGTGATTGAATGTATGTTTGTACGTTTATTGTTTGTTTGTTTGTCTACGAATTTTTTAGAAATTAAAAATCACATTGTGATATTCTGTAACTTCCCGTTACGTTAGTAGTATAAGAATGTTTCTGATTTTGCCCTAAACTTCGAATATCGATTTTTCATTAGATCATCACCTTTTTAGGTCTTAAAAAACTGTTGCGATTATTTTATTATAACTTACAGTAAATAATTTTTGAACGGCTTGACCGACCGAAATGCGATTGATGGAATTCGATTGACAAACTTAAATTGTCTAAAAATCGAACTGGTATGGCTCAGCAGATTTTAAGAAATATCTTCTTGTCCGCATCCCCGAAGAAGTAGGCAGAGGTACAATCGGTGCACCACGATTAGCCGAAGATACTTAGTTCTGCAATAGGATAGGTGGTCAGCCTATCGGCAACCGGGCACTTATCAAATCCCAGGTGACGTTGACTGATAAAACACATTTCCGGAATTGCCTGACCCAGGAATCGAACCAGTCAGTCAATCAATTTATTACCCTCTAAAATATTTTAATACCTAAAAAATGTGAGAAATATAATTTTAAAATTTAAAAATAAAAAAAGTTTTCAAATCCCGGGTTCAATTCTCGGGTCGGGCAATTCAAAAATATGTTTTTTTTTAGTTTTTTGATAAAAACAACGTTTCCAGGGATTGGATTAGTGCCCGATTGACGATAGACTTGCTACCTTACACATTGTGTGGGACTAAGTATCTTCGGCTAATCGTATGTGCAGGTGTTGTAACTCGGCCTAGCCCTTCGGGAATTATTACAAACTTTGAATTTCTTAATTTTTGAAGCTCAAAAACCTTTGCTTATATATAGGTTTTGCTGCTTTGAGCTTAAAGTATCTAAATTTAGTGAAAAGTTTTAGAGATGACCTGCAGGGTGAACCGCTTAATACATTTTTTTTTTAATTAGCTATAGCTATTCCAACTAAGGAAACAGTCTAAATTTCATCAAAATCGGTTTAGTGGTTTTTGAGATATGGGTATATTTGGAAGATGATTGAAGTTGGTTTCATTTTTAATTACTTTTAATTGTTTCAGTTTTACCCTTTAATATACTTATACGTTAAGCTATTGTTTATATTAACATAATGTATTAAATACTAAAATTTCCTGGACATTCTATCAAAAATGGAAAGTACTACCCGAGTTAAAGGAAGCAGAAACGTGAAATAATTTAATTGATGTATAAGTGTAATAGTTACAATTCGCAGCATTTTGTCTCAGCACATAAAAAGGAGCATTAGTTAATGTATATTATCAGAAAGTAGCTGTGCCCGCGACTTCGTCCGCGTGAAATTTTTTTTTAAATAAAAGTCCCGCGTTTTTACCCACAAAATTCCCGTTCCCGTTTGATTTCCGAGATGAAAAGTATTTTATGTCCTTTCTCGGGTATCAAACTATCCTTTTACCAAATTTCATTTAAATCGGTTTAGATGTTTAGTGCAGAAGACAGACAGACAGTTACTTTCGCATTTATAATATTAGTATGTATATAGATTGAGAATATAAATTTGTCACTTTATTATTCAAAAGCGTGATTATGAGTTTTGTAAGCAAAAAACTATAAAACATATTGGAATTTTCTTTAACAGCTTATTAATGAGATATATACGTCGTGCAAAAAATTAATTTCGATATAAGTATCTTCACGCCCGTACTCCCGAAGGGATAGGCAGAGGTACAACAAGTGCACCCACGATTAGCCGAAGATACTTGGTCCCACAATGTGACAGGTGGCAAGCCTATCGCCAACCGGACACTTTCCAATCCCGGGCGACTTTGTGGTTATCAGAAAACTGAAAAAACACTTTTTTTTAAATGCCTGACTCGGTAATCGAACCCGGGACCTCATGTGGTCAACCCCAACGCTGGACAACTAGACCACAGAGGCGATAATTTCTATATTTTTTGGAGAATTCAATAAAAAAACTCGTTTGTTACAGAGGCGCTTTTCGTAGTATTCATAGCGCAAATTTTAAACAAACAGATGCAAAAATAATATGGCAAAATAATTGGGTGACGCTAATTGACGGCATGCTGCAGTTAAATACTTTGAGAGAAACCCATAGTACAGTATCGCAGCCCAATTTTATAAAGAGAATGATCATAGATGTCGAAAAACACGAATCAGCTCTAACATATACAATTAATGATTCAGTTGTAATGGAGGCTAATATAATAGATTCACACGACTGGACGAGGTAAGGCATCAGTTTTAACAAGATTCTGAAACATTTACATTATATAATTTAGGCAGCTGTACTGTTGCAGAATAAGCCAGCACTCAAAAGCATTAATTAATTAATTAGCAAAACTAGTAATTTGCAATAATTTGTTTGCATTTTTATCCACTAGCTGTTGCCTGCGACTTCGTCCGCGCGGACTTCGTTTACGCCGCACAGCTCCTCCCTCGTAGGTGGTAGCATGATAATATGTAGCCTATATGTTGACCCGACCTGTTAGTAATATTCGTGCAAAATTTGAAGTAAATCCATACAGTACTTTTTGAATTTACCCCGGACATACATACAGACAAACAGACAAACATACAAACAGAAAAAAAATCTAAACACTATATTTTGGCTTCGATATCGATTGTAGATCATGTCCAAAGTATTCTTTTAAAAAATATTTAATGTGCAGTTTTGACTTTTCTACGATTTTGTTATATGTATAGATTAATTAATACTATTACAAATTAGTAAGTATGGGTGTTTGAATATATGGATGGATGGATGTTTGTTACTCTATTACGCAAAAACGGCCAAATAGATTTAAATAAAATTTGGCAAACATGTAGATAATAACCTGCAGTAGCACGTAGCTACTTTTGATCCCGGAAAATTAGTTAATCCCGCGGAATTTAATAAAAGCTTTTATAATTCAGCGCAATGCAGCCCGCAGTTAATCTGCTAGGTGTAAACTCTTTTTTTTTTTTTTATATCATAAGATAGCAAACAAGCAGATGGGTCTCCTGATGGAAAGAGTCAACCATCGCCTATAGACACCAAAGATGTTAATGGTGCGTTGCTATCTCGTGGCGAGGTCTAATGCCACATGCATAAGTTTACCGGCTACCTTACCCTCCAAACCGGAACACGACAGCGACAAGCACTGACGCTATTGCGGCAGGAATAGGTAAGGCGGTGGTACCAGACCCGGGCGAGACAATGCAGAACTCTACCACCTAGTAGCCACGATGGTAGTGACTCGATAGCCAATCGGTCGCCTTTTACGACCTGCCTGGCAGAACGGCAGTTGGCCTATTCTTCAAAGGAGGCCGGGACCAACTCCACATAATTTGCAATTAAAGATGCATTGCGGATTACAAAAAAGAATTTGATCACTTGCTTTTTATAATATAAATACATAAAATATTTTGTGGGTTTGGAGTCAGAATATTAGATGTACTTTTTATGCAAATCACATATTTCTTGATATATTGTTTCAGTTGTGGAGGAGTTTTGATGGAAAATATTGAATTCATAGATTTACCGTCAGTAAATGAAGATATTTTAATGAGATCGTTGCAGTTTGTTCCATTATTTCCGCCACGCAATTTCATAAAAGTAAGTTGTAAATTATTTTTCTCAAAATATTTGTTCCTTAAATTTTCACTAAATTTAAAAATACATTTTATGCAATATAATTTATACTTTCCATCGTCGGCACTTGGTGAAACTCCGTCATAATTATTGTTTTCAATTTTACACTTGTACTGTTTCACAATTCACTAATTATATATAATATATACTTTTTTTTAATTTTAGTTAAGTTTTAGCCCTGATGATGCAGTAAAATGCGAAACCGGTTGGCTATTTAAATAAAAAAAAGTATATATTATATATAATTAGTGAATTGTGAAACAGTACAAGTGTAAAATTTAAAAGAATAATTTTTTGCAATCTTAATGCAAATCTAAATTACTTTAAATTTTATAGGAGTCCACTGCACTGAATATTTTCTTGCAAATCATTGCGGAAAACTTGAACAAAAGTAACATTACCGTTTTGGAAATAAGGAATGATTTTAAGAACAATAGTATTAATTACACATTAAATGATACTCCGGGACTTCAAGCAAATATTTCACAAGTGTGCAGAGAGAACATGTTGAAAGGATGTAAAAACCTTTTGACTGATACTGACTGTGTGATAATTAGTAATTTATCAAATGATGAAATTGTAAGTTTTTTTTTGCATTATTTGAATAAATATTTATTAAATAATCAACTTAACTACGTCCGGTATATCATTTAGAATACAAAAAGAATGCAAAAGTTAATATTGACTAAGTATATTACGTGCTTTTTAACCGCCTTAAAAAAAGGAGGAGGTTCTAAATTCGGCCGGTACATATATATTTTTTTATTGTAATAGGGTTATTCTTTACCAGTAATAGAATTATTCTCATGATAACATGTAGACCGTGATCCCAAGCCTTTCTTTAAATTTGATTAGCAACAAGCTGATTTTTGTGACAACAGCTTCATTTTGACGAGACGCCAATCGTTTCTCGTTACGAAAAATCTTAATTCATGCAACTAATAAAGCGCTTGGGCGTCAAACACGTCAATTCGAGGAATGACAGAGAAGTAGATTTTTGGTTTAATCGTTTGATTATTTCATGAAAAGTATGAAAAAACAGTTTTATTTATTTATTTATGTATAACAAAGTCCACAGCTCTTAATCTATTTTAAATCTTACTTACTAGAATTATTCTAAAAGCCAATTTACTTACATTTTTTAATATTTATATATAAGTACGTCACTAAGTAGTATTGACGTGCGTGTGAGTCTGTGTATATGGATATGCGTGTACTTGCGTGTGAGTGAGCATGTGTATGTGTGTATATGTGATCTGTAATGGGGTTAAAAATATACATATAATTCTTTTACGTATATATTATTACTTTTATCAGGGGGCTCGGTAATTTGAATAGTTATAGACGAGAGTTATGAAAGTGGACAAGTTATCCTATACTTCCGTAGGTTTTTCTTTTTCTTACTTTACTCTTTTTTTATTATCGATAGGGAAGTGCTTGACCACGATCTCGCCCGATGGTAAGCTGAGGTGCGGCCGGTTCACTCACCTTTCCTCCACTCTAACATATCAAAATTATGCGATTTTAATAGATTAACATTAACAATAGCCTTTTTTTCATAAATGCTTGGTAATTATTATATAACTTATTATATAAATATAACTCAAGGGTAACTTTGACTTGCATGTTAAATATTCTCGTAAAGTGTACTTTTTCTGGCTAAAAGTTTCTCATTAACCCAACCCAACCCAATTTTCGATTTTCTCTTACTGATGATCAACGATGATATATCAACGCACACACTAAGCCCTTGGATCAAGAAGTATAAAATTCTTAACAGGAGTTTTTCTTTTTTTAACCTGTCAAAAGGGGGGAGGGCGGGATACTTAAAACAACTATCGAATGTGTAGGATAAAACTTTTGCCTAATTTTCATAAAGTAATCAAGCGTGTATAACAAAAGATTTTCAGAACTTTCATAAAATAATCAATCGATTAAAGTAAAAAACTTTATGTTAGTAATAAACATTTTTTATTCGCCAAATTGAAGTGTTAAACGCTTTAATATTTACTTGTTAGGATTTTTTTGTAGAGAGTTTTTACATTTGTCTCGTGAAAATGAATCTGTTTACAAAAATTCAGTTTGTTGTTAAGTATAGCTTGATAACTAGCTGTGTCCGCGACTTCGTTTGTGTGGAAAAAATTCTAACATAAAAGTCCCAGGGTTTTACTGGCAAAGTTCCCGTTGCTGTAAAATTTCTTGGATAAAAACTATCCTATATCCTTTAGCGGATCTCAAACTAACTTTGTAACAAAGAGCACGGGCGAGCCTTTATATATCGCTTTTGTAGTTAATGTCTTAAAGTTTAATATCTTCCCTACAACTTCTTAACTTATTCATATTTAATAAATATTTTTTAAACTTAGGGAATAGTAGCTAAATTAAGTTGTCATTTAGGTAAGGTTAACGTAAACATTTAGTTCTCTCTTTAGAAGAAGTCTTTGTTTAGATATTTATCTGCCATTGCGTGTCCTTACTGCAACTGCTATTCTCAAAAATCTAAGTTAGATAGATAGTATTCTCTAAGTTAGATAGATAGTATTCTCTAAGTTAGATAGATAGTATTCTCTAAGAATTTGCCAAGATACTTTATAGATACTTGATAAAAATAAATTAGCTTTTAAACTGTTCTTCAGTACAAATTCAGAGAGAATTCATATTTGATACTTATAAATTATGATATTTAAACTAAATGCTGTTTTAATGTAAATGTAATTAAAGTTTTGTACAGCGGTAACACTTCAATGTGATAAAAGAATTCAATCAAATAAAATCTCAATATATTTTAAAGGATTATTCCTAGCATTATATTTTATTTACTTAATTTAATAAACGTAGAAAATTATTCTATTTTATATAATATTTATCACTCCTAAAGACACGCAAAAGTCGTTTAAAATCAAAATCGCCTGTACTGTTTCATCCAAATTGGTTCAGTGGTTTAAGTTCGAAGAATAGACAGACGGACAGGTAGGCATATTGAGTTATTTACCTATGGATAGTAAACAAACTTAAGAAATTCACTTGAAGAAGTGAAAGCACATATATCTGTCATTGGCGTTGAAAAGGTAATATTAATAGTAAAAAATAATGAAAAAAACTTGAGAGGTGTCAAGGGACACCCGGATGGAACGAAGTTCCTTTTATTATTATTTACAAAAACCCTGTATACACTCAACAAAAATAATCGTCGCGACTGTTCAATGCGAAATAGAAATGAAAATATCTGGCTTGCTTTCTATAAGAGAGAGAGAGAGACAGACAGACAGAGAAACATCCGCACGCCGCACAGCTTACAATAGCTTACTATAGCAAAAAGTGTCGTGACAACTTTTCGTAAGAATTTTTTCCGTCTAGCCATCAGCTTTCACAACGCACGATAAGGAACTTCGTAGAATTTCGACCCATAGTCGGATTTCAGCACCCGGTCGAATTTCGGAACCCGGTCGAATTTCGGCACCCGGTCGAATCTAGGCAGCCGGTCGAATTTCGGCACCCGGTCGAAATTCGACCGGCGGTCGAAACTCGGCAACCGATCGAAATTCGACACTCGGTCGAATTTCGACACTCGCTCGAACTTCTGTATAAATGTCGAACATTGGCCACTAGAAAAAAGTAAACTCAACCAAATAGTAGATAGACTCTTTCACTTTCAATGCACGAGCTAAAGGGAAGTGGCTGGATATTTCTGTGCTTACAATACCTTACTATAGCAAAAAGTGTCGTGACAACTTTTCGTAAGAATTTTTTCCGTCTAGCCCCTTTTCACAACGCGCGCTAAGGAACTTCGTTTCAAAACCTTTCCTCTTAATTCGCATCACTGTGATGAGTAACTACGGAATCCGCGCGTAGTCCGTCACTCCTTTCATCGATTTTAATATTTATACCATGCAATATTCTATTAATTACTGGATGGAATCCACGTAAAAATAATTAGCAACTCTAGAAATACACTTATCTTAATAACATTTAGATCTTTTGGTTTACAGATGTGTCAAGCATTGTATAGTACTTTAAAACGTGATATTTTTATAATAAATAAAGAAAATAGTGTGAAATGTATGACAAATACTTGTCCTACAACTTCGTACCGCATATTGAGTACCCATATTTTTGATTCTACAAGACTAGAACTTGTGTTATGGCAACCTACAACTTCAAATACTCCTTCAAGTGTGCTAACAGTTCGAACACCTTCAGATTTAAAATGTTTAACTTCAACACTTGCTGTTTTATCTCCACTACAAAAACTTACAGTACTGGCATCTCATCATGCAGCTCCAGGATTAAAGGGTCTGATTAAGAAGCATAGAAATGAGTTTAACAAAAAAATTAATTTGATATTGTTAAAACATAATATATCAGAAGACCAGCCCTTAAATGAAATACCTTGTACAGATTTAGCATTCACCATTTTGGATCATGTAAGTTTTATATGAATATTTTTTATTTCATCATAAAGCATAAAGCAAAGAACAGGCAGAAAGCTCTCCTGATGGAAAGGGACCACTATTACATATTTTTATGCCACAAATTAGCAACATAGGATTAAAAAATAATATTATAAGACCTAATCATGTTTATGTAAAAAATACCATTGTAGCAGATATTAAATAAATTAGGTTGCAAGAAGCACCCTGTATACAAATAAATTTCAACAATACTGTTCTCTTGGGTGAATTAAGTAAGTTACGTAAGTTAGGTGGTCACTATCTACAGACTAGACTGAGCAGTTCCTTTGATCATATCATGATTAAAACAAAAAAATATAAAACGAATGCTCAAATAGCTGTGCTGAATAAAAAATCAAAGCATTTGGCTATAGCAGAAAACTGAATTGATAGGATAAGAAAATCACTTCAAGAGAAATTTTTTTAATAATAAACGTATATTTAAACCGTGGATTACTCCTGGTATTTTATGATGCAGTAAAAATAGAAATAATATGCAAAAAAACGATCCTTTTAATGAAACCTTAAAAACAAGATAAAATTAAAAATCTTAACAACCCCTGACACATTCTGCTGTGCTAAAACTGCCATTCTGTTTACATATCACTTTAAAACCAAAACGTGAAAGAATTCCTGCAGCATCAGGTTAAGGTTATATTGGTTCCTTAATTAACGAGTTTGAGTTGTTTTATTGCAAGCTCCCATGGCCTCCTTTTAGCACTACCATGTAACCCTAAAAATAATCCTAATTTAGAGTACCTATTTGCAAAAATATAACAAAGTAGATCACACTCGGTTTATACACGTACATACATTTATTTATTTTATTTAGTTTAGGAGTTTTTTAATTGGCTTATTTTATTTAGTTTAGGAGTTCTACGGCTACCTTCTAGTTCTACTAGCAATCCCTGCGAATCTTCTGTCAATCATTATTTTGCAAACAAGGTCTAAATTTAAATTTCCAACTGAATACTCATTACAACTACATAAAATACTTTTGCGTATGAATATATAGTATCCACTCGTCTAATGTTGGTTTATTTCGGGGAATTGATTTTCTGCTGTAGGTTTCCTCCTGTATTGGTCCTTTGAAGAAAAAGCCAAAACGGTCGCCTTTTACGACCTACCTGGCAAAACTGCCGTTTCGCCAGGTAGGTCGTAAAAAGGCGACCAATTGACTAAGCGTGGCTGCTAGATGGTAGAGTTCTGCATTGACTTGCCCGGGTTTGTTACTACTGCCTTACATATTCCTACCACAATAGCGTCAGTTCTCTTGACTGGAATGTTCCGGTTTAGAAGGTAAGCTAACCGGTAAACTTATGCATGAGGCATAAAACCTTGCCATAAGATAACGCACCATTAGCATCTTTGGTGTTTTTAGGCGATGGTTGACTCTTTCGATCAGGGGACCCATGTGCTTGTTTGCTATCTTATATAAAAACTATATAAAGGCCAGCTTCATCAGCCCAAGCTCAGATGGTCACCTTCCAAATCCACCATTAGATCCTAGAAAACATTAAGCATCTATGAATTTGTCAGAATAAACCGAATTACCTCACACTCCGATTTAATAGTATTTAAAGGATTTAACCGGTTTAGCTTAGGTGTTCTCAAGGACTTCTTTCAGCTCTATTATCAATCACTGGCAACCATCCGGCTCAAAAGTTCTGAAAATTATGAATCAAATAAGCCCAAAATATATGGTATTAAGTTCTTATGACCTCCTTATAAGACCCTGGGAAGTCAATTACCACCAGAGTATTTGTCAAAACAGAACAAGTAAGGGCAAACTTGATAGTTTTATTTTGTTTAGTTTAGGAATTCCAATATCCATCTTTCAATTCCATCATCGGATCCCAAAAATCATTCAACACCAAAGTGAACGTCGAAACAAACCAAATCAGCCCACACTCGATGAGTTTATCTAGATTAGCTTAGAATTTCTCATAGACATCTTCCAGCTCTAACATCAGGCGCTGGAAGCCATCCTGCTGAAAAATCTTTAAAAGAACGGATCAAACGATCTCAAAGTCCATGGTATTGCTCTATTTTATTCTTAAGTTCCCATGATCTCATTCCAGCTCCATCATGAGACCCTGAATGTTATCTAGCACTAGAGTGTTTGTAAAAACAGACAGAATGAGTCCAAACAAGATGATGTTATCTTATTTAGTTTAGGAGTTCCCATGGTGTCCTTTTAGTTCCATCATCAGATTCTAGCAGCCTAGATTCCAAACCAAAATGTTAGCCAATACAAGACAACTGCATGCTAACTCTATAAATTTACCTTGTTGAGTTTAGTAGTTCACTGCTCCTTTCTTTCGCAATTTGCATCTGGAATCGGAAATTTCTATCTTCAGAACTTCAACATCATGAGAAAGAAATTATTCCAACAAAATAAACTCTTACAAGCTCCACTATTTTAACACTTTCTATCTGTGAGTTTCAGTAGAACTCTTTCAACTCCATCTTCAGATCCTCGACATCATGAGTAGTAATTAAACTTAGTATGTACTTATAGCAACCAAACCCCTAAGCCAAAACTTGGTTATTTCTCCAAATGAAGAGTCAAAACTTAGCATCTGAGAGTTCCAGTCTCTACATCTAGGCTACATCATGAGATCAGCTAGATGGTACCGTAAGATTGCATTGTTGCTAACTTACCCAAGTTTGCCATGTTTTAATGTAAATGGACATCAGAAAGTAGCTTAAAAATAGTTTGCAATATTTAGAAAACCGGTTATTCGATATCGAACATTGCCAGTTAAATAGAAGCTGATAACTTTCGGAGAAGGACCTACTAGTATTAGGCCAAGGTCACCATGTCATTGCAAAATCATTAAAGTAACAAAACACAGAATTTATTGTCGATAAAGCCTTTAAAAATTGCTTAATTTCATTCATCAATTTGAAAAGAGCTGATGATCTTGAAACGGCTAAACAGATTCTAACGAGTCATACCTAAACACCATCTCGCAAAATAGGGCTTTCATTTAAAAACACTGCAACTAAATCGGACTATCTGCCTGGTCGCTACGATGCCACGGACAGACACAAAGATACACAGTTACACGCATACACAGATACACAAATCCACAGATACACACCTGAAACTTCTAACACCCCTCGTTTTTGCGTCGAGGGTTAATAACTTATAAAAGATACCGTAATTATTGTAATAACTTTATAAAAAAAATTGAAACGCGACTATGATAGGCAGCAATTGCAATCATCAAATAAAAATTCATAAGCAACTTCAAAAAGGCGTTAAAAATATTACCCACTAGCCTTCGCCCGCGGCTTCGCCCGCATGGTGTTAGTAATAAGTTGCTTATGTCCTTCCCCAGACTTAACACTATCCGTAAGAAATATCATCACAAACGGCTTTGCAGATTAGCTGTAAAACATACATCTACAAAGATAAACAAATAGACAATTAGTACATGTCACTATAATTTTTATTATGCAAGGTAAGAATTAGTATGCATATTATTGAATTTTAGAAGTGCGTGCAGTACAGCAGTTTTTAAAATACACATATTTTTCAAAATTCAACCGTATAGTACCCATAGTCTCCACGCAAAAGAACTGTGACATAAGGACAGATAGAAGACTAACGGACATACAGACGGACATGACAAAAGTATAAAGGTTCCATTTTTACCTATTTAGCTATGGAAATATAAAAAACTTATTAAACCGGAATACAACATTTCGATTCCACTGCGTGTGAGCTCAGATTCGATTTGTTTGATGGACTAAGAATTTTGAAACTTAATGTTAGGTATATTAGCCTGAAAGTTATTTTGAAAATCTGCAGCGTATCTGCGAGATTCAGCCGTTTTAAATGTTTCTGTAGCTCTGTAGAACGTTATGACTATTTATATGTATTACGTTATGATTTGTATTAAGTTATATATATGTGTTTTATATATATATATAAATAGTCGCCAATAAACTCGGATAAAATGAAAAAGTTAAATGTAACATTATTAAGAATACATTTTTTGTGATATATATATATATATATATATATATATATATATATATATATATTGTTTTTTAATTTACCAGTTGTTATGATCACAAAAAATGTATTCTTAATAGTGTTACATTTAACTTTTCATTTTATCCGAGTTTATTACAAATGTTACTTTTATATCTTTTCTTATATAATATTAATTATGTTGTAACGAATTTAAAGGATATATGGGGAGGAGAATATTATGTACCATTAGAAGAAAAGTCAAAGTTAGATGTACGAGTAATATTAAAAACTGAAAGAACAGCTGATGTAAATTCATTGCATTGGACTGAAGCACCTGAGGACTCTGGCCCTGGTTTAAATGTTAAGGTAATCATTCTATAGGTATAATTTACAGTTTTGATAAATAAGGGTAATTAAGGTCACAATGAAATATTATTAACGTAAATAGACTACAAAGAAAACCTTGTAATAAAATATAAGCTTGTAATAAACACTAAAAAAGTTAATGTATAACAATTGAAATATCACCAACTTCTAAACTAATATTGAAAACATTAAAGATTTGATTTAATGTTTGTTACGATTTAACTCATAGGCTGTCAAAGGATTTAAAAATTTCTTTCACTTTTAAAAAGCTACATTGTGACATAGGTACTTTTTACCTGACTAAGCAAAAGGAAGTAATGATTTTTGGTTAGGTGAATGAAATCGCGAGTAACTACTAGTAAGCAATAAATTGTTATTATATTCGTATAAGAATAATTGTAATCCACCTAAAAGTATTAGCTCCTATGTACAATTTCAGGTTCATTACGCTGGAATGAATATTGTCAGTGCTAATATGCAAATGGGTATTACCAAATTGAATAAAAGATACAATCAATCTTGTATGGTGATAGATTTTAGTGGGACGACAAAAAGGTAAATATGGCAACTGTTAATAATTTTAATTATATATATATATATATATATATATATATATATATATATATATATATATATATATATATATATATATATATATATATATATATAAAAGAGAAAGTGTGTGTGTGTATGTTCCGTATAGGCTCAGAAAGGGATGGACCGATTTCAATGAAACTTTCAGGGAATCTCCAGATTGACCTGGCGACTAATCCTGTAAAGTTTGGTGACGATCGGAGCACTCCTATTTTTGAACTGTCAAATACAGCTTTTATTTACTATGATCATATTCTATTGTTTTATAACCCAAATTTGTATTGACACATGCGTTGTGTATATTTATGTCATTATGAACCATGTAGAATTATAATGGAGTATATTGAAGTATAATGAAGCATAATAAAGTATACTGAAGTACATTAAAGATAATAATTATGGATTTTGAAGTATTCAAGGTAAGTTATAGTGCCGCGAATGTATCCGTTTACTGATGCAACAACCAGCGAAGTTGGATTGATTGAACTAGGAATTTCAGAGTGATTCCAAAAAAACACTTTTTTCAGTTTTCTTTCGACAACGATAACTTACGAACGAATCAATTTTGACGGAACTGGCGGCAATCGACGTGGTCTTTCGATGTTAAAAACTGATTAGTTTTTAGAATCGATCGATAAAGCCGTTTGAAAATAAATCGAAAAATACCCCATTTGAAAAAAAATTTTTTGTAGTTTTTTTGAGATTTCTCAAAATCTATCGGCTCAAATCGGTCCAAAGTGTATTAAAAAGATAAGTTTGGTTAAGCCTTTAGTTAATAATTCAATTCCTGTATGCTTAAATAAAGCCCGGCGAAGCGGGCAGGGTACGCTAGTTATATATAATAATTAGTATTAATCATTTATATGAAATACGTGAAATATTGAATACTCTCAAAGTAATTTATTTTAATATATAGTGGAACACGTGTGATGGGAGTAACTCAAACGAACGGAATTGCATCGAGTCTTAAAGCAAACTTGGATTTGCTCTGGCCTGTTCCAGCGACCTGGAGCTTAGAAGACGCTGCTACTGTTCCTCTGGCATACAGTATGGCCTTCTATATTCTTGTAAGTTAGATTTGTAACTTCATGTGTAAATATAAGTTAGATTTATAACTTTACTAGCTGACCCGGCAAACGTTGTTCTGTCTTTTTAACTACTATTTTTTTCTATATTATCCCCCCTTTTAAACTTTTCCTGGACATCAACAATTGATTCAAAACCAAAATTAGCCAAATCGGTTCAGCCGTTCTCGAATTTTAGCGAGACTCGTTAACAGCAATTGATTTTTATATATAGATGTGTAAATATTAATGATGCCATAACGGTTCAAAATTTTACCAAAATTACATGTGCCCCAGTTTAGGTACTGCCGCCTGTAACCTATTCCTGCTACAATAGCATCAGCGCTTATCTCTGACGTCCTCCACTTTGGAGAGTGAAGTAGCTAGTAACAGAAGTATACGGCAATACCAACTCGTCATTAGAATAACACCACACTATTAACATTTTTGGTATCTATAGACGATCGTTAACTCTTTCTCATCTCTTTGCACCAAAAAATCATCTGCTGAATTGCAGTATCGTGATACAAAAAGTTTTATACCTATTACATATTGGACTCAACAGGGATAGGAGTTTGTTGTTTCTATTCCTGATTTTGGGCTTTTACATTGTCTCGCTCGCGTCTGGTGTCACCGCCTTACCTATTACTGTCACAATAGCGTATTCCGATTTGAAGGATCCGTATTGGATACTAACACAAACTGGACATTAAATCTACTAGCTACCTATGAAATTATTCTATATACTAATTAGATACATATAATAATACCTGTGATCAAAGATGTATTTTCTAAATACTTATTTTACATGTCAATAATTCACTTTCTTTAAAAGTTTTTATTGTTTTACAATTTCTGCCACTTTGAGTTTTGATTCCTCATCTAATTTATTATGTAATGAAAATATCCAGCAAATCAATAAAATTACCACGAAAATTGTAAGAATTCTAAAAATAATCTTAAAGTATCAAAATGTTTCAGTTTCACTTAGATAGTTTTATATGAGTTTGTTTTACAAGTAAGTTCTATGTATGTACGCGATTTTTCCCCTTTTATATATTTTTAAAAATGATAGTAGAACGCGTTAGTTCAAAATTTCATAGTTTTATATGAGATTGTTTTTATATTAAGACTTCCTTTAAAAATCGTAGACAGCTTTTGTTGGCCAGACTAATACCTTCATTGTCAAAAGTAAATACTACTTCAGCCATCAGTTTGTTTAACACAATTATTGTTTAACACATACAAAGTGATTTTTAATAAAAACTCATTTTTCTATATGTAACTGTAATAGTCCATTCCGTGATATAGTTCACTAGAAAAAGATTGTTCGTACCGAAGAAGGGTTTTAATACTCGATTCTGATACCGAATTTATAAGAAATAATTACTTAAATTTTGATAAACTTTTATCCAATAAAAATATTTATGTACTAGCTGCAGCGTGCAGCCCACTGCATTATAACAGTTTTTGGTGAATCCCGCGGGATCACCTAATTTTGGTGGTGTTGGCAAAGATGGAGTCCATCAGTACGGCAGCTAAGGCGGAAGGGGCAAGTCCATCGAAGAGCCGTGAAGAGATTTTTCTTTCGCGGCTCGAAATGGACTAAGTCTATAAGACCTTACCGGTGATGAAAGCGAGCAACGTCGATAGGACAACGCATTGGATTTTTACAGCGGCGAGGCAGGGCACAAGGGGGTGTGCCATAAAGAGTGCATGTCAACATCTTGGAATATTGTGCGGTCAACCTCCAGAATCCTCATTTTTCAGCTGATCGTACCGGCCATCTGGTCCATTGGCACCTGGAATATGAAGACAAGAGAGTGGATACATACCAGCGCAACTATATATACTTAAAAAATGTCACGCGCGTTTGACTGTTGCACGTTTATTGGACTCTGAGAATAAGTCCTCTGGCGATAGATTGTCGATGGTGGGGGGAGGATAAGGTGTATCCAAACCTTAGTCGGCATCTGCACGTAGGCGGTCTTCTGGTGATGGTCGTTCTGGATCTCGATTGAGATGGGAGACTGGTTCGGCAGCTCAGTAGACGACAAAGCAGCCCTATTTAGGAATCGCTCTGCTTTCCCCGATCCGGGGATGGGCCTAGAAAAGGTGGCCTAAACATAGCTCGTCTCGTTTTAACTGCAGATGGTTAACCGCAATCATCTGTTCACCAATTATTGCGGTCGATAAAACAATAAGAACACATTTCTACCTAAAAACTTAATGATAGGAACATGGAATGTCCGGACTCTTTTGGACAATGACACGAATAGCTGCCCAGAGAGAAAAACAGCCATAATTGCTCGAGAGTTAGGAAAATATAACATCGACATTGCGGCTATAAGCGAAACTCACCTCAATGACTCTGGAGAGCTGTGTGAAGACCTGGGAGGCTATACCTACTTTTGGAGCGGAAAACCAAGTACTGAAAGAGCATCGAGTGGAGTCGGCTTTGTAATACGGAATCAATTGATTAAATTACTTCCAGAGTTGCCGAAGGGTGTGAATGACAGAATTATAACATTGCGACTTCCAATATCAACTGGAAAATTTGGAAAACTGGGAAAACGTACGACCTGAAGCTGCAAACTAAAATATTAGTTTATAGAGCAATAGTGCTGCCTATGCTGTTATATGCGTCAGAAGCTTGGTGTTGCTACAAGGCAGATATAAAAAAGCTGGACAACTTTCACCTTAAATGTCTCAGGTCTATTCTACGCATAAAATGGCAAGATCGCATACCTAATACACAGGTCTTGCGTCGCGCTTGTATTCCAGGCATAGCATCATTTATTATGAAAAACCAGCTGAGATGGTGCGGCCACGTAGTAGCATGGATGAAAGTCGGTTGCCAAAAGCAGTGTTTTACTCCGAACTCGCGGAAGACGGAAGTCAGGTGGTCAATATCTACGTTACAAAGACGTCTTGAAACGCCATCTTACTGCCTGTAACATACCATGTGATCGCTTTGAGGAGCTAGCATTTATTAGATCAAAATGGCGCTCCAATATACGGAAAAGAGTAGATCAGGTCGAAGATTTGCGTCTAAAAGAACTCGACGCCAAGCGCCAAGTACGGAAGACGAGACCAAAGCGATCCTATAACTACACCTATAACGCAGCAGGCCAATTATATTGCACCCCATGTGACCGAATTTTCAAAACCAAGTTTGGATTCGCAAGTCACATCAGAGCACATAATAAACCCACCTGAAAACGTGTAAACAGTCGCCATAGCCGGACACGGTTTGGAGCTGATGATGGTGTGCCAAATTTCATTCAAATCCATTCAGTACTTTTTGCGTGAATGAGTAACAAACATCCATCCAAACATCCAAACTTTCGCATTTATAATATTAATATATAATATAGATGAAACCGGCGCATATAATATATCGATGTTCATTATTTACAACAGTGGCTTACCAAACTGCTAAACAAGATTTGTTAACGCGCCGCTGTCGCCCATGCGGTGACCATACTTTCTCAACATTATTACACTAATTTTGTTGAAGTTTACAATGTAGTTAAGAGGCTAGTTCCCGACCGTGGGAATTTAAAATTGAACACACACATCCATATATTTCACTAATCATATACGTCGACCATACGTCACACTATGGCCCACACTAGGCCTAAAAATTGTGTAATCGTTGCGTGTTTTCTTCTGCGACATACGTAATGACACAAAAACCGCAATGTTTCTATTTTTCATTGATTTGGCAAAAGTCAAGGTGGAGCCATAGTGAACGCGTTTTACGTGTAGTAATACATTATGTTGTTCACAACTGATTGATAATGTATAATTTTGATTAAACTGCTATTAAGTACTAATACTTAATTACTTAAATATTTAATACTTCAGAATATAATACAGAGCCATGGTACGTAAATTAAATGTATATTAAAATCGACCAAAAGTATTAATTTTTTTTTAATGTATCACAAAATTAATCAAATCGGAACCGATCTCCTCAAGGGACCATAGTAATTTACGTATCTATATATGTACATATATTCAGTAACATAAAAGTACACAGTCTTACAACATGACTTATTTGTGGTTAAATTTAAGTTTTTGTTTGATGTGAGTGAAGCCATTGGTGACCGCTCTGTTATTCAAATAGTTAACAACCCTGACTACGCAATCATTGGGGCTCGGGTTTGATTACCCACAGGGTCAGGCATTCATATATTGAGCATAGGGTTTGTAATTCTGGGTTTGGGTGTATAATAAACATATTTGAGTGTTTTTATATGTATTTCTATGTATTCATATCCTTAACACGTAATTAGCAAATAAATTGCTTACTTTGGGGTTAAGTCAATTTGTGTAATTTATATACCGATGTTATTTTTATTATTCTGATATAAAGTTTGTTTGTAATTAAATAATCTATCCAAGCGGCACCTATGCTTATAAGTATTTCATAATTAAAATAATATAAAATTTACCTTGGAATGTTGACCGATTCTTATGTTTACTAGGACTCACCAGTTAGTCATTCAATAAAACAGGTGGTATCTCTCATCGCCCCATTTGCCAACTTTAATAAGTCTATTTTTAAAAATTTGACTTAATGAAACAAAGGAGCCCATGCTCTGAGTTGAATAGTGTAACTAGTAGATTAATGCGGAACTCATGCTTTTTTTATTTACCCCATTTCAAATTATTAACAATATTTTCAACAATATTCTTCAAAAATGCTGTGGGTTTGGAAATTTATTAAATCTCGATTAACATTGCAATTTTTCTAAGTATTGGCGGATAAATTTTGAAGCATCATTATTATTCAATATTATGCTACTATTATTTTTATTTATTTATTTATATTTATGCACAGACAAAAAGTACATAGGTTTAACTTAACGCCTAATGGCATTCTATACTAGCCAACCTCATGTATTAAGAAAATAATTAAAAGAGGTGGTGCATCTTAACTCTATTCATATAACTTAAACTTACTATGAAAAGACAAAATTAATACAGAGTAATAAATAATTTACAATATAAATATATAAATACACGTTATAATAATACATATTACTAAATTATACCATACTTAATTACATACATATATACATAAACATTCATATACATACATACAATTATAAATATATATATATATAAATACTTATTATACATACATACAAATAATAAATAATTTATGAGCACAAAACGATTTAAACACTGTAACTAAATTGACGTCACTATTTTTATGTATTGAAATATAATTTTAATTGTCTTTTAAATGATCTACTATTACGCTTGCCCGAATATGTAGGGGAAAATTGGATGAAGTCATATAAGTGTAGTGACTGCATATTTTTGGTTCACTTTTTGAAGCAATTTTTAAAATTTCTCTTTTATATACAAGGGTATGTGAAGAAAATAAAAAAATGTTTTGCTAATATAATACAGTGACATAGTAGAAAATTTAAAAAATATTTTTAACTTCCCACTACGTTTATAGATAGAAATTACTCATTTTTCAAAAACTTGGACTTTTTGAACATTTGAACCAATTTGTTTTAGGAAATTTTGATCATTTGATCAATTTGGATCAAATCTCAAAAATTTTTTTGACGATATAGCATTTTTTTAAAATAACTTCTAGGTTAATGTACCGCCTGAATACAAAATCTAATTGGCTCTTTTCCTCAAAAAACTGCCCCCCTTCAATAAATTGAACTAATAATTTTTGGGCCTTTTACAATAATTTAGTACGTAAAAAACTACGTCAAATACGATTTCAAATATCGAATCAAGTTTCCAAAAGTTACAGCTTTACAAATATTAAAATTTTATTGTTTACAAGAATATCATTTCATATTTGTAAAATAAATTTCAGACTAATACACCCATTGATTTCTAGACCTTAACAGCTCCTTTAATTAAAAACTTTGTCTAAAACTGTAACTTAGATAAAATCGACTAATTCTTTCGGGATTAATCAATAGCAAAAATTTTTTAACAACATTTTTTTTTTAAATATTTCTTTGTCGTTTTCCAGTCAATTAATTTTGTAGTTAGTAAAACATTTAAGACTCTAAATTGCATTAAATGGCTTTCAAAAGATTAAAATCGACCATCATTTTGAAAATAACCAGCTTTTAAAAAATTGAAATACTGTCAATTTTATAAACTGTTATTTTTTTTTACTCTTCGAGCTTAAAACCTCAATTTAGCAGAAAGTTTCAGGGATGGCCTGCAGAGTTAACCAATTTACAAATTTTTATGTATATAGAAATTTGAATATTACATATGACTCTAAAATACTATAAACATTTTGCACGCCTCATAACTCAAAGCGTTTGAAGTAGTATTACACTTCCGATTCGTCAAAATCAAGCACTTTAGTAAATAAAAATGCCTCTATGATCACCAATTTTCATTTATGCTGTTCTTGTGCTTCGGAATCGTAATTGTAAGAAAACGTCACCTATATTAAACCGTGTATTTACAACACTAAGGTACAATACACTACGATGAAATACGTAAATATACTGATAAGCTGTAAATACACTATACACACTGGTTTCTCTCGCTGTACTAACACCAAACTTAACCGCCTACGCTGTATCACTAAAACACTTCTCTTATTCACTGTATTACACACTAGTCACTTCGCTTCACACTGGTCGCAAGATTATTCGCAACAATACTGTGACATGAGTTGACCTAAATTAAGAAAACACTAATTAATTTATTTATATTCATTAAAAATTATTTTATGTAGTTATTTCCACAGAACATATTTTGAAACAAAAACGTTTGAAAAAATATTTACATACACGAATTTATTTATTGTATAAGGATCACGATAACTACCAAAAATACGGATGGTCTCGAGACCGGGTTTTTCATTATTTCTAGAATTTCATACTCTTTCACTTGTTTCGTATTTTATGTCAATTCATTAGCGTGTTTTTTTTATATAAAACGATAAATATTTACAATTTTATTTCTCTATTTCTTATTCGTAAGATAGCAACAAGTTGATGGCTCTCCTGATGGAAAAAGAAACCATTGCCTAAAGACACCAAAGATGTTAATGGTGCTATCCGTTGTTTTTCGTGTTGCAAAATGACAATGCCACACGCATAGGTCTACCAACTACCTTATCCTCCAAACCGGAACACGGCAATGACAAACATTGACGCTATTGCGGCAGGAATGCGTAAGGCGGTGGTACTAAACACATGCGAGACGTTGTGGAACTCTACCAAGTACTACTGAAAGGTTTGTTGCAAAATGTACTTTATTTTGTTAAAATAAAAAAGCTTTAAGTAATTGTTACTTACTACTGGCTTAATTTTATAAATAATTGTCGTGAAATTTTTTTTTTTCATAATAATTAAAAATATTTTCATAATAATACTTTTATGAGAGTTTAAGTAAGCATAAGCGATTTATTACACTCGCAACCCACCCTAATGGAATATTTACGTCAGAAAATAATTTCAAACTGACGTGCTTCCGCCTTTAATTCTGGGGGGATACTGAAATTTTTGATGGACGTTTTTAAAAAATCATGTTGACATTTTACCGATTAAATTCTTCATATAAATTTGTATGGAAGATGGTGGACAAAAATATTAACCATATTTGTATTCAAATTACTTTTTTATAGGGTCGTTTAATAAAAAACTAAGACGGTGAAAGTGTAATATAGTTCTTTATTAAAAAATAATCCAAAAAATTTTTAAAATCGTTGGCCAATAAATACTGTAATTTTTGCAAACGGAAAAGGTCGATTTTAAGGTTTTGGGTGAAGTTTACGATTTTTTTTTTACAAAACTAAGAAATATTTTGAAAATATCTCTCGATGAAACTGTTAATAGTTTCATTAAGATTACCACCGAATTTTTCTAGAAAGCAATTCTATTTATTCATTAAGGAATTTTGAAAACCGCAACACTCGTTTTAGCAGTTTTTAGGGAATGGGGCCTTAAGCAATATTATTTGTATATTTTATATCAAACTTTTTTAAATAGATATTGGAATAGATATCTCTCTTTTATATATTTTTATTAACTATTGTGTCTTTTAGTGTGAATAATCTTTTACCAGAAAACCCTTATGAAAATTTTTGTAGCGGCAACAAGAGCGTATGTTTCGGTTATGCGCAGTCAAATCTATTAGTATAATAAAATCGTAGGAAAGTCAAAACTGTATATTTAAAAGAATACTTTTAAAAGAATACTTGGGGCGTAATCTACAATCGATATCGAAGCCAAAAATATAGTTTTTAGAATGTTTGTGTGTTTGTCTGTTTGTCTGTATGTATGTATGTCCGGGGTAAACTTAAAAAGTACTACATGGATTTACTTCAAATTTTGCATGAATATTACTAACATGTCGGGTCAACATATAGGTTACATATTATCACGCTATCTGGAGGAGCTGTGCGGAGTAAACGAAGTCCGCGCGGATGATGTGGTGGACAACAGCTAGTTTAAAAATAAGTGAATGGTTAAAAAATAAAGGAGCGATGGATAAAGTCAACAATATAGGCTATATCGGTGTTGTTATACTACGATATGAGATACTTCGTTATAAAAATATGTTAACGGTTGACCCTGCAGACCATCCCTGAAACTTCCCGCTAAATTAAAAGAACTATAAGCAAAAGGAGTAAAAACTACGAGTATAAGTATATTTTTTTTCAGTTTAAACACCTATTTTCTTAAAAATGGCAGTATATTGATTTTTGAAAAACTGTATATTTTGGAAAAGATAATCGATTTTGATCTGTCGAATGACATTCAACTTAATTTTACGAGATCTAAGATATGGCTTTAGTTATATAATCGATAGGTTGAAAAATTTCAAAGCAATATTAAAAAAACATTTTTTCAAAAATTTTCGTCATTGATAAATCCCAAACAAACTGACGTGATAAGATCCCAAAAAGCTGATAAGATTCTTAAGTCCATCGGTGCATTAGCCTGAAAGTTATTTCAAAAACATTAAGTATGCTAAAAACAACGTAATTTTAATATTTGGAGAGCTGTAACTTTTTAAAATTAGATCCAATTCTGATTTTTGAAACGGCATTTGTCGTAGTTTTTTAGTGCCAAAATATAGAGCTTGGACACTTACACTCAAAGAGGAGAACAAACTCCTAGTAACCTGGTAAGATTCTGGGACCACTTGGAAGGCAGGATAGCAGCTGGAGAATAAAAACGAATGCCGAAATTGAAGATCTAATATCTGAGCCAAATATCATCGGCGTTACCAAATCCCATCGACTGCAGAGGCTCGGACACGTCGAACGCATGGGGAGGATCGGACAGTCAAGCGAGCTTATCTGGGTGAACTTACTGGGCGGAGACCGGTGGGTCATCCCAGGTACCGCTGGAGTGATGTTGTGGAAGCAGATTTGTGTGATATCCAAGTAAATAATTGGCGGGATATTGCGCAAAATGGTGAGTGGTGGAGAGTTTTAGTTTCGGGGGCCAAGATCTTGGGGCACTGAGCCAGAAGGGTTAGTTATGCCTTAGATGAAGTTTTATTAGGAATATAGAGCTGATTAGATTTTATACTTAATCGGTATATTAATCCGGAAGTTATTTTAAACAAATACTGTTTCACCAAAACATTTTTGAAGTTTTTTCAAAATGTCTCAAAATAGCCTAGGCCAACGTGGTTCAAATTTTCAGGAAGTCTAAGTTGAGCAGAATCCAATTAAATGCCATCAACTGCGTTTCCATTGAGTTATGAGATGTATACATAGACACACACACACACGCACACACACACACACATATATATACATACATACAGACATACTAACGTCATCGTGAAAATAGTCGGACAAGGTTCCTAAGACCTCAAAACGTGGAGATCAGGACACGATTTTCGAAAATCGGGGCAAAATCAGTAACTTCCTTATCTACATACGTAGTGGGAAGTTAAAACAGAACTTAATCCCGCGAAATTACATTTGTGCATTGAAATTTGAAAAAAAATGAGTAATTATAATAGTGATTGTAATAAAAACATTGCGTTTGTTCGCAAATATAATAAAAAACGTCGTTCGGTGTACCTGCAGATTTGTTATTTCCTCTCGTTTATTATGAGCCACGTTATAGATCCTCGCCTTCGGGTTGGCTGCGGGATTCGTAAATAAATGACACTTTTAAAGTATTACCTATTTTGACTTTTTACTTTTTTTCGTATTTATTTTCTTACGGCAATAATTAGTAACATTATTCTTCTATTTTTAGTGCATCAAATCTCAACTTTATCCAGGTTTTCGTATTCTTGTGCATGGAGGCACTGGAGCGTTAGGACAAGCTATTATATCCATAGCCTTAGCACATAGCTGTGAAGTATTTGCCACAGTGTCTAGTGTTAATAAAAAACGATTTTTGAAGAGAATGTTCCCAGAACTTAAAGGTTTGTATCATAAGCTCAAAAACATAACCCAACTGATTAAATTATGTATTTTCCGTATTATTTATAAAATGTGTGCGAATTACGCATGATGAGTTGATAGGTGGTAGGAGTTTTGTAACGTTTGCGCCAAGTTTGACACTATCGGATTAATTTTTATTCGTTAATTCTATCCATGTTTGTCACAAACACCTTGGTGTTCATGAGTGGCGTAGGCATAACTGGTAAAACCACGCATGTGATTTTTATCTTTGAAGTACTGGTATATGGACAAAGTCATCAGAATATCCATTTGCTAAGTGATTTCTCAGAAAATAAAGTTTCGATAAATGTCAGTGACAGAAAATGTAGAATATAATAATAAATGTATTCATTCATTGTTAAATTTATTTTAAATTTCTTTCAACAAGGCATATTCAATATTTCAGATGATTATATAGGAAATTCCAGAGAAGTCGGTTTTTGTGATATGGTATTTACAGCCACAAAAGGGAAATGTTGTAACATGGTTATAACTTGCTTTAAAGGAGAACTTAAAAACGTAAGTCTTATTATTTATGTAACATATTACATAGAATTTTAAAGACAAATTTTAAACATGACTGTAGTTTGTCCAAATTATGAGCTTCGGTTTAATTCTTATTTAATTCGTGAAAATTGTAATTGATTTTTCGAGGAATTATCTACGTAGCATCCCAAAATTTGGTAGGGGTGTGATAGTACCCTCTTGTACCTCAGCTAAATAACAGTTATCTGTCCCTGCTTACATAAAATATATTATGCAAATCAAAATAAAAAAATGTGAAATTAGGAGGACCGTAATTGAATGTGCCAATTTAATACATTTCATGTATTAAATTGGCACATTCAATTACGGTCAATATCATGTTGTTTACGCTTTTAAATATTAAATTTAAAGGTTCTAGGACCTCTGTAATGACATAACACCTTCTGTAACGCGTATATTTCGCGTTCCCTACAAGCCAATGGTCAATTCATATAAAACATTTTTCCCCCTCCCCAAAGTTACATCGATAATTTATATATAAACATTTTTTTCGTAAATTACATTTTTTTTCTCTTAACTTAGATTCTCGAAAATACCAAATAAATGTGAAACAAAACACAGTAGGCTGAATACATTTTCGTTTACCTTATATTTATTCTAATAGTGAAAAATATCAATATATTTTCGGTATTAAGGCTATTCTGCGTGATTTTGTTATCTGTGGAATCGACTCTGTAATCTCACCCCTTTAGATGGATGTTGCCCGCGAGGTTGGTCGACAATGTTCTTGTTTTGAAGTAAAAATTAGTTAATTTAAAAAAAAATTTTGCAAGTAATAATTGTAAGGCCATGGTGCCTCTCGTAACCTTAAGTTAATCGAAATCGCTGAGGAGAAAGCGTTTCAATAAAATGCGTCCGTCACGGGACACGACGCTATAGTCTAGACAAGATGGCGCTGTAACATCGTAAGGAATTCATTGCAATTGACTTGTAATAAGGAAATAATATTAGAATCGGAAGTCTACCATCAATAAGAGCTTTTACCTGCTGTTATTCTTCAAGACCAATTAAACAAAGCATCATCGCATTCTCACCTTTCGCTTAACGTAACATTGTAAGGAAATTCATTACAATTAATTAACTTATAATATAAAAACAAAATTAGAACCCGAAGTCTATCATCGATAAGAATTTTACACAGTGAAACACAGCATCATCGCGTTCTAACCTTTTATTTAAATACTTGAACGTCTTATGTTTGGACGTTATGTATGTTATTGGAATAACCCAAGATCGGGCCTGGAGTTTGGACGGATTATACAGGAAGAAAAACCAGTGTATCTGGTCTCCAATAGTGTATCTGGCGTTAGTGTTTACGAGATAATAGAGCATCAGGTGGTAGGGTTCCGCAAAGCAATGATCTCAACCGCAAGTATTTATATATATATATATATATATATATATATATATAGCAGTGAATTAAGCAAATGTGTAGTGATAAAATGATTAAGGCGGCGCATATAGTGTTATTAAGTGTTAGTGATAATATATATTAGTTTAAGTTTACATAATGTACGTAGAAGTTAAGTTTATGTTATGTATCTTCAAAAATAAAGCAATTCCCAGACCCCCACGACCGATAGATGGCAGTTATCTCAATGTAAGAAAGAGATAGCCGAAGAAAGAGATAGCCTAAGAAAGAGAGGGCTTAAGAGAGAGATAGCACGTGCAGGACCGTATTTTCACTGTTATGATGTAAATTTCCATGTTTTCTGCCTATTTTCCCAAATAAATTGGTTGGAAAATAGTTCTAGATAATGAATGTGTACGATTAAACATAGGTAGAAAACACGGAATAGGGAAAGCCCACGGAAATCAAAGCGATACGTGTGTAGTGATACGCCAGCGCGAGGCGACGGGCTGCAGCCCTACGGTACGGTACGGCCTAACACAGTGCATTGAAGAAGTTTGTAAATAGTGTATAGTCAAGTAGTTAGTGCTAGTGTGTAAGATTTTGTGCATAAGAAGATTAAGAATTGGAATAAAGAAGAATAATTCAACTTCACGGAGGAGGTTTTATTTTGAAAAAACTACAGTCCACTGCTCCGGAAGGCGAGCTATCGAAGAAGATCCGGCTTCCTTGCGACGGCGCTGACTGAGCGTCGCGACACTCGACACAGCGTCGCCTGTGGGCCGCTTACACTGTTGTTATCAGTTATAAGTTACTGTGCAGTATGAGGGGAGTATACGCAAACCACCAAAAATAAGTGTCTAGTCAACATTATTTTCTTTTACTCTATACTGATATGTAACTAGGGTTTGATATGAAAAACCAAAATTCCTCATGTAAATTAAATTTGATACTTAGAATCAAACTTCCCTGTATAAACTAAAATTCTATATTATAGTTCAATTCAATCCAAGGAAGTATTTTATTTCTCCAATGCCGACATAAAATAAGGTAAGCTTGGCTATTTTTTTACCTTCTTTTTCTGGTAAGTGATACCTTGCCCTCCCTTGCGATTAATAGACCCAATACTTGCCATTGGCTATCCTGTGTGCAACCATAGGCTGATGTGAATATGCTAGGAGGTGCCCTATTACAAGTTTCCTGCCTTAATGACTTGTACCGTGCACCTTACACCTTGCGGCACATCTATCTTTCCTTTGTAAGTATAATCTTATTATATTTAAATTAAGCATATATTATTTCTCTATCTTAAGGAATCATACATACTTCATCGTTTTAGTACAAGATATGCATGGTCCACTTAAATTAAATTTCTATATACCATTTAGTACAAAACATCCATATCATTACTAATCCATATTAAAATCTAAAATATAATATCTGTTTTAATATTATATTTGGACGCCCTATTTTTTCCCAAATATTACATATGGATGCCCAGCCTACAGTTGCATATAATATATTTTGTAATACTACACTTCTTTTATGAAAAAAAAACGAAAATTATAAAAAAATGCAACATAACATCTTCATCCACTCATGTCTTCTTTATATTACGAATAATTTATCTGGACTAATGAAAGCTGTGTATCAAATTAAATTGGCACTTTTTATATATCAATAGAAAAGTGTAATGATATTCGCTTGATTTTATGTTTTTAGGTTACATAGGAGATTTTATTTAAATAGGTAATTTAACTTACTTAATATTTCAGATTTCATTGAAATGCTGCGGATCATCAGGTATCATATTCGATACAGGGCTTTTGCACAACCGTGAAGATTATCAGTTTGGTATGCATAGTCTTACTATCGAGAGATCATATGTTCCTATTGATATTTCAACAGTGTTTAAGCCAGAATATGAGAAAGAAATGAAGGTAAATATTATAACAACTTATATAAAAGGTTGATTAAATTAAATAACTGGCTATTAGGCGGACGGACGGCGGAATTCATCCGGAGCCATGGCGACGTCACGAGCAACCGTATCCAAACAATTTATATTGAAATAATTGGCGGCTAACTCACTAAGCGACGTAGCTAATTCATAAGTTTCGATACAAATTGTTTGTATACGTGTAGTGGCCGGCTCTAAGATTTAATTTTTAGCCGATATAGTTTGATTTAAACCTTATAAAAATATCAATATTTAAACATAGTCGTCTGAATGTGGAAGATAAAAATAATTAATAGAATGGATTGTACCATTTGCAATTCCGACTACCTTTTTCCTTGGGCATGATGGTACTAATTGTGACTATTTCATTTGGGAAGTTTATTTGCATTTAAATATTATATCATAATAAAAAATGTAGCGTTTTCTTTTTAAATCTTAAATTGAATAAGGATATCTCTTCATTAAAAACACCATTTTTATTACGATCTTATTGGCCCAATGATAAGTAGCGCTATTGCAATAGCAAAATGTAATATGAGATCTAGTTTATGATATGAACACATTACTAAATCATTTTCAATGAACACTAAGTCTCAGAAATATAGAAATGCTCACACAAAAGTAGTTCCCTGACGAGAAATGAATTAGAGTCTCTGTACGGTCAACTTTTTGTCGATGGTACCGTACATTACGTTTCGCACTGTCAGCGTATACGTCGCCACGCTTTATTATAATTAATATATTTTACCCAGTTCGCGTCAAGCCGCCAATCGGTTCGCATGCTTACCTATCCATATTTCACCATTTTTATCATTAAACCATTCTAGCATAAGTTAAGCTTTCAATAAATATAATATTGAACTTTACTTGTCTTTTACTCTGTACGGAATCAATCCAGCGTCCATTGTGGTCCTTCTGCCTTTTATCGAACCAGTGACCATTAAATTTAACCATTTGACGGATTCATAACCATTGTGGTCTTCGGCCTTTTCAAACCAGTGACCAAAGAGTGATAATTATTTTTGTTATAACACAAACAATACAAATACAGCACTCACCCCGTGCTTGGGAATCTGGAAAAACCTTAAAAACAACAAAGAAAAATATCGACACGCGGGATTTGAACCTGCGACCATTTCCCTAAAGCCGGGACGCTCTTCCGCTGAGCTAGTGTCGACAGGCTCGAGGCGGCGAAATTCTTCTTTGCTATAATTAGAAATACGAAAGTACTGATCAAAATTATAAATGTGAATTTCATCTGTAACGATGAACTCATTTAACTAGTTATACGTATGTATAGCTAGCGATCAGTACAATCGACGTAATCGATCATATAGCAAAGAAGAATTTCGCCGCCTCGAGCCTGTGGACACTAGCTCAGCGGAAGAGCATCTCGGCTTTAGGGAAATGGTCGCAGGTTCAAATCCCGCGTGTCGATATTTTTCTTTGTTGTTTTAAAGGTTTTTCCAAAGAGTGATATCTATTTTAAGGATATAAAACCATTGAGATCCTTAGGATTTCTAAACCAGTTACCTAACTGATAAAAGTGTGGACGCCTGCGCAAATTATAAAGGCAATACTGCGTAATGCATATTTTTAATTGCTTGTTTTAGGATCTCTCTCTTGTCTATCAAGGTAAAAACGTGCTCTGTCATTCACGTAAATTCTTTATTAAAATAAATAGTTTTAATACTTTATTGCCTTTTTCATTATAACATCAGGTTATGGGCCGTCCCAAACCTGCCGTGTAAAGTGGTTTTTGTGCTATAATCAGTATTATTAAAGAAAATAGTAAAAGTAAAAATTGCAAGTATAACCTCACTTTAGTTATTACGCGTGCCGGGAGTTTTTTTTTCTCTTTGTTTTTCAGTTGTTTACTGATAGAATATTAAATACATACCTAAATATGGCTGGAAGTAATTCTATGATGTCTATTGAGAAGCTAACTGGTCGTGACAATTGGGCGAGTTGGAGTTTTGCTGTCAAGGCATACTTGCAACATGAAGAGTTGTACAATTGCATTCTAAAAGTACCAGATGTCAAAGATTCCAACTCAGTTAAACAAGATACTAAAACGAAGTCAAAATTGATATTGTTAGTTGACCCAATTTTGTATGTACATATTCAAGAAGCACAAAATGCCAAAGAGGTATGGGACAATTTGTCAAAGGCATTTGAAGATAGTGGACTGACTCGAAAAGTTGGTTTGTTAAGAGAACTCATCAACACCAACCTAGAAAATAGTTTGTCAGTCGAAGATTATGTGAATAAAATCATGACAGCCGCGCATAAATTAAGAAATATAAAATTCAATGTTGACGATGAGTGGTTAGGCACATTAATGTTGGCAGGGCTGCCAGAGATGTACAAGCCTATGATTATGGGATTAGAGAGTTCCGCTATAAAGATTAGTGCTGATTTAGTGAAAAATAAACTACTACAAGAAGTAAAGGCATCAGACACTACCGCACTTTATACTAACTCCAGAACTAATCAACCCAAAAATAATCAATTTAAAAGTAAGAAAGGCCCCAGATGTTATAATTGCAATAAATATGGGCACTTGGGCAAAAATTGTTGGATTAAAAAGACAGGCAATAATGAAAATACAAAAAATAAAACAGGATATGTCGCAGCTTTTTCAGCATTAACAGCAAATGACTTCAATTTTTGGCATGTTGACTCAGGGGCATCCATGCATATGACCATGCACCGGGACTGGCTCACTGAAATTAAACCTGCACCTGTACCGAGCATACGAATTGCAAATAACAAAGTATTAAAAGTTGAATGCTGTGGTAATGTATGTATCAAAGTATATGCAAAAGATGGCAGCACTGATGCAATACAGGTGAGTAACGTTTTATTTGTACCAGAATTGAAAACTAATTTGTTGTCAGTCAGCAAAATAATCAAAAGTGGATGCCGAGTGGCATTTAATGACAATGGCTGTCAAATTTACAATCCAAGTAACAAATTAGTCGCAAAAGCAGATTTGATCAATGAGACATATGTGTTAAATACTTGTAAAAATCAAGACATACATGTCATGATGGCCAAGACTGATAATGATATTTTTTTGTGGCATCAGAGAATGGGTCACTTAAATTTCACTAGTCTTAATAAATTACCTAACTGTACAGAAGGAGTAAAGCTGTCACAAAGAACAGAAAATTCGACTTGCATTACATGTCTTGAAGGCAAGCAAACGAGAAAACCATTCCCCACTGAAGGCTCCCGTGCAACCAATTTGCTACAGCTTGTCCACAGTGATGTATGCGGACCTATGGAGCATTCGTCTATAGGAGGGGCTAGGTATTTTTTAACCTTCACAGACGACTTTTCTAGGCGAGTACATGTATATTTTATTAAGAACAAAAGTGAAGTATTCGAAAAATTTGTAGAGTTTAAGAATAGAGTTGAGAATGAATTGAATACAAAAATAAAAATTCTTAGAAGCGATAATGGAACCGAATACAAAAATAGGATATTTGAATCCTACTTAAAAAAACATGGAATATTACACCAGACATCCAACCCATACACTCCAGAACAGAATGGGTTAAGTGAAAGAATGAATAGAACTTTAATAGAGCGTGCTAAATGTATGATTTCAAATGCAGAATTACAAGTCACGTTCTGGGCAGAGGCGGTTGCTACAGCGGCCTACATAATTAACCGATCTCGCACCAGCGCCTTATCCGATGCGACCCCGCATGAAGTATGGACTGGAAGAAAGCCAAACCTGGGTCACATGAGAATCTTTGGATGTCCTGCAATGGTTCATATTCCTAAAGAAAAAAGAACTAAGCTTGATGTGAAATCACATAAGTTAATATTTGTTGGCTACAGCGACAGCACAAAAGGCTACCGGTTCATAGATCCTATAACAAATAAAGGAGTAATAAGTAGAGATGTTGTATTCCTCGAAGCTTCAATTAAAAGAAACAAAGTAGAAAATGTATCTGAAAAAGAAAAGGACAATAAAAATAATTTACAGATAGAGAAAATTAAAAATGAAATTGCAAAGGACAGTTATAATAAAGTAAAAGAAAAGAAAACTGTATACTTACCTGTGTGTGTCGAACCTGAAGAATCTGTAGAAGGAAACATTGATGATGAGTCACACGAAACAGATGAAATACAAGCTGTATCTCAAAGTACCTGTTCCACAGATGATAATGATTCAGATCAATTTTTAGATATAAATGATGAAACATACTTACCTGATATAACAATTGATTCACCACCAGTATCCAACATAACTTTGAGACCGCGACGACATAGAAACAATGACGACCACAATGATGTTCATCAGAGCCCTTCATCGCTTATATGTCAGAATGTAGAGGCAACAATTAACTTACTAAATAGTTATCCACAGAATCTACAAGAAGCTCTAAGCAGTGAAAAGGTTGATGAATGGAAGAGAGCCATGGAGGAAGAATATCAGTCATTGATAAAAAATAATACATGGACACAAGTTACTTTACCAGAAGGAAAATCAGTAATTCCTAGCAGATGGGTTTATAAAACAAAAATGGATAGTCATGGATCTATCACACGCTATAAAGCTAGGCTAGTAATCAAAGGATATAAACAAGTCAAGGGCATTGATTACAATGAAGTGTATGCCCCAGTGGTTCGGTATACATCTATTCGATATTTGATTGGTCTTGCTGCTAAATATGGACTTAAAATACACCAAACAGATGCAGTTACTGCATTTTTACAAGGAGAAATCGATGAGGAAATATATATGTCCTTGCCACCTGGCTATGAAGTAGAAAATAAAGTTTGTAAACTAAACAAGTCAATATATGGACTTAAACAAGCCAGCAGACAATGGAACAGGAAATTAGATACTGCTCTGTTAGAAATTGGAATGACTCGTTCAAACATAGATCCATGTGTTTACTATCGTATTTTAAATAAACATGATATGCTTTTTATAGCAGTATATGTAGATGACCTACTATATTTTTTCAACAATGAAGAAACTTCCCGAATGATAAAAGGGAAATTAAAAGAAAAATTTTACATGAAGGATTTAGGAACAGCCAAACATTGTATCGGACTCACAATATCACAAGATGAAAATTCAAATGAAGTTTCTGTCGATCAATCAATTTACATAAAAATGATACTTACAAGATTTGGAATGAACAATTGTAAAATGATGTGGACTCCTACTGATGCTAATGTTAAACTAAAGAAAGTGAACAGTCAACAAGAAGTTTTAAACAACATACCATATCAAGAAATAGTTGGCTGCCTGTTGTACCTATCACAGGGGACTCGACCAGATATTACCTACATAGTGAATTTTCTAAGTAGATTCAATAATCAACCAACTAATGAACATTGGATGGCATTGAAACGAGTTCTGAGATATCTGAAAGCTACAATGTATATGAAGATGGTTTATAAGAAGAATGGTGATGGAAATATCTCGGGTTATTGTGATTCAGACTGGGGAAATGACATTGAGGATAGAAGGTCCTGCACGGGCTACATATTTCTCTTTCAGGGTGCCGCAATAAGCTGGAATTCTAAAAAACAGCCTACCATTGCTCTTTCAACAACTGAAGCGGAATATATGTCTTTAGCGTCGGCCATTCAGGAGGCACTTTGGTTGAAACAGCTAGCAGACGAGTTTCAACCTGAACTTAAAGGTATACCTATAACTCTTTATTGCGATAATCAGAGTGCAATTAGTCTTTCAGGAAATGCAGTTTACCACGCACGCAGTAAACATATGGACATACGTTATCACTTTGTGCGAGAGAAGATTGCCGCCAAACTAGTTACAGTTAAATACAAATGCACAGCAGAAATGGTTGCTGATATTTTAACAAAAGGACTGCACCGACCGAAGCATGAAAACTTTACCACACTAATGGGTTTAAAGCTTCTGCGTCCAGGAGAGGATGATAAAAGTGTGGACGCCTGCGCAAATTATAAAGGCAATACTGCGTAATGCATATTTTTAATTGCTTGTTTTAGGATCTCTCTCTTGTCTATCAAGGTAAAAACGTGCTCTGTCATTCACGTAAATTCTTTATTAAAATAAATAGTTTTAATACTTTATTGCCTTTTTCATTATAACATCACTAACCATAATAGTCCCACGTGTGAGCAACGTGGTCTTTCGTTCCTTAACGAGAGAAGGAGAGACCGGTGCGGTGCTAGTGAAACAATACGTGTCAGTTGCGTTTTAACCAATTGATGTCATGTAACCAATTGACCAGAACCGAACCAGTGTTCCAATTTTGACCAAAGTGCTTGTGTGTGAAGTGTAACCAGTTCACTAGACCAACGACACTACCAGCGACTACTATCGGGGACAACTTCTGAGAACAAACCAAGTCACCACGTGCCAGTCTTCAAGTAAGATCTTTCGTTTTTACCACTTTTTACCACTCTCTATTAAACATTATAATGTCCGCAACCATGGAGGCTCTATTAACCACCCAGAACCAGGTCATGTATGCGATTAACACGCTGTGTGTTAATTTCAAAAAGGACGGGCCCGAACGTGAGACGCACGCCTATATCGAAAAACGCCTTAATACTTTAGACTCGTACTGGAATAAATTCCAGACCAACCATACCAGGCTCTGCGCCGAGTTCGAAGATCTTAACCACCGCTATTTTACTGAAAACCATTACCAGCGGACAAAAGATTTTTACCAGGAAGTTAGGAACGTGATTTCCAGTTACGTAACAAGCGAACCCAGCAAACCATTACTGAGACCAGCCACACCATTATCGCAGGGCTCAGATAGGCGCGATATTTCTTCTCCCGCCCAGGAGGGTACCTCTTTTAGTTTTTCTGCGCCAAAACTGTCGAACCAAAGTAACTCCAGTAGGGTAGAAGAAATGCTTCGTAAACAGAAGAGCAACTTCAAGGCGCTTTCTCGAACCATAGAAGCTGCTCCGAACGCTGGGAGTTTGAAGATATTTTAAGGACAAGATGGTCGGTCATGGATTCTCTCCACTGGGACATCGACAGCGAAGGGCTTCTAGGCAACCAGGAGTATGAGACCGCCTTCGCTGAGATGGAGAGGAAGTACAACACCACGAAGAAGGCAGTGAACAGACAGATGTGGTCGTCATCGTATAGGGATACATACACCACAAATGGAAATACCCACCTTCAGCGGAAATTACCAGGATTGGCTATGTTTTAAAGATTTGTTCTCCGAAACCATACATCATAATAAGTCATTATCAAATGCCTAAAAAATGCAGTTTTTGAAAAGCAAGCTCTGTGGAGAGGCTGAAAAATTAGTTTACCATTTACGTATTAATTCCAAAAACTACGATGTATGTTGGAACATCCTAAACCAACGTTACCATAATACCAGGCTAATATTTAATTCCCACATACAATGCCTACCATTTAGCAACAACCCGCAGCAGTCATCAAAAAGTTACATGACACCACCGACGAGTGTCTTAACTCTATAAAAGCAATGGGTATCGATATTTCTAACTGGGACCCATTAATTGTTTACATTTTGGGCCAAAAGTTAGATACCGAAACTCATCACAATTACATACAGTTGCTTAAGAACCCAAAAAAATTGCTCACTTTGTCCGAATTTTTGAAGTTTTTAGAAATGAAATTTACGTCGTATAAAGCTCTCACCGTAAGCAAGATTTAAATAGATCAGGCTCATCTCCAGTTTACCAAAACCAATACCAAAAACCATGGGTTGAACCGTAAACAGACTGTAGAAATCAATAGAATTAATAAATCTGAGCTCCATACTTATACTTCAGACAGTCTGTATAATGAATTCGGTGTTCCTCAGGGCAGTGTGTTGGGACCACCTTTTTTCGTCCTAAATATCAATGATCTTCCTGATATACTACAATACAAGTGTATAATGTTCGCTGATGATATTGCAGTTATAGTAAATATTGATCATAAATCATTGCAAGCAGAACTCAGTAAAACAGTAGAAATAGTAATTAAATGGCTACAGCTGAATAATTTATATATTAATGTAAATAAAACCAGTTTTATGCAAATCAGACATCATAATACACGTAGACTTGAATTAAAAATTGAATATAATAACCAATATATCACTGAAGTTAATGAAGTTAAATTTCTGGGAATGTACATTGATTGTCATTTAAACTGGAATACACATGTTGAAAAATTGTGCAGTAAAATAAATAAATATGTATTTGTACTAAGAAAAATTAGACAAACCGTAGGCAAGGACGCTGCTTTGACAGCTTATCATGCATATGTAGCTTCCTTGTTGAGATATGGTCTAATATTATGGATGTCTTCTTGTCAAATTAATAAGGTTTTTTTAACGCAAATAAAAAAATGCATACGGGTAATATTTGGTGCGGGTTCATTGGACAGCTGTAGATCATTATTTAAAAACAATAAAATCCTGACATTAACTAGTATATATATATTGGAAATAGTTAACTTTATTAATAAACACCCGACTTATTTTAATATGGCCAGAGATAACTCAAGACTTGGATATCGAGACCCTACTAGACTGCTTATGCCTCCTTGCAAATCATGTATGTACACGAAAAATTGTTATATTATGTGTCTAAGAGTGTATAATCAATTACCAAGGCAAATAAGAGAATTACCAGTCACAAAACAACTACATGTTTTATTTGTGTATTTGTACATTTGAACTTAAAATATATTTAAAAATGTGAGTAAACTGAATAACTTTTAATGCATATATATATATATATATATATAGATTATTGTGATAGAGACGCTAGAGTGCCATTAGAATAAGCAAATATCGTTTATCACCTTGTCTCACGTCACTCACTAAATATTCAACTATTTATTTTTTGTACCTTTTTTACCATCACTCTTCTTCTCTCGCGGTGGCAGCATTGACGGTCAACAGCTTGTCGATGGTACCGTATATTACGTTTTGCACTGTCAGCGTATACGTCGCCACGCGTTATTATAATTAACTAGCTGACCCGGCAAACGTTGTTTTTCCATATAAATTATTTAATTAAATACAGTTGATAGTAGGAGGGTAAAAATTTAGAGATGCATGTATTTTTCAATGCTGAATCATAAAAAAATAAAAATAAAATGTTAGTAGTGGACAACCCTTACCACTTAGGGGTATGAAAAACAGATAGTAGCCGATTCTCAGACCTAATGAATATGCAAAAAAAATACCAAATTCTGAAGTAACCAGTAGTCAGTGCTAAATTAAAATCTTACAAATACCTGTCATATAATACAATACCATGTTAGACAATACAAATTTACAATTACATGTCATTTATGCATTTAAATATTGGTAAATTTTACATTTCATAATACTTACACAATATAAAAATTAATTTAAAAAAAAGAGTAAATATAATGTAAAATATAGCGGTAATTAATTTTATCCTAATTTTATCTTTGCACTTACTACTTTGAGTAACTTTTACAATTAAATTCTCTAACTTCTAATTAAATCTTCTAACAATTAAATTGAACTTTCAATTAAACAAAACGTATTATCTATTTTACATTATAATAATAATTAATACTTAGATTTTAAATTTTGAAGTTAATTTACAGATTTTAATAGATAAACATTTTTTAGAGGAAAAGCTCCTTTATATCATAAAAACATTTATTTAATAACGAACAATAGTCCAACTTTCTAAACCAATCAAAATTTATGTATTTAAACTCTATTACACAAAATATACAAAAGCTGAACTTAGCGTCTAAAGACATTTTCTGCTAGATGACTTTACGCTTGTGACATTGCCGGAACGGATACAATACAATACGTCTACTTGTAGAAAGCTAAGTACTAAATACATTAAAACTTATCTTAACTTACGGGCAGACAATTCTACATACACATATACTTATACGTAGGTGTCATACTATAAGTTTTGCGTAACTTAAAAAAACAACGTGTTATAACCAAAATATTATGTTTATTGCTTTTCAAAATAATCTCCTTTACATTTTAAACATTTTTTCATGCGATCGAACCATTTTTTAAAACAGGAGGACCACAGATCTGAAGGCATGTTTTCTACGTGCTGATTGAACGCTATCACTGTCTCTTTGGAGTCGGTAAAATTAAAACCTCTCATCAAGTCTTTGATTTTTGGGGAAAATACAGAAATCACAGGGTGCTAGGTCGGGGCTGCGCAGGATGAGTGACGAGATGTACTTTTTCGGAAGCTAAAAATTACTTTGTTTTGTTGGCCGTGTGTGAAGAAGCGTTATCATGGTGTAGGAGAATGCGGCTTTTGGGTCGTCTTTCGCGAACTTTCTCTAACACCCTGGGTAAACAAATAGTATAATACCACTCGGCATTAACACTTTTTTGATCTTCAAGTGGAATTGTACAGATGGGACCGGTAGCTGAGAAAAAAAACGCGGTCATTTTTTTACCAACTTTTTGTTGGCCTGTTCTCATTTTTAAACACCCATTTATAAGATTGCTGTTTTTTTCGGGTTCAAAACAATAAATCCACGTTTCGTCTCCTGTGACAATGTCATAAACAGCATTGGAATGTCCGTGGTCGTACTTCAGTAGCATCTGTGAGCACCATTCCACGCGAGCCCGCTTCTGCTCCACTGTCAGTTCATGAGGGATCAAACGACAACAAAGTTTCCAAACTTTCAATTCTTCGAGTAAAATTTTCTGAATTTGGCTCATACCAATCCCCAATAGTCCTCGAATTGTCTCATAGGTAATCCGAGGGTTTTCTTCAATTAACCGCTTAACAGTAGCCACATTATTTTCGTTGACGGCAGTTGAAGACCGCCCTTCACGAAATTCGTCATGTAACCTCTCTCAAATTCAGCAAACCATCACCTCACGGTGCTCAAACAATGTGCTTCTCTCCCAAAAGCATTTTAAAAATGAGCGGCACAGTCTTGCGGAGAAAGAGAACTTTTAAAATCATAAAAAATCATCGCTCTAAAATCTTTTCGACTTAATTCCATTTTCGTTACGTACGTAGTGTGTTAATTAAAATTACGTACGTAATTAATTAAATTTGATGTGTGATAAAAAAACAATTGACAAATCGTTTCCCGCCAATTGTTTTTTTTTATTACTAAGAAGGTTGCAACGTTTTAAAGTATAACATTCGAAATTTAAATAGTTCCGATTAGCTAGAAGTGCAAAACTTTTAGTGTGAACCATGTATAATATTTGCCTGTAAAAATAAATGAGTGCATATAACCATATTCCTATACATATAAAAGTAAATGTATACATTCTTTCTTAGCTGCCGCTAAAATCATCAACTTTTATCTTGGTACCTATATGTAACTAAAAATAATCTTAATCTCAAGCAGACATTAGCTTCTCAGATGCAAAGATATATTTCATTGTTTGTTTATACGGTAGAAACTGTTTTAGTACCGACTTAAAAATATTTTTTGTAAATTTTCAGCGAATCCAGGTATTGGTGAGTGAAGGTATAGCGCGGGGGTATGTGCGTCCACTGACACGTGTTGTGTTCGAGGCTCAAAACGTTCACCGAGCATTCCGTCTGATAGCTAACAGTGGTAATCGCGGACGTGTGCTTTTGGACCTTCATCAAGCAGCGCTACATGTTTCGCCAAGGTTTGTAACCAGTTAAAATTCTTGATGGCAACAAATATAAATACATTTAGATGCTACAATTTTACTTGTTCATAATATATTTGATCATTTGACATCACCGACCACACAGCCCACAGACAATAATACGCGAATGGCTTATAGTTCCAATTTACATATTCACGAGGAAATCCTCAATCAGCGTGGACAATTTCGATCCTCTGTACATCACTATCTTTAACTGTAGCCTTGCGTTAGTCAATCACGGCGTTGCAACTCCGCTTCGTCTTACTTCGGCTAGTTGTCAAAATGCATTCAATACAGAAAATCAAATATTAGGCGTCTATGGGATGTGTGGTCGATGTTTGGCATGTTATAGGTACGAAATTAATAATAACATTCATGCACGAAATATATTTACAATATTAAATGTCTAACTATCTTCCTTTTTTTATCAAACATCTATTAGTTTTACTCAAGAAATTTAATCAATGTAAAGTTTTTTGGTTTTATATTTCATAAAATATAATAAAATATTTTTTTTAATATTTGCACACCATACCGTGGTAGAATATGTTTGTAATTTTTAATTAATTTTAATAACTTATAACACCCATATTTTGCAAATAAATATTTCACATTTCATTTAGAAATATTATAATACACGGTCGGAAATTTAATATTAATTACAGCAGCAATTTAATACTAATATTTATTAGTAGCTGCTGCGTGCAGCCCGCTGCATTATACATGTTTTTGGTGAATCCCGCGGGACTGCTTAATTTTTTCCGGGATAAACAGTACCCTATGCTTTATTTCAGGTTATTATCTACCTGTGAGCCAAATTTCATTTAAATCCGTTCAGTAGTTTTTGCGTAATTGAGTAACAAACATCTATCCAAACATCCATCCAAACATCCAAACTTTCGCATTTATAATATTAATTAATTAATGTAGATTATCGATTACGTGCTCATCCAAAGCACAGGAGCGGTAATACACCACTTCGGCAGACTCCGAGCTGCTACTGAGATTTTTAGATTTTCGAGAAAAACCTCAACACTTGCCCGACCCGGGGACCAAACCTGGGACCTCATGATTTGAGCTAACTAGGCTATCCCTAGACTATGAGGCAGTCTATATCTAGTTAGTCTTAAGTCTAAATTATTATTTATTACAATAATATTTACTATTTAATAAGTCAACCAAAAATATTAATGGTCAAATAAAAAAGTACAATCAGAGTCCCCACGATTAGCCGAAGATACTTACTCCCATAATCTAATAGCAGGTAGGCCTATAACTAACCGGACACTTATCCAATGGGTACAAGTGTCTACAACCACCTTTATATCTATTCCTGCGAGTATAGTGGCAATGCGTGCCCCTCTAGTGTTCCGCTTTGAAGGGTAAAGTAGACGATAAACTTATGTGGCATTAACACCCCACCACAAGGATAGCAACATAGTATTAATATCTTTTGTTTCTATGAACGACGGTGGTCTCTTTCCATCAAAATATCCATCTGCTTTTTTGTTATCTAATGATATACAAAAAAATTTATTATAAAGCAAATAATATAACATATAATTTATACTTTCCATTGTCGGCACTTGGTGAAACTCCGTCATAATTATTGTTTTAAATTTTACACTTGTACTGTTTCACAATTGTGAATTGTGAAACAGTTAAAATGTAAAATTTAAAACAATAATATAGAGGAAATACATAAAAATGTCATATCTGTAGGTATTATTTTTTTTAATTTTTGTTACAGATTTACATGTTCACCGCAGTCGTGTCAAGTGCTAGTATCCGATAACAATTTACTTGGAATAAAGCTAGCTGAAAAATTGATAAGTTTGGGTGCTAAGAATTTAATTTTGCATTTACCGAACAAGTCCAACCTATTATTGTTTAAATCAAAGTAATAATATGTAATTGCTTATTTTTAAACATAACTCATATAAAATGATACATTTTAGCAAAAAACCTAATTTGCAGATTGTGGCAACAACAGTGCGTTTCGGCGAAAATATTAACTTTAAACATGTCTGATGAAAAATATGTTATAAATAAACTTAAATCAGGCGATCTATGTAAATCAATTGAAAGCATTCTCGTAGCAATGATAAAGCCTGTAAACAGTGATTTAATGAAATTCTTAAAAACGTACTCTGCTGGACTTCAAAGTTTAGGAGTTACACTTAAGTAAGTATTCAATATTTATGGTTTCCTGGCTGTGCCCGCGACTTCGTCCACGTGGAATAAATTTTTAAATAAAATTAACCTAACTTGTTCCTTATTACCGTAAAAATAGATAGTCACGGGACTTTACCCGCATACTTCCCGTTCCCGTGGAATTTCCAGGATTAAAACTATTCTGTGTCCTTTCACGGGTTTCAAACTATCTTTGAACCAAATTTAATCCAAATCGGTTTAGTGGTTTAGGCCTGAAGAAGATACAGGCAAACCAAGTTATATTGGCATTTATAATATTAGTAAGTATGGATACCTACCTACCTTTTATTCATTTAAAAGCAGTTTTTAATAATGTATTGTTAAGAGCTATCTATAGAACAAAAACAGTCTAAGGTTTCAAGTTAACTAGACCATCTGCATGCATTTTACATGCAGCATTATTTTTAAGCAATTTAAGCTGTAGTTAAAATAATACGGCATATTAATTACATACATATTAATTATTTACTTTTATTTCATTCAGAAATAAATATGTAAGCATTCAATAAAAGCTTAACCGGTTGCGAAAATTATATTTTTAGTCTTAAGTGATAAGTTCTAATTTAGAAAAAGCGTGAACACCAAGTAAAGCTCCGTCTTCAAAGTTCTGTTAATTAAACTCGCATATTTCAAGTAATACTAGTGATGAAAACCGTGTACAGTAACAAAATTAAGTAATTAACTTATTTAAATGAAATATTAAATATTCTTAAATATTTCAGATATTTCGCAGTTATTAAGTCTAACGACGATGTGGAGGACCTTCTAACTGAGCCTATTACAATAGACCAAAGATTTTATTGCATCAGCCTTCCCTTAATTAACAAGGTAGATTATTGTACATACACACATTACATTTAACTTGCATGACGCGCTTTCAGTTTTGATCTTGAAAATTACCATATTATTAATTTTAATCTGAAATTTTTAGTCTTATAATTAATGGTCGCTTCATAATACCGATCTGTGTTGCCGAATTTCAGTCCAATTCGCCCAGTATTTAATCGTGCGATAATAGATTACAGAATAAAAGCCTGCGTTGGCTAAACCTTTGTCATTTTATACACTCTGAAAGTTTCTCAGCGCATAGTCTCCAACCCAGGTAAGAACGCTCAGGGACTACGAAATTGACGACGGTGACCTTGGCAGCTAACAGGTAACAGATGTGTGAAAAATATTATTTTTTTAGGTATGGTTATGGGAAATTGTCACCTTTTGCCGGACAGTTACCACATTCTACAATGTAATTATACTTACTTCATGTAGTATTAAAGCTGAATTTTATATATAAAGAGATTATCAGAAGATTTTATCTAAAGATTTTACCCCAATTTGGGGAAATTCAGTAGATTTAATTAGAGTTTGCAAAGTCCAAAAAATGTGCAATGTTAAGCAGCTACATACCTGCAAACCACTGTTTAATGCTCCCAAAATACTGTCTTTACTATGTCTGTATACCTTAGCGGTATGCGTATTTGTTAGAAACACTGAAATATTAGGGAACACACCTTTATATAAATTTCTCATACATTCTATCATATGAATGATCTTTTTTCCTAATCTTGCTTAGAAATCTTTTTTTTTTTTTTTTATAGAAAAAAGGGGCAAACGAGCAGGAGGCTCACCTGATCGTAAGTGATTACCGCCGCCCATGGACAGCCACATCACCAGAGGTCTTGCAGCTGCGTTGCCGGCTTTTTAAGAAGGAGTATGCTCTTTTCTTGAAGGTGCTTAAGTCGTATCCGTTCGGAAACACCCCCGCCTGTAATTGATTCCACAGAGGAGTAGTGCGTGGTAAGAAGTGCCTAGAGAATCGCACAGTTGTGGATTTCCAGACATCGAGGTGATGAGGATGGAACTTTGAGTTTTGCCGCGATGTCCGATGATGAAATTCAACATCAGGGATCAATCCAAACAGTTCGTTGGAACACTCTCCATGATAAATGCGGTAAAAGATGCTAAGCGAACTTACATCTCTGCGTAAAGCCAAGGAGTCAAGCCGATTGGAGATTGCTTGGTCGTCAACGATTCGAACCGCTCTACGCTGAATGCGATCAAGTGGAAGAAGCTGATACTGCGGAGCTCCCGCCCAGAGATGAGAACAGTACTCCATGTGAGGGCGAATTTGCGCTTTGTAAAGTTGCAAGCGATGAGCCGGCAGGAAGTACTGTCTCGCTCTACTGAGTACACCGAGCTTTTTTGAGGCTAATTTAGCCTTTTCTTCCAAATGATCACAGAACTGAACGTTGTTCGATATGTCAACGCCAAGAATTCCAATATTGGCTGAGGTTGTCAGGAGAGTGCTCTCAAAGCGAGGTGATACGACAAAGGCCGACTTTTTAGCGGTGAACGCACACAGCTGTGTCTTCCTGGGGTTGAACTGGACTAAGTTGAGTCGACCCCATTCCGAGATTTTTTCGAGCTGAGTCTCGATTTCAGACACTAGCTTGTCCCGATTCTCATTGACGTGGTCCCGAGAAATATCGCTATGACCGGAGTACAAAGCATCACCAGTACTGTCATCTGCATAGCAATGAATATTACTAATTCGCAACATGTCATTGATGTGCAGAATAAACAGTGTAGGCGATAGCACGCAGCCTTGCGGAACACCAGCATTGACAAATTTAAGGTCGGAGCACGCACCGTCGACTACGACTTTGATGCTCCGATCAGCCAAAAAACTGGTGATCCATTTGCATAATTTCCCGGGAAGCCCATAAGAAGGAAGCTTTGAAAGAAGCGCTCTGTGCCAAACCCTATCAAAGGCCTTCGCTATGTCTAAACTAACAGCCAATGCCTCCCCCTTGGACTCAACTGCCTGCGCCCAGCGATGTGTAAGGTATACTAGAAGATCACCAGCCGATCGACCGCGACGGAAACCATACTGGCGGTCATTAATCAGCTGGTGCTCCTTTAAATACTTCAAAAGCTGGCAGTTAATTATCTTCTCCATGATTTTGGAGAACAAGGAGGTAATGGCTATTGGCCGATAGTTTGACGGATTCGAGCGATCACCTTTTTTAGGTATAGGGTGCACTAAGGCCGTCTTCCACGATTTCGGTACTACGCCAAGTGAGTAGGAGAGCTGGAAAAGACGCGTCAGTACCGGTGTCAACTCTGGAGCACATATTTTAAGCACTATCGGAGAGATGCCATCCGGCCCAGATGACTTATAGATGTCCAAGGAAAACAGTGCTTCGCGCACTGACGACTGATGGATTTTTATTTCAGGCATATTGCTATCACACTGCGGGATGGTAGGCGGTGTGTTTCCTTGGTCATCCAGAGTCGAATTAGCCGCAAAGAATGATCCCAGGAGATCGGCCTTTTCCTTCGCGGTGTGGGCCAGAGAATCATCTTCTCTGTGCAGGGGTGGAAGGGACGGCTGACAGAAATTCCCTAAGGCAGCCTTGGCGAGAGACCAAAACGCACGGGTGCCCGAAGGAAGGCGAACTAATCTCTCACCAATCCTGCCAATGTGCTCCGATTTTGCCTTGGCGATGACTCTTTTGAAGGACCTCGAGGCGTTATTATACTCCTTTCTTAAAGCGCTGGTTTTTTCATCACATGATGCCGATGCAGCAGCCCAGGCCCGGTAGCACTCCTGCTTTCGGCGCGCAGCCGTCTTGCAGTGGCGACCAAACCAAGGCCGAGACTTGCCACCGATGGGAACCGCAGAGAACGGAATGTAAAGTTCCATACCCTGTAGCACCACATCAGCGACAGAATCAGCAACGACATCCGGATCATCCAACGAGAAGCATGTTCGCCTCCAAGGGTAGGATGCAAAGAAGGACCGCATCCCGTCCCAATCTGCTGACTTATAATGCCAAACGCGGCGGCAGCCCACAAAAGGAGGCCGTGACGGGCGCGTAACCGGCACTTTGGCCCGGATCAGGCAGTGGTCAGACGAACCGAGAGGAACGTCCACTGATACTCGATACTGATCCGGGTGAGAAGTCAGCAGAAGGTCCAACATTGAAGGTGCATGGTCATCGACATCTGGAATTCGCGTAGGTGAAGTAACCAGTTGCGTAAGACCATACGCCAAAGCAAAATCGTGAAAAGACCTCCCCGCGTGATCGGTTGTACGTGAGCAGAGCCAGTCGGAGTGATGGGCGTTAAAATCACCTAGGATCACGATCTCTGCGGTAGGTGTCCTTTGAAGCACGGAATCTGCAGCTAATTGCAAATGCTCGACGAGCCGGTCGACTTCGGTATTCCCGCTATGGGACCTGTATAGGCACGCGTAGATGCGGGGGTGGTCGTCGCAGTCTACGCGTAACCATAAGATGGATAGGTCCCGACCTTCAAGACTGCCGAGGCGCCGGTAGCAGATATCTTCTCTGGCGTATACGCACACACCAGCCCGTGGCACAAAGGAATGTTCCAATTTGTACCCAGGGCAGGCGAGGTAGGAAGTATCCGCCGGTGAAGATATCTGAGTCTCGGTCAAGAAAAGCAAGGCCGGCTTAGCCGTCTCGAGGTGGTAATGGACGGCGTTAAGGTTTGAGTGAAGCCCCCTAATGTTGCAAAAATCCACGACAAGCGTGGTGGGGGATGCCTTAAGTTCCTTGCTTCGTTTGCCTCGTGCAGTGTGGTTAATGAGCGCAATCTTGCCCCCCCCCCCCCCCCCCAGAGTACGCAGGGCAGCCTGAGCGTCCATGATTTGGCTGTTCAAGCAATCCAGAGCATGGACGCCCAGAGGGGGATTCTCCACCGCTAGTGCAAGTGGTACCCCCCTGGGGTAAAACACCTTTAAATTGCGCGTTCATGTATGTGGGGGAGGGGGAAGTAGGCCTCCGGGACTCTCACAAACCAGACGAAACGCGACAGCTACACTGTTACTTCACGTCGGTGTTAAGTGAAAGAGTGGTATCTCCCCGGGCGTGCCGGCCTATTCCGCTGCAAGCACAGCATGGCACTACCACTAATTGACTGACTGCACCGACAGAATAATTTTTTGGAACAAAAATGATCCCTCCGGTGGGCGATGGGGTCGTCACATCCCTACGCCGGCACTCTCATGTAATTTAAAAAAAAAATGTAATAAACATTCCGATTGTATAACAAATGCAATTATGTAAATTATAAGAAAACCAAGACAAGCCCATTGAGTTTCTTCCGCCGGATCTTCTCAGTGTACGGCCACGTTCCGATCTCGTAATAATTCTAAAAACATCGACTTTTCAAAAGTGCATGTAAAAAATAATATATTTTTAGCATTCATTAATTAAATGTTTCTAAATATTTCAATGTAAATAAAAATAATTTGATAAAATTTTAATTTAGGTAATACATATAGGTAATTATTAATGTAAATAATACCTATCTGGAAATGTGCAAATAAGTAGTATATAAATTTTTAAATATTTGCACACCATATTAAGGTAGAATATGCAGGGTACCTCTGATTATTTTAACAACATGTAATACCAATATTCATGCAAATAATTATTTGTCATTTCATTTCAAGAGCTAGTTAAATGTAATGGTCACTGTAAGTTGTCCCTAGGAGTTAAACATATAGCATCGTAGACTTTTTTGTAGATCTTGTTAAGATATATAATTTCGTAGCACATTATTTTTATCTATCTCGTAAACTTTAGCCAGCGTTTTCAAATATATAGTAATCGCACGACTATGTTTTTCACGACAAAGATTTGTGATCCTCATCTTTTTTCTATTATAATTGTATGCATGTATTTATACTTATGAACCTTCACCATAAATCAATCTGTTCATTGATGAAAATTGTATTAAAATCCGTTGTGTAGTTTTAAAGATCAGCGTACCTCGCACTAACTACTCTTGTGGAATCAATTACCGGCAGGGGTTTTTCCGAATAGATACGACATGGGGACCTTCAAGAAAAGAGCTTACTCAATTTTAAAAGGGCGACAATGCAACTGCAAGGCCTCTGGTATTGCAGATGTCCATGGGCAGCGGTGATCACTCATCACCAGGTGCACCTCCTGCTCCTTTGCCCCCTCTACCATAAAAAAAACAGCGGAATTGACTTTGTTTCAAGCTTTGTTGAAATGATGACGTGATAAACTATTATACTGTCAGTCAGAGTTAACGAATTATAAAGGCATACAATAGTGATACGAAGAAGTGTAACACAGAAAATACCATGTTTCTCAGGCAATCGGTAGATGGCGCTGACCAATACTCTGAAAATTTTCATATCTGATATTAAATCTGATATTCAGGATTTATAAAATGACGAAGGACTGGAAAACGCGGCCTCTTAAGATATTAGCAATAGATTAAAGAAGATTAGTATGTAATGGTTACGTATAACGTTATATTCGATTTCGAGTCGAGTTTGAAGAATATACCATCTGTTTTCCAAACTGTCTGATAAAAGTCGAGAAAGTTAATAAAAAAAACTACTTCTTTGATTAAAATTTGATAATTTTTTTACGTCTCGCCCCGGTTTGGTGTCACCGTTACCTCTCCTATGTATTAAAGTAGTTGTAGAAAATGTATCAAAATTAAGTCTAATACCTCTTTTCTGTATAGTATAAGATTAAGTGGTTGAAAATGGTAAATTTCATTTCAGATTAACCAAAAAGATGGTTCTAAATCAATTTCCATTAACAGTGCCGTAGACATTTTAGAGAAAGCACTTCGCGTCGATCAACCAGTGGTGACAGTGCAACGTGCGGCTTCTGTTCGTAATTCACTGCTACAAGAGATAGCAGCTATTGCTGGTAAGGCAGTGCAAGAATTATTGTTAAGATATAACTAAAATCACTTTCAAAGCTAAACTGAGAATTTACGCTACAAATTAATAAAACCCCCCGCTCCAATTTGATCTGGACATTTTATAAAGAATAGATCAAAAAGAAGCGATCTTGCAAACTACAGTGCGTAAGGCACTCGTTTCCTTGGACGTACATAAGTCGAGTGGACCTGATGGCATCCCTCCTATCGTGCTCAAGATGTGTGCTCCAGAGTTGGCACTAGTTTAAACGCGTTTATTCTGGCTCTCCTACTCAAAAGGCGTCGTGCCCATAACTTGGAAGACCGCTTTAGTAAACCCAATCCCTAAAAAAGGCGATCAATCGGCCTATAGCGATAACCTCCTTATTCTCCAAAATAATGGAGTCCATTATTAACTGCCAGCTTCTGTGGTATCTAGAGGAGCACCAGCTGATTAGTGACCGCCAGTAAAGTTTCCATCGCGGACGCTCAGCTGGTGATCTTCTGGTTTACTTAACACATCGATGGGCGGAGGCAGTCGAGAATAAGGGAGAGGCATTGGCAGTTCGGACATAGCGAAGGCCTTTGGCCGGGTATGGCACAAGACACATCTTTCCAAGCTTCCATCCTATGGGCTTCTTGAGAAATTATGCAAATGGATCACCTGTTTTCTAACGGATCGGACGGTCGTTGTTGATGGCGCATACTCTGACCTTAAACTCGTCAATGCTGGTATTCCTTAAGGTTGTGTGCTTAGGGTTAGGGTTAGGGTATGAGTTGGTGAGATTGAAATATCTTTTGGAAATATTTTGAAATGCCTCGCTAAGCGCAGCAATTCGAGATCTATATGAAGGTCTAAATCTATACCACGGTGCATCCGTGACAATACGCTAGTATTTGTTCTATACTACTTGCAACGGATGCAAATATGTACGGGGAAGATGGACAAACGTTACGCAAGCGTATAATAGAATAGGCTTTACGCAAATCTTGTAAAGTGTCACCTTGTGTCTAAGTGACACGAGTGCGAGACACCTGTTGTGATCGACCTATGAGTGGAGAATGAATCCACTACACGGAATTGAAATCGGCGGTTGGTTAATTACTCTCGTATAATGAGTATGAGTCTGTTGGGTACTCCCATTCGGCATAGCTTGTATAATAGACCATTGTGCCAGACCTTATCGAACGCCTTCGCGACGTAGAAAAATAGAGCACCGGTGGGAATTTGCAACCCCGGGGCTGCATTTAAAGATTTTAAAATGTACTATGTGAGACGGTGCACTTAAACAGTGCAAGAGTGAAACCTTGCTCGGAAACCAAACTGCTCATTTATTATGAGACCTTTCTCGTGAACAAATGCCTTAACGCGAGATAGTATGATTTTTTCGTATATTTATTATGCTGGTAGGACGTATTGATTAGGCTTGTGAGACGCTAAGTACTGACATAATTTCTGGGTTTTCCCGGTTTGTGTATTCCTATGATGGTGGCTTCTTTATACTCGTCCGAAAACGCACAACCAGCTAGGAGTACATTCAAGATGCACTCTAGTAGGTACATAAGAGTGGGAGGGAGGTACTACCTTATTTATGATTTTATCAGACCCCGAGCCTTTGTACTTCTTCGGTATTGGAGGGTAATAGCGGGTCGCCATCTGATAGTAGCGCTGCCTTACGCTCTACTTCGCTATCCACAAGATGGACGTAGTCTAGACCATCTAGGTCCGTATGCTGGTTTGACGAGGAACATTGTGTTTGGAACGAAGAATGAGGAAAGTTACCATCGCAAGATGTAACGCATGACGTAGACGTATTCACGTAAAAGATGCACGGCTGTGTCCACTACACAGCCACAACACGTTTTTTCATTCCCATGACCTATTGATATCGTTTTGGGGCATTAGGGTTATTACAGTTTTATTTGTTTTTTTTTAGAAGAGGGGGCAAACGAGCAAGAGGTGCACCCGATGGTAAGTCGTCACCGCCGCCCATGAACATCCGTAATACCAGAGGTCTTGCAGTTGCGTTGCCGGCCTTTTAAGAATGAGTTAGCTGTTTTCTTGAAGGTCCCTATGTCGTATCCGTTCGGAAATACCTCTGTCGGTAATTAGTTCCACAACAGAGTAGTGCAAGGTAAAAAGTGTCGGAAGAATCGCACAGATGTGGATTTCCAAACATCGAGATGGTGAGGATGGAACTTCAAATTTTGACGCAATATCTAATGGTATTTTGGCGGCAGGAATTAATCCAAACAACTCGTCGAAACAATCCTTATGATATATACGATGAAACACGCAGAGAGAACCTATATCTCTGCACAATGGCAAAGAGTCAAGCGGTTTCGAAATAGCCTGGTCGTCAACGATTCGAACCGCTCTACGCTGAATGCGATTAAGAGGAAGAAGCTGGTACTGGGGAGCTCCGGCCCAGATATGCAAACGGTACTCCATGTGAGGCCGAACCTGTGCCTTATAAAGTTGAAGGCGATGTGCCGGCAAAAAGTACTGTTTCGCTCTGCTGAGCACACCGAGTTTTTTGGAGGTTAGTTTAACCTTGTCTTCCAAATGACCGCGAAACTGAATGTAATTCGATATGTCAACTCCCAGGATTCCGACACTAGATGAGGCTAACAGGAGAATATCCTCAAATCGAGGTGATACGACAAAGGGCGTCTTTTTAGCGGTGAATACGCAAAGCTGTGTCTTCTTGGGGTTAAAAGTGACCAGGTTTTGACGACCTCATTCCGAGACATCGGTAAGTCGATTGTCGACTTCAGACACAAACAAGCTTGTTTCGGCATTCTTCGACGTGTTCCCGAGAAATAACGCTTCGGCCGGAGCATGTAGCATCACCAGTACTGTCATCCGCATAGCAATGTATGTTGCTAATTCGCATCATGTCATTAATATGCAGAAGGAACAGAGTCGGTGATAGCACGCAGCCTTGGGTAACACCAGCATTGACCGATTTAAGGTCGGAGCACGCACCGTCGACAAAGACGTTGATGCTCCGGTCAGCCATTTGCATAATTTCTCGGGAAGCCCATAGGAAGGCAGCTTCGCGAGAAGTGCTTTGTGCCATACCCGATCAAAGGCCTTTGCTATGCTCAAACTAACTGCCAATGTCTCCCCTAGGACTAAACTGCTTCAGCCCATCGATGAGTTAGGTATACTAGAAGGTCACCAGCTGAGCGGCCGCGACGAAAACCGTACTGACGGTCGCTAATCAGCTGGTTCTCTTCTAAATACTTGAGGAGCTGAGAATTGATGATTGTCTCCATAATTTTGGAGAACAAGGAGGTTATGGCTATGGGCCGATAGTTAGATGGGTTAGAACGATTTCCTTTTTAGGCATGGGATGCACCAAATCTGTCTTCCATGAATTCGGTACCACACCGAGTGAGTAGGAGAGCCGGAATAGGAGTGTTAATACTGGTGCTAACTCTGGAGCACACATTTTTAGCACAATCTCTCGACTCGACTTGTGGATGTCCAATACAAGTAGTGCTTTACGCACAGAGGACTGCCGAAATTGTGGTTCTGGCATGGAACTATCACACTGGGAGATGGTAGGCGGTGCATTCCCTTGGTCATTCAGAGTCGAGTTGGCCGCAAAGAAGGAGCCCAGCAGATCGGCCTTCTCCTTTGCGGTATGAGCCAAAGAGTCATCGTCTCCGTGCAAAGATGGAAGAGAGGGCTGTGAGAAATTTCCTAAGACAGCCTTACTCTCGTAGTCTCGTAGAACTATAACACTTTGTGAGGTCACATCCATTTTTGATGCACACAACTATAAGTTGTGTTAGCAACGGCGCTTTACGACAAGTACTAGCCAGCCAGATGTGTAGCGCATATGTGTTATGCACCTGTTATTGTGAGATAATGACGTCATAACAACAATGGTCAAAATATATAACGAAGAATGATATAAATGGGCGGGGATAACAGGTTTTCCGATCATTGTAATTCTATCGCTTGTTGAGGGCGTTACTCTGCCCAAATCATACTGTGCGTGTAAAAGTAATTCAAGTGTCTTATTCGGCCAAACTGCTTCTTGGTTATAGTAGTCACGGACGTAGCCACCGAACATTATGTTGCGAGGTATGCACGTAAATTTTATAATTATATAATCTAATTTTGTTATATTTTGTTAAAACGAACGAACGTTTTCTTTTGAAGGACTGGAATTCGTTTGTCAGGCGCCTTTTATATTTTCTTAAATTTTTCAATTTAGACATTTTTTTCTTTAATATATTTTCATCATCCTCCAAATTATCTCTTCTAGGCATAATTTAAACATTCTCTGTAATACTAAATGAAAAGAAGGACTGAAGTGATCGCCTGCGTGACACTAGAAACGTGAATGAGCGCATGCAGTGGCGGCTTTTAGCGGCAAGCGGGATCGCCTGCCAAATACTTTGTCATTTTGTAATCTTTACAATGCAAAGATCAAAATTTATAAACTCTTATACTTAATATTTTAACTATAGTGGATAGCGAGCTAGTAAGCGGTACTACAAGTATATATCTGATCTCGAGTACGAAGCAAAAGAAATATAATTATGAAAAGTATTGGTAATTTGCAATAAAAACAATGGTCACTATCCAGTCAACAAGATCAATTTACCTCCCGTTTATCATCTACCAGTAGCATTTCTATAATAAGGCATAACCCGCCACACTCTTGATTTCCATAAATACACAATATCTTAATTTAATTGCTAATATATTTTTTAAATTTTTAGATATAAGTTTAACTCGTGAGACTCCTTTAAATACTACTTTAAAGCAGCTTCATATGGATATATCGAAGACAACAGCAATTAATGCATACTTGAGTAATGTCCATAACATATGTTTACCGGAGGATCACATCTTGTCGTTAACTTTAGAGGAGTAAGTGTTGCTGAAACGTCTATATATAATTGTTTTGTGTTAATACTCATTGATAGAATAAATGAAATCATATATCATTTCGCAGGATCCAACATTGGGTAGGCAGAGACAACTGCACGTTAATTCACCAGATTTACCTTGACTCACCATTTTATTGGGTGATAAAAATAGACGGTGATAACCATTGCGGTATTTGTAATGTTAATTGTCTGTCATTTTATTTGTAATGACCTTGTTGGTCCGGGCCTCTTCAAAGAAAAGTCCATCTGTTATACAGTCGGGTACTTCGTCAAAGATGAAAAACATGTCACTACCATCGTGACTACGAGGGGTAGAGTTACGGCTCTCGTTCGACTTTGAAACAACGCCTTATATATTCCAGCCGTAATAGCATTGGTGCTTGTTACTATCGTGTCCCGATTTGGAGAGTAAGGTAGTCGATAAGCTTATGCATGTGGTATTAGATTTCGCAACATGATAGCAACGCACCATTACCATCTGTGGAGTATATAGGCGATGGTTGACTCTTTCCATCAGGAAACCCATCGACTTGTTTGCTATCTTATGATATTAAATTTAAAAAAGTAATAAATATTTTTCATAAATATGGAACCCAGATAAATATCTAAGTTCGTTTCGAAGAATAGATCGATAAGCAATCGATCTATTCTTCGAAACGAACTTAGATCTTTAAATTAGCTAGGCATCTCCAAAAATGGCGAGATAAAGCAAATATGTGTCACTCACATCCTGACCACTACCTAGGCGGTTGCCGGTAGATTTAGCTCTGCTGTGCTATCTAGCGAGTTTGCAATCTCATGGTATATCTTTTTTGGAACCGTAGCTCTCAAAAGAACTTTTGAGAGCTACGGTTCCAAAAAAATATACACAAAGGTACACATACACAAACTAGTAGAACTATTAACACCTCTATTTTTATATAAAAGATTTCAAAAGTCTTACATCTGCTAAGCATCCAGGAACTGTCCTATTTATAAGTAAAAAATTATTATATTATATTATAGTTATGTAAAATTGTTATGTGAAATTTGATGGTATTCTTTTAGAATAACGAAGTTGGAAAATTATATCTGGGAAAAACAGTTCAAAGATACGAAGGGAATGAAAACTTTCTACACTCACATTGTTCCGGATGAACTTTTGGCAACTACTGAAATGGTTTTCTTACCAACTCTCACCAGCAGTTCTTATATGGTAAATAATTAGTAGTCAGTTATATTATGCAGATTTAAGCAAATAGTATTGAACTTCGTCAAGAATGACAGAATATAATATATATACAGACAGAATATGTATAAAAATAAAACAAGACGTCGTCGTATATCGTCTGCTTATACTTTGTCTGAGTCATTGATCGAGCATATATCGCAGCTAAATTGTCAAAGTCGTGACATTACAATTTCACTAAAGATATTACAAGTAAACATTAAGTTTTCCCCGTGTTGGTCCCGGGCTCCTTTGAAGCATAGGCCAAGTGCCGTTCTACTAGGCATGTCGTAAAAGGCGACCAATTGACTTTACGAGTCACTACCACCGTGGCTACTATGTGGTAGAGTTTTGCATTATCTCGCCTGGGTCTGGTACCACCGCCTTACCTATTCCTGCCGCAATAGCGTCAGTACTTGTCACTGTCGTGTTCCAGTTTCGAGGGTAAGGTAGCCGGTAAACTTATGCATGAATCATTAGATCTCGCCACAAGATAACAACGCACCATTAACATCTTTGGTGTGTATAGGCGATGGTTGACTCTTTCCATCAGGATACTTATCTGCTTGTTTACTACCTTATAATATAAAAAAACTGATTACCAAGCAGCAAGAATTAAATTAGAAAAAACAGAAAAATCGATCATGAATGATAATAGGGACAGCTTAGTGAATAGTAAATGTTATCATTCTAGAGCACGTATTATTACTGTTTATTGCTGGAAAAGAAATAGCAAGAATATATTTGTTAACCGCTATCACAGTTGAATGTCTTAAAAAGAAATGGGGACAGCTAGACATACCCACCCGTTAATTAAAGAGAATTGAATTTAATGAAATTAGATGAGTGCAAAATGTATATTGAGAATATGTAGATCGGTAAAACAATCTATCAGGAGAGTCATTAGCTTGTTTGTTATCTTATAATATATAAAAAAGGCAAAAAAGTGTGTCATGGGAAAAGAGGAAATGGTATATGTTTTAAATTGGGCCCCGAAATATTGATTAATTTTTCACTATGAAATCATTTAGTATTTTAATTCAAATCATGTTTTTCGTTTACATTTTAGCTGTCGTGGCTTTTGTCGGAAGAATGTTAACGGGATCTTACAGCAATTAGTTATTGAATTATTTTACCGATATTTCAGCACTGTTGCAAGTACCATGATCACGTGGAATCGAAGTGTTGTGGGTAGTTACAACGTTATAATAAGGATACAGGGCCAATATCGGCACTCTATATAGCTGAAATACTTTATTTTATTGTTTTAGTGAAAGGTCTAGTACCAATATGATTTGGGCCCTTTTTAAGGTTAAGGCTTTATTCTCATAAAAATAAAATAACCACACCTGCCACTGCCATTATGAGGGCTAGATGATAGAGTCCTGCAACGGCTCACCCGGGTTTGTTATTATCGACTTTTCAGTACATAATAAAGTCAGTGCTTGTCATTGTAGTATTTCGATTTTGAGGAGAAACTAACAATTTATACATTTGGCATAACATCCCGGCCTTAAGAATCGCAACGCACCATTAATATCTTTGATGTCTGTATACGATGTTTATTTCTTTCCTTTATGAGAACCATCTTCTTGCTACCTAATGATATAAAAATCTTAACCAATAAAATTTTAAGTACTAAATTTTTGATCAAGTAGAGATGTTAATTATGTAGCATATGTATTTTTGTTTCAGCGTGATAATGAACTTGATGTAAATCAAGCCTATTTGTGCATTGTGCCAGGATTGGAAGGACTTCATTCGAGGTTCCATGAGTTGTGTGAGCGGCTTAAACTCCCCGCGGTAGTATTACAGCCAGGCCTATACAATCCGCATGAAACGATACGGGACTTAGCTGAGCGATACGCTAACAGACTCTTGAGTAAAACGGAACTTAAACACAAATTCTATCTACTTGGTTACGAGTGCGGAATCTTTGTTGCTTTGGAAATGGCAGCCATATTGGAGGAGAAAGGTAAATAATTATCATTGGACCAACTAACTTTAAGATTTCTTACTTTCTGTTAGGTTCGCTTGCAGGAAATCATTTAAATAATTTTAAACGTGTTTACCATAGTAAATGACATTCAAGATGTATTTAAATAGTTTGATCCAAGTAGGCCTTAGACTTGATTATAATAACAGTAAAGACTGCAATTTGATAAATGGATAAATGTCACCAAAGGCCCGGAAAAGAAAGTAGTAAATGCACAACAGTAAAATGCAAAATATTTTTAGTTGAAACTAGTTTACCACACACTTGTACTTTTATTTCAACTGAAAATAATGGAATTTCACCAAGTGCTGACGATTGAAAGTGTAAAATCAATGCAAACATTTATTTAGCGTTACTTTTGAAACAAGCCCCAAAAGTAACGCTTTATAAATAATAGTCCTCGAGAGGTCACTAGCTTGCCACTTATTAAATAGTGTGGACTAAGTATCTTTAGCTAATCGTGGGTGTATTTGTTGTGCCTCTGCCTACCTCTTCAGGGATATGGGCGTAAATATATTTTTTACCAAATTTTTGCTTCACGATTTTTTTCGAAAGCGCAACGTTTTTTTAAACATACGTTTTCTAAATCATAAAATAACAAAACATAGAAAGATAATCATCGCCTAAAGATACTATAGATGTTAACGGTGCGTTGTTATCCTTGTGGCGGGGTTTATTTACGGTCTACCATAAACTTTAAACCGAAGCAGGACAGTGACAAGCATTGATGCTATTGCGGCGGTGGTACTAGATTTGGGCGAGACGATGTAGAACTCTACCACCTAGTAGCCACGATGGTAGTGACTCGCAAAGTCAAACGTTTGCCTCTTACGAACTAACTGGCAGAATAATTATAAGGTTTGGGAGACTTGCCAAAATAAGCTATTTACTAGGTTAGCGGCACAATTATCCACTCACATCCACCATAATTTCACCCACGTCAGAAGCAAAACAAAACCACACAGAATACACACGTTTCACTTGGCAACTAAAGTATCTTCAGGAGAAACGAACAGTTCTTCACTCGGCACGAGTGTAGCAAAAGTCATTCGCACCACGGTTTTGTCTCTTAATCGTCCGAGTGCGTGGTGTAATTTAGCGCTACATAGTGTAAAAAGGACGGATTTGTTTTTCGTCCGAATAGTACAATTGAATTGTTATGTTTTATGATTTCAAGTTGTTTTAATGTATAATTTAACTTCAATTTCTTGTCACATATAAAATTATTCACTGTTAAAGGATGTGTAGAAACCGTTCTTTGAAGTATTTTACAAAATGTACTAAAAATTGCAGATTTATTTTTATCATGTGTTTTGTTCTTTCCATAACACAATATTTTTGCAAGGAATTATGTGTCTTAAAACAACGTTCACATTATTACGTTTTAAATATTTATGTATTTTGGCAAAAATAGTAAAACTGGATTTGGGCTTAATCTTTTTTTTGGGTAAATACCGCATATACTTAATGCGTTTACATCAATTTCCTTTTTTTTAATTTTTAAACTTTTAACTAAATTACAATTGTATCCATTTAAAACCGCCATTATGAAAAATATATTGAGTTCTTTGATTTATCTCTCTCTTCTAAGTGACAAAGATGTCAATCTACGTATATAACTCTTAAAACGGCTAAACTAGCAGTTTGTTGAGGACAAAGATGGAAAAATAACGCAAGGATAGTGTATGTCGGCTTACGGAAAATCCATAAGTATAATTGTTAACTTCCCGCTACATATAAGGTCGGGGCAAAAATATTTTCGTATTGTTCATACAAAGGAAAATAAATTTTTAGGCATAATTTTTTATTTATTTATAATATGTATGTGGCGTTTTGATCGATGACTTGTTACCATCATATGGGCATGATCCTATTCCTGTAGAAATTTTGAGATTTTTGATTTAAAAAAATCTGACAGTTGGTGTTCACAGTGTTCTTTTGAGGTTAGCTTTATGCTTCCTAAAGAGTTCTGTAATGACCGAGACAGGTGGTAATCTGATGGAGCAAGGTCAGGGCTATACGGAGGATGCATCAACACATCCTAGCCAAGCTCTGTCAATTTTTGCTTCGAGGCTCTAGATGAGTGCGGTCTGGCGTTGTCATGGTGGAACACCACGCCCTTCCTACTCACCGGCTCCGGACGGTTTTTCTCAATAGCTTTTCTTAACCTATCACTTGCTGACAATTGACAATTCCTTTTCAATCCCACCATACACATAGCATCACTTTGTTCCGAGTCAGGCCGGGCTTTGCAACGGTCTGTGGGGCTTGTGTATGCTTCAACCATGACCTTTTTCGCACATAATACCTGTAACACAAAGTATATTTTATCAACTAATCAACTTATTTAAACGACGAAAAGAAAGGGTTTCAAATTGATAACACGCATATATGTAATATTGTCGAAAATTAAATTAATTAATAATATTTATCTAAAGGACATCTTTAACATCTGTAAATAAATAAAATAAACTTTCTTTATCCTAATACAATGGTATGGTATGTATGTATGTATGTATGGTGAAAATTCAACATTATATTTTATTGAAATTACACAGGTTACGAATGCAAATTGTTGATGATTTGAATTGCATCAATGTCAGCTATAAGCTCCGATGTCGACGACAATCGACAGAGTTCCACTTAGCAGTGTTTATTTTACCAAGCGTGAGAACTAAAGTTAACCTAATAAATCTACTTCTTGTACGAATTTGAGTAGGGTTCTAGTTCTAAATAAACTACACATAATGACAACTTCGATAATATGACGTAAAAATTGTTAACGGGTTTTTTTTTTATTTTGCAACGCAAATAATAATCATATATATATATATATATATATATATATATATATATATATATATATATATATTAGGGTGGATCGAAAAATTTTTTTTTCTTAGCATGGGGGTAGAATTTGTAGCTTATAAAAAAAGAAAATTTTTCAAAAAAAAAAAATTTTTTTTCGCAACATTTGGAGATAGCCCACTCGTTTTTTAATAAAATAATGGATCAAATGGACTAAAAAATTTTAAAATATTTAAACGATGTTTTAGAATCTGTGGAATGTCTTTTTGAAAGCCAAATGGAAATCAGAAGTCAAAAAAAATTTTTTCCTATTATTTTTGTAACTTAAGCGAAAAATAAAGAATTAAGCAGCCCTTTTATCTGTATTAAAGTAAAAGGTAAGTGAAAAAAAAATCATATGCAATTATTTTTTCATGTTTTCCACGATTTTTGACGGAAAAAAAATTTTTTCGCTAGAATAAGTCCATTTGATCCATTAATTTATTAAAAAACGAGTGGGCTATCTCTAAATGTTGCGAAAAAAAATTTTTTTTTTTTTGAAAAACATTCTTTTTTTATAAGCTACAAATTCTACCCCCATGCTAAGAAAAAAAATAAAAAATTTTTTTTTCGATCCACCCTAATATATATATATATATATATATATATATATATATATATATATATATATATATATATATATATATATATATATATATATATATATATATTATTATTAATAATACTTATATAAGACATTGATATTTATTTATGTATGTTAGACAGCAACTACTGTCGGCTCGCTAGCTCACGCACTACGTCTTGCACTCTCGGCGGTGTAATAACAACTGAACTGAATAACTCAATGTTCCTTCGGTGCACGCCCGGCTTTGGACCGTCACCCCCACCACTCTAGCTTGCATAGTACGTAGCCGGAGACGACCGATTATATATAATCAGTTAATATTTTATATTCATCATAAATTATATATAAATATAAATATATTTTAATATATTTATAATATAATATATAAATCATGCTTGTAAATGTATTCTATACAAATAACTATTAATTTGATATATTAAGTTAGGCATACACTACAACGGGGACAATAACATTGTGGCATATTATAAAATGGTAATAATTTATTTTCGCCGTAAGTTGTTTCCTAAAACGTATTTATCTTTGCAATCTGACGAGGCCGTATAAAAACGAATCATAAAATTTAACTGCGACACATAGATATCAAACTTCATTGTTTACAAACATCAACTGGCTGCTGCGGTACATGTTACGTGACAAAGCGTATGCCTATCCTCCGCGTGATCTTACCCTGTTATCTGAATATTATTATATTAATTCCGTTAAGGACCTTTATGTTGTTACGCAATATTTCATTTTTGTTGGTTACATATGACTATTTATTATCGTGTCCTTCAACATCTATAGTTCGTTTTTTACTAGTCAATCTGTATGCTAAGATATATGTTAAAAATATTATTTTTTGTTACAGGTTTAACTGGCACTGTTTACTGCCTTGGTGGATCGCCAGACTTGATTAAAACAGTTTTGGATGATAATTTATCAGAATTTGGGACGGATGCGGCTTTACAATTAGCGGTGGCCAAACATATGTATTCTCTCATGGTAGATGATGACACTAAAAAATTAGATGATGTTTTGCAAAGTGGAACTACGTGGGATGATAAAGTCAAGGCATTTGTTCAAATGGTATCTGGCCGATTGCCTTATTCGAATCAGTATGCTAAAGAATTGCTACAAGCTGCCTATTTGAGGATTCTGCAAGTGCGTCAATATCATCCACAGCCCCGTAAACTTCAATCTTTGTTAGTATCTTTAACTCCACGTAGTTCTTTTGATACAAAATTCCTGTCGTCAACTTTAAATCAGTTTTCTGAACAACCATTAATTTCCTATCAACTGGAAACGTCTTTTGCATTTGCTGCTCAAGATCTTCGATGTGCCGCCATTATCAATCGTCACCTTGATAAAGAAGTAATAGACTCGTTTAATGAACGGAATCATTGCGAAACGTACCTTATAAATGCTGAAAGTTTTATGACAACGGAAGCTACAGATACTTATTAATACAAAATGTTTCTTGATGTTAATTACAAATGTTTTTTTTTGTACTACGAGTAATAAAGTATAATGATCATTTGTATTTCTTTCATATTAATAAGAATTAAGTTACTGACTAGATACAAATAAATTTCGTCACACTGTTTCACAGAGTACACTGGTACACAGAGTTAACTAAACGTTAATAGATGCTGCTAGTTACTGCGGTTTACAGGACTGTCGCTTAAAGAATTTGAATAAAAATGCAACAACTCGATTTTGTTACTTTCAATAATCAGGGCCGGTAGTTTATTAGGCCGGCCGAGCTGGGAGTTAATACACCACGCTGAAATTCAAGCTGTTATTTAAATTTTTATAGACAAAAAACTATTTTTTGTTACTTTCAATAATCAGGGCCGGTAGTTTATTAGGCCGGCCGAGCTGGGAGTTAATACACCACGCTGAAATTCAAGCTGTTATTTAAATTTTTATAGACAAAAAACTATTTTTGTTTGAACCAGGAACTGAATTCAGCATCTTATAATTTGAGCCCAATAAGTAACCAATAAACTATGAGGCACATCCAGATATACATATATGATGAGAAAACTGCAACATAAAACAAATATTAAAAATAAAGATAAAGCGCACTGACTTGTACTTGTTTATATAAAAAGCTACAAAATTAAATGTAGTGACGAAAGCCGAAATCAACCATGTTCAATAGGCTGGTTGAAAAAAAAACTTTGCAAGAAACATACTAAGCAAAAGAGTAGTAAAGCCATCATTGAATGTAGATATACGAAACCATTAGGAGGAGGATTCCTGAAAGAAAAATTACATAGTTTTTTATATCATAAGATAGCAAACAATCAGATCTCCTGATGGAAAGAGTTAACCATCACCTATAGACACCAAAGATGTTAATAGTGCGTTGTTATCTTGTTGCGAGGTCTAATGTCACATGCGTAAGTATACCGGCTACCTTACCTTCCAAACTCGAACACGACAGCGACAAGCACTGATGCTATTGCGACAGGAATAGGTAAGGCGGTAATACCAGACCCGTTCGAGACAATGCAAAACTTTACCACCTAAGAGCCACGATGCTAGTCTGGCTAGCCAATCGGTCACCTTTTACGACCTGCCTGGCGGAACGGCAGTTAGCTTATTCTTCAAAGAAGCCTTGAACCTACACCTGGAAAAAACATGGATAAAATAGGTGACAAAACAGATTCTTTTTCTTTGGAATGAACAGCTGCTATACATTTAGGAAAAATAGACGACAGCCATATTATAGAGTTAATATTTCATTAAATTAATCAATTTCAAGTTTTTAACACACCTCCGAACATGTTAGTCAGTGTTTTAGGTTTTCCTGGGCGAAGTGATTCATTAACTCTCTTCTTATTCTCATTTACAAAGTATCCTTTGTTCTCTAATAAACAAGAATGTACGCGATCTGAAAATTAAGGGACTTAGATACCGTTCTAAAACATTTTTTCAAAACGGGAAGCGAGAACTCGAGCAAACGTTAGTGACGTCACACCGAATTCTACATTTCGACATTCGAATATACATTAGGTTTCGTAAGGGGTTGATGATCTCTACCGGTTGCTATACGGGGAGTACCTGTTTGGCCTGTTCGAACTATGTTTAGTTACACTGAAACCTCCCCACAGAGTAGAACTCCCTGAAACATCAGCTAATTAATTGAATTGGCTATTATTGGGGTATTCTATTAAGGGTGAATTCAACTATTGAATATATTTCTTACTATGGAGATATTAGTGCAGAATTATTTACGAATAGACATCATGTTCTATAGCTTTTCAACCTCCTCCAGTATTGTCTGTTACTCGTAAATTAGTCATCACGTGATAACGGAAGGACTTGACTTTTAAAGTTTTGATTGTGAACTTGCCATGAACAGCTTTTCCCCGCTTTTTAGGGCTCCAGTAAAGGAAACTAGCTTCGCGTTCTTTTTCCACTATTCGGGTCAGCATCACGATTACTCGGACTTGATGGGAAAATATCATCTGCCAAAAATCTGTAGCTGTCTCTTGAAGTGGTGCCTGGGTGCACAGGAATCTTCCCTTAACGTTGTGACCGTCTACATGGCTGGCATTGATAAAGTCGCTTCCTCCGTCTTCCGTTGGCAGGATCACCCGATTGCGTTCGAAGATGGATGTGTTCCAATACCTGTTCCAATACCTGACCAGTTGTCAAACTTCAATACTTCGTAGCAGGAGTAGAGAACACTTTCTTCTACTATTCTATGGTGTTCTTGTTCCAGTATGTGACCCAAGTTAGACTCTTTAATAAGTTGTTCGCAGTTTTCGGCGAAGGGATGTTTTTTCGTGATTTTCGCGCCAATTTTTAAAAAGTTAGGCTTTCAGGATAAGAGTCCTAATCCCTACTGTGGTTAGGTACTGAATGTGAATTTTTTTATTTAGCTGGACATATTTATAGGTTTATTCTACAGGATAATGAAATATTAATGGTCACTTTTTACGCCATATGGATTGATAACTGAATCGGAATGATGCAGGACATTTTAGAGTAGGACGTAATTGGATAGTTTCAGTATTGATTTTAGGTATTAATTTTCAGCATTGCGCTCAAAAATGACGTCAATCGATTAACTCTACATTTAGATTATTATATTACTAATGAGGAAAAAATTATTTTGAAGTTTTTTTTGCATCCTGTTTTTAACAATGCCTATGGGGAATTTCAGGCTAATTAAAAATTCTGTATTAGGACTTTAGGTAATAAAAAACATCCTATAAAAGGAATTTGGGCATGGCTGGCCCCATTACTTTATCCCTATCTTTACAATTAATATTAACGATAAAATGTATACCGATTCCGATCGTAGCAGGCAAAGGGCGAAAGTGGATCGCCTTAAGGATCAGATCCGGTCTTTAGAGTGTGAATTAAACAGACGTAACCGTGATGAGAAGCGGGTGGAACGTGAACTTGACCTAGTTAAGTCAGACTATGAAAGTGCGAAGCGCAAGCTTGAAGTTATGGTGAACGACCTGCGCTCCATCTTCCGGGGGAATTTGAGATAATGTAAGTACCACCTTCCATATTTCTTAGCTCCTTTAAGATTAATTTATAAATTACAATATTTACTCTTCAGTAAGCACCATAATTTTGTTGAATACTAATAAATCTACACGAGTTCTAGGCGTAGGTGTATAGATGTATATAAGACGGTTTCTTATCAGTAAGAAGCTTATTGAACTTAGGCAAACAGCTTAGGACTAAACAAGGGTGAAAAAGCCTATTTAGGCAGCCTTAAGACGTGGCTAAACATTGCCGTGACTGTTTACGAATCGTTTGTTAGAATCGGTGATTTATTTCTTCGCACTCGAAGGTTAGTCTTGGTGTTTAAATACTAAGAAAGCTTCAGTCTTTCTAGATTATTTTGTTCATAGAGTTGTGCTATAATGTCAGTGAAATATTAGTGGGTCTTAGTGGATCTTTAATAAAACCTACTTGGACGCGAGAAGCTTCATCGAATTTGTGAGTATCCTGAATTCCTTCACCCAATAATTGCGGGTTGTGTTAAATTACTAAATATAAGTGAGGTAAATAGGTAACTTATTTATGAAAATATGTATTGTCTGTCAATCGTTTGCGTCATACCTAAGTTATTGTGGTTTGCGGTTAATGGTTTTAAATAACAATGGGAACATTGTTTTCGAATAGGTAGCATGATTCAATTTATAATATCCATATGTCGGTGGCAGCCAGCTTTCTGTAATTTATTAATCTGTGGTAGCGCAATGATCATAGACAAAATATATTATGGCAACACTCATGGACGGAGCACGCGCGCGCTAGTGGAACGTACGCTGAGACGTCATCACTCCCCACCAAGTTTTGTGTATAAAAGGCCTTGCAAACGGTAATCGGCACTCACTCTAGCGGAAGACCTACAGCAGAAGATGACAGCAGCTATGGAGGCAGCCACCAAACAGCTACCTATCTCCACTAGACTCCCTCCTCTCCCCGTGAGAATTCTCAATCTCATCAGTGAGAAACGGAAACTAAGAAAGACCTGGCAAAACACCAGATGCCCCAACCTGAAACGCCGCCTTAACCAACTCGGTGAGAAAGTTAAGTCAGAAGTGGAGAATTACAACTACCAAAATTGGGAAAACCGTATAGGAGACGCCGGGGACGATTGGCTCTCCCTTCACAAACTTTGCCGCCAGTTCTCCCGGTCCAAAGAACCCACTCGTCCACTGAAACACCCAGATGGTTCTCTACGGTATATCGCCACGGACCGAGCAGAAATATTCGCAGGGCATCTGGTGCAACAGTTCCATCCAAATCCACCGCAAGACGCAGACCAGGCAGAGGAGGTAGAAGTCCAAATGGAAAGGATCCTTAACTGCAGCATTCCCGCCGAAGAGGACCCCATTGTCTTCACCCCAAACCAGGTGAAACAATGCATCGCCAAGTCCAAGCCACGCAAAGCGCCCGGGGCAGATAACATCCCCAACTCGGCCCTTCGGCAGATGCCTTATAAATACATCGCCGCCTGGACCCGTCTTTTTAATGGCATCATGAGAACTGGACGTTTTCCCCATAACTGGAAGATCGGACGCGTTATCATGCTGCCCAAAGCCGGGAAAAACATACTGCATCCTAATAGCTATCGGCCAATTACGTTGCTGCCTACCATCTCAAAAATCTTCGAGCGACTTCTCCTCCGCCATATCGACCTACACTTCACGCCCAGGGTTGAACAATTCGGCTTCAGGGCCGAACATAGCACAACGCTGCAATTAACAAGAGTGCTGCACACACTTACGGCTGCGACCAACAAGCGGGAAAGGGCCGTTGCCATTTTCCTGGATATGGAAAAGGCCTTTGACCGCGTGTGGCACGCTGGTCTGATTCACAAATTAACAGAGCAGAAGATGCCCAGGAGAATCGTACGCGTCATCGCGTCATTCCTACACCAGAGGAAGTTCCAGGTGTCGGTGGAAGGCAAGCTCTCTTCCGAATGCCCAATTAGGGCAGGTGTCCCTCAGGGCAGCTGCCTCTCGCCGACCCTTTACTCGAGCTACACCAACGATATCCCAGTGCCCAAGGATACTACTTTAGCACTGTATGCCGACGATGCCGCGTACATCAGCTCATCTCTCAACACCGACCACGCAGCACTCAAAACTCAGAGGACGCTGGATGCCCTCCAACCCTGGCTGGAGAAATGGAGACTGTCCGTAAATGTTAAGAAGACACAAGCGATGGCCCTCGGGATCGGACCCAGGGTCTGCAAAATCCCGAAGCTGAAACTCGCAGGTGAAGACATTGAGTGGAGACAAATATGTAAATACCTGGGAGTATCAATTGACTCCAACCTTACGCTGAAACACCACAGCAAGCAAGTAGTCAACCAGACGAAAGCCGCCATAGCCGTCCTTCACCCAGTACTCACATCTAAACTGCCAATCGCTCAAAAGTTGGCAATTTATAAAATTTACATCCGCCCCAGGCTCACATACGCCGCCCCAGCTTGGTTCCAGCTTTTGAGTAAGACCAACAGGCAGGCACTGGAAGCCACTCAGAATAAATGTATGAGGAAGATCACCGACGCCCCTCGCTACGTGAGGAATGCAGTTATCTACAGAGACCTCCGCATGCAAAGTGTAGAAGAGTTTGTAACCCACATCACCAAAAAGATGTACGAGAGAACCTCCACGTCTGATCACGACCACATCCGAGGCCTTGCCCCCTGGAGAGCTACCCCTTGGGATAGGAAGCCCTACCCACGGGATATCCACACCCCTGAGGCCGGGGGTATAACCTGATAAAGCCGCCGCTTTCGCTGCTGGTCGCCTGCCGGGCTTCCCACCAGCGGGTTCCACCCAGAGCGGCTGACCTGCGCGGAGCGGCGTGAAGAATTGGGAAATACCCCTCGGTCCACTAGACTAACCATCACTTCCTAAGGGTAGCAAACACAACGACCGTTGTATAGTTATGCAACGCGTAGACTATCACGGGCAGGGGGCATTGCCCCGGAACCGTTTCCCCGCATCCTCCATAAGGGGAGTGCGAGAAGACCACGAAGTATCGGCACTCACTTCTAACGGGTGCGTCTCAGTGTACGGATCACTGGCCTTGCAGTGGACCGTTACTGACTCATTGTCTTTCCCTGTTAACAAAGAGACCCTTCCAGATATTAATATTTCCAATATTGTCTGGGCATCATTACGGATGACTGTCTTACATAGACAGTTAACCGTTAGAGCGTCTCTCCCTGTCACATGTGACAAAGAGATCATTCTAGACAATAATCATATTGGTTATTGGCTGGGTATTAGAGCAACTACGTAGTTTCTTTTATATGTTATTAGTTAATTGATTAATTAATTTGTCATTTTTGTAAACTTTTAAATTAGCTTGATTAGATGTTATAAACTTGTTGCTATGGTAATAATCGAACTGTTATATTGTAATATAATTTAATGTTATTGGTTCCCGTGTTTTACTTCTGATGTCTAACCCGTTCCCGACATCACAAGTGGGATAAGGGATCTGCCCACTTCTTAAAATACTTTAATATCATGAACGATAAAATTTAACTTCTACGGATTTAAAGTTAGTATTTTTGGCAAAAGCAAATAATTTATTTTCTGAAGGCCTCCGACTGATACGCACTAAACAATAAATCGGTAACACTTTATATACGATTGACAACTCTTGTAAATTACAGTACTAAAATAAGATTTTTCAAAATGTCTGGCGCTAGAACAACAAAATGGGGGTAATTTCCTAACAAATTCAACTAATATATGATTTTATTTTGTCGCTTATGAAGTATCGTTATCGTGTTAAATGGATTCAGATTAGCCTCTGAACTATTGATAGTTAGTACTTGATGGCTATGTCGGAAGAATCTTTAGTCAAGCACGTTGTAAACCTTAAAAATATATTATCAAGTAGCTGTGCCCGCGACTTCGTCCGCGTGGAAAATTTTCTAAAATAAAAGTAGCCAAAATTACTCCTTATTACATCAAGTCCAGCCGCTTCGGAGATTGGCCGCAACAGACCGACAAATTGTAAAAAAAATCTTTTTTTGATATACGTACCATTTATAAATCCATGTCTATTTGGAAGAAAGTGGTCATTTTAATATTACAAATATACTCCCATTATTTACCTATTTGTACAGATATGGCAAAGTATGATTTGTATTTGTGAGGAATGAAACATTTAGTGACATTTAGATAATTTCGAGACTTAAGGTCCGTTTGCTAGTTATTGTAGGATTTTGATTTTTATGTAGCCAGTTAAAAGTGTGAAAGCACACATCATCACATAAATAATGTTACGTATCTTAACAATAATATAGTGCATTTTATATTAAAAGCAAATGAAAAATAATTAACTATTTAAATACTGGGCTCGTGGCCTCAGCGTCTTTCGATTAATGTGTTCTGTTACAATGGCATGGCGTTTTAATAAAACTACCCACATTATTACTTACTACTCATATTTAAGAAATGTGCGGCATAAAAATATTAATATTTGAAATCGCAGAATACATACCATAGATCATGGATTAAACTGGATACGCCTTTCTAGATTTAGGTTTTCAGTGTGAAAATTTGATAGCTAAAAATTGAATGGGCCCCGACTGTTAATCGTTCTGTGATGAATTAAAATTCATGAATTGTTTTATATGTATGTACCTACATCGATTATAGAACTATTTCAATGGTGAATTTATTCATTATTACTTAACATCATTCTAAACTACTGGGCTTGTTTCTTTCTTTTTAGCTTTCATTTCAGACAATGAACCTTTTCTAAAGATTTTCGTGAACAAAATATAATACAAGCTTGATATTTCTTTAATGTACTTCTTGCAGACTATTTTAACATTACAATTATAGACTTGAGTGTTCGCAAGTTGTCGAGCTCATGGCTCAGAACCGTCTGTCGCTGAAAAATGAGGTCTCTCATATCGTAAGCCTCACTACGCGCCATCTTGCCGCGTTCTGTCCCGCCGTTTAGCTTTTACAACTTTAACGAATAGGAAGGTGACGCCTAGTGTTGCCATATTTTGTCACTTATTCTAATATAACACAATTGAAACATATTCTTTTGATGAATAAAACCATTACAAACAAGTTAAATCATTACATTCGGCCATCCGGCAAAGTGTGACTCCCGGCACACTACTCAATTCTAAAATTAACTTTTCCGTAAATACTTAGGGCATCAATTAGGAAATATTGAAGATGCAAAAGTATAACTACTTAAATCATTACCTTCGCCCATACTATAAGTTGACACAAATATATATTTTTTTTTTATGAGGAAAAAAAAATGCTTGTACACAATCTCAATAACTTACTAATCATAATCATAATTATTTAAAAGCAAGTAATAATACAGTGTTATTTATATCTTCTATGAAAGCAAAAATTTGTAAGCAGTTTTGCTAGATAATTTTATTTTAATTTATATTATACGTTATATAAAATTTATAAAAATTATACATAATACTTTATTTTACTTTGGTGTTACGTACTTTATTAAGTGTATTACTTTAAGTTGATATATATTCTGTTGATCTATAGTAAATATAATTTTAAACAAAACATTATTTTAGTTTTATTTAAGTTATATTATATTTCTTATAGCAAACGTAAATGTAAACAAAACTTCACTTCAGCTTGTAATCTGCATCTATTTTAATATTATAAATGCGAAAGTTTGGATGTATGGATGTTTATTACTCAATCACGCCAAGACTACGGATTTGATTGAAGAGAACGGATTTGAATGAAATTTTACTAATTATAAACTATACACTTTGTATTCTACATATTTTTTTACACATAACTCATTGCATCGATAAAATTAATATTCTAAAAATCTATAAATTATATAAGATTAATTTACAAATGTTTGACCAATTTTACTCCATATACCTAATTATATATTTTTTTTCTGAAAGTCAATTACATTATTTGGTTTTACTCATTCTAACCTAAAGTGTACCAATTTTAGTTTCTTACCACTAAATCCTACATTACATTGTTAAACATATCTCATAAAAATTTGTTTTACCTTAGGTGATTATTTATTGAAATATTAATTTACATTTAATTATATAATATTAAATTATTTATATATTATTTAATCTAATTATTAATTTCTTTATAAAGCAAGTCTAACAAGTAACTAACGACACTATATATACATATACTTACATTTCCACTAACTAATATCTTGACATCTGACTAGATATTGACATTTTTACAATTTAAATAGGTATTCTTTTACAGAGAATGAGAAATTAGCCATTTATGCATTTGTATTTTATACCGGTCTATAGTTAGCTATTTCATTATGCTTGGTCATTGATAAAAGAAATAATGTACATACATATAAAAAAAACTTTCTTTTTTTGTACCATGACTATGTTGTAGTCTATACTATGGCACATAGGGCTTGCTTGCTTGTCTGTTATTTGTACTAAATTGCGGGTTGATTTTAAAGTATTTAGTATGTTCTTAAAAAAACAAGCTGCTCTAATGTACCTACACACAAGGAAGTTTTAATATTCTCAGATTTAAAAATAGGCTTAAAGTTTGTTTTTGTGTGATGTTTCATGTTACATATAGTCCTAACTCATTCTTTTGTGCTGTAAAAGCATTTACCCATCAAATCCAGAGTCACCTCATATAAGCAGTCCATAAGAAAATACTAATGAAACATATCCAAAGCATGTTGTTATTGCCGTTTCCTTATATATTTATATCTAATTTTACGGAGAGCAAATACAATTTAGTCTTAAGTGTTACAAATATTGTCGATTTGTTATTTCTTTGATCATATATATTATACTTCTATAGGATTATCATATTTATATTAAATTTCAATTGTAATAGTTTTGCCTTTTCTTCATGTTGATTTGTAAATTATTTTTCATTTGACTAATTATTTCATTTAAAGTTCTAAGTAACATTGTTCATTAATATTTATTTAATTTAATAATTTAATGCTTTATGTACACCATAATAAAGTAGCATTTACATAACACTTAAAATAAGCGCACAAATAGAGGGTCTTATTGCTAAAGAGTGTTTGTTCCAGACAACGAGTGGCAATATTCATTGCTTGCAGATTAGGGTGCACAAATTACAATACAGATTTAATAAACATATGTTACATAGAGAGAAAAAGGGGGCCACAATATCTGTCTTACATGTCAACATAAATTAACCTATATCTATATATATTTATAATAATCAGTGCCATTTTTCGTTGTAATTTTATAACTCAAGAACGGGCTCACCTATCCAAACCAAATGTTTAGGCTTTGTTCGGACTGTTTAGTAGATGGTTTATGTGAAGTTTGCACAAAATCGGTACAGCGGTTCTTCATTTATCACATTTTTTTGTAACAAATGAATTCAATAAATGACGATACGTCCGAAGCATGTAACAGGCCGCTAGTATAATATATAATAAAATAGGAGGCGCCTTCTTAAGACATTTGTTAGACGTCAATCGTAGCTAAATTTTGAACCGACATAAATACGAGAATGTATACAACAGTACGTCAACAATAAAAACCTAATTACAATTAGTGTCAATTTGCCTATATAATTTGCCACACTTTTGACATTGATATGAGCATTCGCTCATATGTACGACTACACGTTCAATGCCTAACGCCACGTCTATTAGTATTATGTGGTCTGTGATATATATTAACATTGACAGTAATGTTAATTAGGTTGTTAGTACCAGTCATAAATGGTCTACATCGTACCCTTAAGTCAACCTCAGAAATAAATTATCGTTTAATAATTTCTGATTCTACTCCCAAGTACCTGAACGTGTGATTTTACTATTACAATAAATCTACCTATAATACGCATACAACATATTATATAAAATCTAGTATTTATAAATACTACAGGAACATGAAATTTCAATCGAAATGAATACTTAGTCCTACAAAGAGTGACAAGTGATAATTGTCAAAATTATGAATTTAACTAAACATAATTCAATGTGAAATAACGTCATATTATTGAAAACATTTTATTTCATACATTGGAGTAACAATCGAGATTAATTGGCTGGTCAACTAGTGTAATTTGACATAATTCTAGCATTTCCCGCGAATAAATAATAACTACGTCTTTGAATCTTCTTTTTACACTCGATATTATAGGGGTCGATTTTCTTACATTTCCCACGATTACTCCGATAGATAAGGTTCTTTTGATGTAATCAAAATTACTACAGCGCATGTTCTTTTAAAATAACAATTTTTAATTCTAATCTAATTTATTTCAATTCTCATTTGACATTAATTTTTAAATCTATTCTGACTTCTTTTTTTTTTGAGTTTTATTGATTTTAAGAGTATTTAAACGTAATTTGTAATTTTATATAAAAATCAATATATATTTTTTTCTTTTTGCACGCCATTTATTCGGCAAAGCAGGCTCAAAGTACTTGTATTTATCATCACATGTAACCCTGATTTATTAATATGAAAAATGTACAATTTTGATTTTTTAATTATTTTATGCTATCGCACATTTTAATATGCTTTTTAATAATCTACTCCCGTAATATATTTATAATACATTATTGTATATAAGTACTGGATTACCTTTGAAGACTTGTGGGCACACAGGTTACTTCCACGTCTGATTTTTCGTGAATAAAATATAATACAAGCTTGATATTTCTTTAATGTACTTCTTGCAGACTATTTTAACATTACAATTATAGACTTGAGTGTTCACAAGTTGTCGAGCTCATGGCTCAGAACCGTCTGTCGCTGAAAAATGAGGTCTCTCATATCGTAAGCCCCACTACGCGCCATCTTGCCGCGTTCTGTCCCGCCGTTTAGCTTTTACAACTTTAACGAATAGGAAGGTGACGCCTAGTGTTGCCATATTTTGTCACTTATTCTAATATAACACAATTGAAACATATTCTTTTGATGAATAAAACCATTACAAACAAGTTAAATCATTACAAGATTAAATGCAGTCGGGTTTTTGTTTTTAATATTTTTTTATTATTGTACTTTTTATACAAGCTAAGAAAATGTATCGCATTTAAATTGCTCGTAAAATCCACAATAATTGGCCCAGTGAAGGCGGCATTCGGTCTGAGTCGAAATACATTTTTAATATCGGCAAGAGTTATATTTGTTTTCATCTCTTGTGCTAGGCTTAAGACCAACTTAGTGTAGTCTTGTTCTCACCTTGACTACGTGGAATGTTTCGGATTTCAACACTAGACAAACTATTGCTTTTCTAAAAAATCAATTCTGTCTTCTAGATGTCTAATACATTTGTGATTAAGATCTTTCTCGTCCTCCAGACATTTTATTTTGTCCAAAATACCCCCGTACTTCTCTGAGAAAACCTGTATGGATTGTCCTATTTCGTTATTCTGAAGTTTAATTTCATCGACAGTAGTTAAAAGTTGAGATTTTTTTTTTGATCCTGCACAAATTCATTAAACAATTGAAGGATTTCTTGTTTAAAGGCGGCTAAATTATCCTCATCACGCCCGCGACGCTTCTGTCGCCTTGAGTTTAAATTTTTATCACTATCAATTTCAGTAGTTACACTGCCGGTTTCTTTGTAACATGATACAATTTTTTCGCTTGAAGTGGAAGGTGGTGGCGTACGATTTAACGGCATATTGAAAGTTATTGATTATTTAACTATTGTCACTCACACACGTAATTGTAGTTTATTGTTTAACACTCACTTACTATTACAACTGTAATGCGATATTGATATATCAACACATTTAAAGTGTTCAATTAAATTTAGTACTTTGTTTACGTCCAACGAAAAACACGACCGTACTGCACGGATGCAAGGGGGGAAGGGGGAATAGCGGGAATAGTAAGCATTAAATATTCATTGAATACTTATGTAACAAGACAATAATAAATTTAAATCTATCTGCTTAACCCAAATCTAGAAAATAGTGCCTGAGTTCGGGTGACGACTCAATGGTGTGTTTGTGTCGCGTAGTGCTACAAAAATACCAAGCCGGGCGGTGAACAAAGTTACCTTTTGATACCTTATACTAATGTTACACTCAAACAAGAAGCGTTATTATTTAAATTATAGACCAATGTTTGTTCAAAAGTTGTAGACATATCATTTTTTAGCTTATTTTTTTTTTAAATCCAGTGGTCGCAAACTGAAGCACGTAAATATCTAATACGCTAGAAAGTGGCCAGTTGGTCGCATTCTGACACTTAAAACTACATAATATTTTGCTTATTATAATCTCAATAATGCTTTTATTATTTAGAATCTGATGTTGTAGAAGCATAAAGATGTATCTCATCAGTTTACGACCGAATATTTTCTTGATAGAACTTTTTTTAATTCACTCACTAAAATAGGTGGTCGCAAACCCACCCTGGTCGAAAATTATGATGTTAGTTTGCGACCGCCCTGATTTAGTACGAAAGAAAATAAATTAAAATAAGTAAATAAATAAAATATTGTTTTCTTTGGATGATGGCTGCCTCGCAAGATAAAAGAAACACAAAATGAAAAATACCAGTTTTTTAGGAATACTTTAAGGAAAATTTACTCGGCGAGGAAAATGACGTTATCAAAATATTGCTTAACTCTTATGTTGTCAACCACAACCAAATTAGTAAAGAAATATTAAGAAAATACCGTGCGTGTGATAGCGCTGTTACCATCCGCGCGGTGACTACTGACAAATGAGTCTAGTCACGAGTTTGGAAAATCACTGTTTGTAAATGAACTTTGATAGTGCCTATAAAGGAGAATTTGAATAACCATGTTTTGTATCTACGCGCGGGCGTCCGTATAAGTATAAACATGTCATTGGATAATTAGCTCAACACTTAAGTACCTAATTTTTTTACATATTCGGTATTAAAATCGAGTACTGAATACCCTCTTTTAGTATTTTGTCTTTATCAGCCAGTTTCTATATAAAATAATTTATAGATGTGAAACGAAAAAACAAGTTGTTGTTGGTCTAGATGATTAGTGTTTAAAATGAATATTTGTTTTTTATATCATAAGATAGCAAACAAGCTGGTGGCTCTCCTGATGGTATGAGAAACCATCGCCTATACTCTAGTCATCAAAAATGTTAACGGTGCGTTGCCATCCGTGTGGATGTGTGTGGTGATGTGGCCACCTTACCCTCCAAACCGGAACAAGACAATAACAAACAGGTGGTAGATTTCTGCGTTGTCTCGCCTGGGTATTTGGTACCACTGCTTTTCCTATTTGTGTCAACGCACCCTGATGAGAGGAGAGCCACCCGGAGAGCCATCCTGATGCAAAACCATCGCCTATAGACATCAAAAATGTTAACGGTGCGTTGCCATCCGTGTGGCGGGTTTACAAGGCCACATGCACAAGTCTACCGGCTACCTTACCCTCCAAACCGGAATAAGACAATGACAAATAGGTGGTAGATTTCTGCTTTATCTCGCCTGGGTATTTGGTACCACCACCTTACCTATTTGTGTCGCAATAGAGTCAATGCTTGTCATCATCATGTTCCGGTATGAATGGTAAGGTAGCCGGTAAACTTATGCATCTGGCCTTAGACCTCGTTACAAGATAGCAACGCATCATTAACATCTTTGGTGTCTATAGGCGATGGTTGACTCTTTCCATCAGAAGACCCATCTGCTTGTTTGTTATCAAGATATAAAAAAATTAACATTATTGCGGTAGGAATAGCTAATGCGATGGTATCAAATACACGAGCGAGACGTTGCGGAACTCTACCACCAAGTAGTTATGGTGGTAGTGACACGTACCTACAGTCAATCGGTCGCCTTTTACGACTTACCTGGCAGAACGGTAGTTGGTCTATTCTTAAAAGGGGACAGGACCAACACGGAGAAATATAATATTATGAAAGTTTGAGCAGGTTTAATTTTTGTTGTGCATTTGATTTGATTGGTTTGAGCAGGTGTAATTTTTTTTATTTCATAAGACAGCAAACAAGCAGATGGGTCTCCTGATGGAAAGAGTTAACCATCGCCTGTAGACACCAAAGGTGTGAATGGTGCGTTGCTATCTTGTGGCGAGGTCCAATGCCACATGCATAAGTTTAATGTCTACCTTACCCTCCAAGCCGGAACACGACAGCGACAAGCACTGATGCTATTGCGGCACTTTTCAGGCACACCGATGAATTTAAAAATCTAATGACATTTTCCCTCAAAAAAAAACTGCGTCGTAAGCTGTAATTTGACCAAAATCGATCAATTTATTTAGGATTCATCAATAACGAACATTTTTGAGAAAAATGTGTTTTGATTTTCTTTTCAAAAATGAAATTACTGCCATTTTTAACAAAATAGATTTTTGAACTCCGAAAAAATTCTTTCCTTAAGTTTTGTTTTTGTTCCTTTAAGCTACTGATTTTACCCCGATTTTCGAAAATCAAGTTAGGTTGACAGAATTCTGAGCTAAGTTTTTGCGAAGACACTTTATAGCCTACTTAAAAGAACAAAAAATAAATTAGCTTTAACTATTCTTTAATACAAAAACAGGGAGAATTTTTATTTGATACTTATAATGAAAATTATAATATATAAACTTATTGCTGTTTTAATGAAAATGTAAATTAAGTTTTATACAATGATAACACTTAAATTTGATGATAGAATTCAATCAAATTAAAGTCTCAATATTTTTTATATAATTGTTCCTAGCGATATATTTTATTTAATTGATTTAACAATCGTAGAAAATTATTCTAGTTTTATTCTAGTAGTGAAAAATAAAACTTTGAATATCAAGTGCCTTTAAATTGTTTCCTTTCTTTGACTACAACTTAATAAAAATAAGTACCATAAAATAGTTATATTGAAGATTATTTTATATAGACAAAAAATAATTTATATAAATCGTTTTATTTAAAAAAATATCACAATATTGAATATTTAATGCTCATTTATCTTAATTTTGAGGACCAGCAAGTAACGATCTAATGTAATTTTTACATATCAAATTTTTTCTGCGTAGTTTTAAAGAGACTAAAATATCAATTTATTTCATTTATTTTATGTCTCAAAGAAAGAGACTCAATCATTAAAATTGGTGACCATTTAGATTTTTTCTTTGCAGTTTTTATCAAATTAAAAAGATCATTTAAATACATACCATAAAAAATTGAGGGCGTAATATGTTTACAAAAGTTATTTAATAAAATTAAAGTAAATTTTAATGCAAAGTCAATACCTTATTTCAATTTCAAACATCCTTTACTGGCTAACATTAGAGAAAAATGGGGCTGAAATTAGGGAAACATTGACCGACAATAGAAAAGAAACCAGGATAGAGAGGGTCAATCATTTAAAACTTAACACGTTTACATATTTTTATTTCGTTGTTGAAATCAATTCGAAACATCAATAGTGTAAAATTTAAATATTGATTAACACGAAAAAGAAAATTAATATTTTCTTCCCGATAACGGTTTAAGCCTAATAGGGTCCGAAAGTTACGTATTTGGTTAGGCGGCCGAAATTTGGCTATTTTACCCTATAAATTTCTACATCACTGAGATTAATTTTAATTTTTAAAATTTTAAATAAATAATTTGATTATTAAGTGTACATATTTTCGTGTCACAATTTGCACAAAAACGAAAAAATCCAAGGTGAAATAGCTTTGGAACGTAGAATTATAACACGTAGAAACCGAGTGGGCCGCGATGTTTTAAGCCATTTCAAAGTAGCCTTAAAAGGCTACGCATGCGCTTGCCGTCCACTCAGAATCGCGATACATGTCATACGGAGTGTAGGTCTCGCAATTCGAAAAAAATATGACTTACTGTGTTGTTAAATATGAGCGTATTCTGATAACTGTTTACTGTCATCTTTACATTCTTCGATAATGTTCCAGCACCAGCGAGCAGTTGTACAAGAAACTGAAGAAAAAAACGTGCATTTGCCTGTCGTAACTTCGATGCAAATTATTTGGAGCTAAGAACTCCTTTTGTGTTTCGATGACAATCTAAAAGTAAAATAAACATTACTGAATCATATTGACTGTCAAGAATTGCAAATGAAATAAAAATATTTATTTGCAATAATATAGGAGTTACGAGTTGATAAAAATTAATTAAGTTATGAATGAATGAAAACTCTTTATTGTGCACATAATTACAGTAAAAATACATGCTTAGTACAAACAATTGAATGACAAATTACAGAAAGTACACAAAGACGGTCTTATCGCCAAAGAGCGACCTCCACCAGATAACCTTAATAAGTTATCAACATATTCCACCGTGACCTGGTGTGCAAATGGTTCAAAAATTATCATTATATCATCACAATATAAGGTGAAGCTCACACTCGAATTAATCACTTGAAACAAATATCTATGTTATATCTCAGTCTATGAGGTCCTGCCATCTCTTTTAATACAGCTGTGTTAGAAAGAGAGGGTGAAACCTCAGACAATGACAGCAGTATTTAAAGTCGTGTTTCAGGCAGCTATTAGAAATGTTACCTCCAGGTATAATACAGCTTCATGATTTGAAATCAGCACTGACAATATCGTTAATATAATATTCACGGGACAAATTACATTTACTGATCTAACCCCAAAGTCAGCAAATTATTTGCTTGTGTTATGGGTGTTAGTCAACGATACTAATACATAGAAATACATATATAAATACTAGAATATACATAATAAACACCCAAACCCGAAAATACAAACATTTATGCTCATCACACAAATGCTTGTCCCCGTCGGGGATCGAATCCGGGCCCCGTCGATTGCGTAGTTAGGGTCGCTAACCACTCGACCAACGGGGCGGCTTAATAAGAAATAAAGGGCAAGTCCTTACCTTGTTTCTCGTGACAAAGGTCTCGGCGCTGTATCTCTTGGACAGTAAATGTATCTCTGTAATGTTCACAGAATGTGTCGTGGCGGCCGGCGTCACAACAACAACTTACAATCCAAAGGGGTTTCCAATATGAGAATTAAAACATGTTTTCTTCATCAGGCTTCTTGCGCTCTTGTTTGGAATGTGTGTGCTGGCGTTCAACTCCATTGTTACAACCTAAAAAATAAATAACTAATGATAAGCACTGCGTTATTAAACATTGTTATCACACGATAGCACACAAGCTGATGATTCTCCTGATGGTACGAGACAACTGTCACCTACAGTAATCAGATATGTTGTTAGTGCTTTGCTATCCGTGTGGCAAGGGTGGCAGCCAAATGTATAAGTTTACCGGCTACCTTACCCTCCAAACTGAAAAGACGCCAACATTATTACAGTAAGTCGGCTAGAATTCTACCACCTAGTAAATAATCAGGAGAGAAGTGAAACATTTTTACATATCATAAGATAGCAAAAAAGCAGATCGCTCTCCCGATGGGAAGAGAAACCATCGCCTATAGACGCCAAATATGTAAATGGCTGAGATCAAAATGTACGGGCCAACTATTGTCAGGTGACGTCATAGCTGTGGAGGTCGATGACGTCACACAAGGACAAGGAAGGGGAAAGAGAAGATCTTCCCAGCCAGGAAAGGTGTACTGCCTGGGGACCGGAGTCCTTTTGAGAAGCGTTGAACCTTGTATATAGTGTGTGCAAGATAAATTATTGTGATATATCGCGATTCAGGATTATATTTTGAATTTCATTTTTTTCCATTTTTTCTGGTAGCGTTTTTGTAGGTTGCTTGAACCACTAGTGTCTTGCTGTGAGAAGGGACATTTTTGCATGAAATTACCAGCTACCTTGCACCCTGCAAATTGGAATACTACAATGACAAGCATGATGCTATTGTGGCAGGAATAAGTAAGCCGTAAGGTATTGATACAAACACCCAGCCAAGATGTTGAAGAACTCTACCACCTAGTAGTCACTTTTACAACTTGCCTGGCAGAACAGTAACTGGTATATTCTTCAAAGATGCCGGGACCAACACAGGAAACATTTTACAACATGCTTAGCAGTAAACAGATGAGCCCACATCTTAATAGAAAATTATAACATGCATCCAAAACTTTGTTGTGGACACTTTTTAACACAAAGTATCAATCCGACAAACCACTCGCTTGATGACACAAACAGCCACCACTAGTGTTATGTGAGTGACAAGGAGGTTTCTGTTTGATAGCTTGTCTCTTGTTGTCAAATCGGCGGTAACATCTTACGGTGTCACAAGTATTCACTTACAAATTATTACTTCGTATAATAGACATACTTATTGAAATAGTCTGATATCAAAATTGCCCTTTCTGTGTTCGAAATGTCACTGTTGAAGATTGACTCTCCGGGTGACTGCGGTTCTTCAGAGTCCTCTCCTGGCATCTCCACCTCCGGCGGAACATCACTCATACTACGCATTCGACACACATTATACAACACAGCAGTTGCTATAATAACCGCATGCACATTCCGTAAGTTTAATCGCATGGTTAACGCAACTACCGGAAATCTCCTTTTCCAAACTGCAAAACACCTAAAATAAGTAATAAGTTGATAATTTACAACAACATTAACAATAATAAAACATTTGTAAATAAAAAGTTTTCAAATAAATACCTTTTAATACAGTTACTGGTTTGAAGTTGAGCTTCATTGTAAAGCAGTTCACCTCTGCTCTCTGTTTAGAACAGGTGTTAAAAGATATGGTTTCAAAGGGAAAGCACTATCTCCGAGAAGCCAACGATTGCCAAACACTCCACTTTCACACTGAGCTAGAATATAATAATACTATATTATAACATTGCAATAAATTATTTATTGTTTGACTGGATGCATCAGCTGATATTACCTCGTAATTCTGAATTATCAAAGATAATGGCGTCTTCAGCTGAGCCGGGACCCGCCTCCACGTTCATCAAATATAAATTGGAATCGCACACGGCTTGCACGTTGACAAAAAAGTAGCCTTTATGGTTTTTGAATTGCTCTCCTATCTGAGAATCTGAAACACATAACATATATGTTAGTTTGGCTGATTAAAATCACAAAATAAGTAAAATGAAAAATATTTATTTGTAAGAATATGAACTTTTAATTAAGTAATAGTGTAACATCACACTATTAATAACCTAATTGAAAGTTACCAATATATTCTACCATGATAGGTGTGCAAATATTTAAGAATTAAAATTTCGTATTTTATTAAATTTAAAACTTTTGAGTCAGTTTTTTTAGAATTACTATCAGACCGGAATGCGGCCACACATTGACAAGATCCGGTGAAGGAAACTCAGTGGGCTTGCCTTTTTTCTATATCTATATAACTTTACTACTGTACAAGAATGATTTCACATCACAAAAATCAAAAATTACAAAATTACGTTTTTTGTCTAATAAAAATGTTTTCTTTTAATTTTTTTTTATTGAATTTGCAGGCATCATTGACCTCTAAATATATGGACATGAAATAGCTACAGAAAAAACGTGTCATTTATAGACACAATATGGCTGCCGTGTTAACATTATTAAGGATGTCCAGAAAGTAACATTTATGTTTTATCGATAAACGTTGTTTCCTGATTTACGTATTTTCAACCAAGAAATATGTTATTGTATTAGAGGTGATCTTTGACGTGTAAGAACAAAATCTAAACATAATTTACTAGTACCTATATTGATAACGCTTAAAACGTTCCCAAAAATATTGAAACGCAAAGTAGGTCCGTACTAAAACGTTTATAGTAAATAAAATTTTATATTAATCAAGCTAGACAATAAAATAAATTAAAGTATTTTCACTAATAAGCCTAATGGCTTTAGATTTACTTCTTTTAGTCTCCAGTATTCTGTGCTTTAGTTGACTAATTCTGAGGTTCTAGGACACTTCCGACAATTTCATACGTCAGTATATATGACGTCTTTGTTGTGTGATTATATTCGTATTAGCACCTGCAAAACGATCCCTGGACTCACTCAAACAAATAGTAAATTGATAAAGAGAGATCGAGTTGACAAATCAAAATGTCAACGTAAATTCGTTATTTTGTGACATTCGATCACAAATAAACAGATTCAAGATTACGACTTTAAAAGTGGCTAATAAGATAAGAATAGAAATGAATATGTGGTCTTATTTTGTCCAATCACAGTCAACGTACGCATGCGTCGTGTTACGAAAACGTCTTAACTTATAGGGGATATTTCTAAGGGCCTAACATAATTTTACGAGTTGTCGTCGATAAAGCGGAGCAATAGTAGCAATAGAATTAAATCATAGCGTACAAAAATAAGGTTGATTATTGTAACGATATTTTCATGACGTTGCAATATTTTTTGTGTTTCTGTTTATATAATTATCATTCTTATGCGTTACCATATATTTTCTTGAGCCACCTTTGTAGGCAACGCTGAATCTCATTATTTTTTATCGACGTAAGCAAAGCTAAAATGTGTAATAACACAAAGTTACATTTTAGTTACAAATTAGTTCTAATTTTAGTTTTTAATGACCGCTCACACCACCAGCCATTTTCGCATTTTTTTCTAAAAAAACACGGACCGTTACGCGCACACGTTCCGAGTTCGTTCCGGTGGACCGTGGTCACAAAAATGATTTATGAGTTGCTTGGATGGAATCAGATACTGTAAAGCGTATATTTTTTAAGAGGTCTTGAGCACTCGACGACTTAACTCGACGTCCATGATATCTATATCTTAAATCAATAAAAACTTTGATTACACTTTTAATAAGTAATAGTTTATGTGTAGAATTATGATCAGGCTGAGAAGCTAACCAAAATATTTTTCCACGTCATAAAAATCACACATAAATTTAAATATATGTAGATAATAATGTAGTAAAATATTTAGGAATCATGCTAGACCAAAGATTATCGTGGCATCCTCAAATCGTATTGATATCTGGGAGGATCAGAAAACTTATTTGGATTTTTCGAAAATTAAGAGACGTTGCATCCAATACACTTCTAAATAGAATCTATTTTGCGCTAGCTCAATCAATTATTTGCTATTGTATACCTGTATGGGGTGGTGCCACTAAAATTAAAATGTTGCAAGTAGAACGAGCCCAAAGAGCATTATTAAAAGTAATGCATTTCAAAACCAGTAGATTTTCCACAACTGAACTATACTCACTGTGCGAGTTACTATCAGTTAGAAAACTATATATACTTTATGCCATACAAAAAAGACAGGTTGATTACATATGATAATAACCAAAAAGTTAAAACAAGGAAGGATGCTATTTTACAAAACTCAACGGTAAAAACACTTTTTGCCAATAGACAGTTCTTAAATCAGTCTACTATAATATATAACAAACTTAATAAGAAGTTAAATATTTATCCACTAACCATCTACAACCTTAAAGAGGTTTTAGTGGGCTGGCTTAAGTCACTGTCTTATGACGATGTTGAATCAATTATTTTTAGCAAGATAATATAAGAAAACTCTATTAACTGATGTATCTGTCTGTTAGAAACTGCTAGTCCTAAGATTAATGTAACACATGTACTTACAATTACCCATGCTGACATAACATACTCGTACACGCATACACACTCATATACACGTACAGACTCATACACATACATAAATACACACACGCAATAGGCACGTATATTACTTAATTTACACAAATGCTAATGATGTTCTGGAAGAGCGGTGTATCCTGACACAAGCATTTCTGCTTAAAAGGATGCGCCGGACAATGTAATATTATATAATCAGTGTAAAATAAGTTGAGAAATAAACATTTAAACATTTGTAAAAATATATTATCTAAGTCTTGCAAACACTTACCTGTATTGAAATCACCTAATATTACTGCCATAAGTCATAACATCTACTATATGGTTAAAGAATTTATTGAATTTTATTAGAATTAATATAATAATTTACACATTTCAATATTAATTTACATTCCAAATTTTAGGTATGAACATATTTAAAAAAAACGTAGTATTTAAACTATTCATTTACAACGTTGCGGCCAACAAAGTCCGCATGCATCATGACACCTATACATAAAATGAATCATCATCGATGTTGCAATTAGTTGTATGACGTAACCACTACTTATTTATTAATTTGCAAATATTATACAACAATCAGATGTAATTTAACATGTTGAACTTATTTTTACATACATTTTCCTTTATCACGGGAACATGAATGGATGCTAGTACTGATGATGTTAAAGTCCGAGTTGATTCATGTATATTCTGCCTTTCACACAAAACATTTATTTTCTGCTTATTAACGGGCTAAAAATATTTAGGTCGGCATTATTGTCTAAAAACTGAAAGTGTAATTAGGACTAATAAAAATGTTTAATTAACTTATGATCAATTTGAATAATTCTTAAATCTTTTAATTAAGGCTCTTAGCAATAAAAATAAACAAAAAACCGAAGCCATCAGCAGAACTTAAAGGTACAATTATGCATGGAAATTATTGTTAAATTTGATAACTTGTATGTTGTTAAATCAAATTTATGTTTAATAGTTATTTATTTTTGATATATTATATCAGTAGCTTAGGCAGAAGATGTGAAGCTATCAAGGTAGCGACCAAAAAAAACATCGACAACAACAAACACAAAATAACACTTACACAAACAGATAAACAGATGTCACTATTCTTAATGACGATTCCATTTTTTATTAACATTTAATACCTATTTAATTATATTATTACTGAAACTTATTAAAAATATACAAAAGGAATAAATACTGAAATTATTCATTATACAAATACTAGTCCCTATTATACTCTTTAGTTGCAATAAAAACAACTTTTAACAGTATTTGATAATATAAATAACAATTGTTAATTGTTAAAAAATTTAATACGAATTTTAATATGTTAATTATTGTCAAATGATCCATACCTAGGTACAATCAGTGTTGTGTGTTAGGGTTATACAGGTGACAGACATCATATCATATTTTATGTGGTAGAAGGAAATCGAGCTTTCTGATGACTGCAGATAGGTAAAAGACACAGGATATCATACTATGAAAACTTAAGAAATTACCATTACCTACTTACCAGAGAAATTGAAGGAATGACATTGTCACGCAATCTGACTACATCCAGTGTTTTATTAAAATTACTTTCCTTGAAATGAAGTAAGCAGACCAACCAGTTCTTATGTCGGGGATTGATATTTTCAATGCCAATGGCATCTAGTCATTTTCTGTGTAAATCTTCATTTCTGGGGAACCTAAAATTTAATGAAATTAAATATCGACAAATCTAATACCCCAACACTAGTCGTATTTTGTAGGAATCAAAAAAATGATGTTTACAAAGAAATCGTAAAATACACGAACATCTTTTATAAGTCAATATAAAAATACAACAATTTAGAATGGATATTATTTAAAATCAGCACGCTTTATCATAGGAGTTTGCGACATACCTGTGAAGCGTTATTAAAGTTGCATTTTTGTCCTTTTTTGCTCCATATTGCAAAATACAACACGAAGGCATGTTGACTAATAGTCTATTAACTTCCACGGAGAATATGGCACTTAATAAACTGATATCTACTTGGTAAATCGTATTTATCCGAAACTAAATTAATATTTTGACAAATCATGTACCACTTATTTATATACATAATATGGCGTCGATGACACGTTTATAGAATTGCCAATTACTTAACTTTTAATTTATACGAAAGTGAGCAAGACACAATATCGTTGTCTCTTTTTGCATATGCAAATTACCATTTGTTAAAAAGAGACAAAGAAATGTCGCTTAGTTCAATGTCGATTCTACCGATATTTGTATAACAAAGTAGCTATAGTTTCCTCAACCTCAATTCGTCGTAACTCAAAAAATGCGATTTTTGTTTTATTTATAAAAATGACTCTATTGGAACGAAGTTCCTTACGGCAGGCTTGGAAGGGATAGGGATTTTGCTGCGCGACCGAACTGAAAAAAATGTGATAGTAAAACCGTAAGGAAAATGCGTGGAATAAAAGCGTTAAATGAGACGTGCGCAGGCGCGACAGTCGCGTACACAAGCGAGTAGTGCCGTTTAACCGAAGGAAGTTCGTTCCTACCTGGTGTCCCGTGATACCACATCATTTTTTTTATATATATTTTAATATCACGAAGAATAATAAAAATAAAATTTCTATTAGAAGTTGGATTTATCTAATAGAAATTTCATTTTTATTCTTCGTGTTATGAAAATATCTATAAAAATTGAGTCATTATCATAAATAAAACAAAAATCGCATTTTTTTTAAGTTACGACAAATTACGTAGGACCCGTCGAGCTTAGCACGATACACAGCTCGATACTTTCGATAAAAGTCAACCTAATTCTTAACCATTGCTTAACTAAGACATAGTATTTATTTTTGACGACTTAGCACGTTCTTAGTATCCTTTAGACCTTTTTAAATAGTCTTGATTTAATATCGCGCCAATTATGAAAGATAATAATGAGCTCTAATTTGAAAGAAATAATAAGTATTTTTTGAGGAAGTGAGCACCTAAAACAATTAGTGACTGACTCGTCTACGGTTTAGGCTAAAAGACTCACGTTATGAGGTCCCGGGTTCGATACTCGAGTCGGGCAAAATTGTTATTGAAAATTTTCTCCAAAATTCAAAATATCGGTAACAGCTCGGAGTCTGGGAGGTGGTGACCATTTTCATGCTTAGGATGAGCATTAAAGATGCCGGTTACGGTCATCACTGATGGGCGAAATGGGCGATAAAAATGCGGTAATGGGAATCACTATTCATCCCGCCGATCAACAAAACCAGTGAATCGTGGTGAACTGGGAAATCTATAGGAAATCGGTTCACGTTGTTTAACCCGAACCAGCTTGATAAAATAGTGAAAAGTGAAGAAGATGTATCTCTTGATACAAAGAGAGACAACCATCGCCTATAGATTATTGAGGATGGGTTTCTGTGTGCAAGGCAGGGTTGAAATGCATTAGGAGTACTGGCTACCTTACTCTTCAAGCCGAAAAACGACAGTGAAAAATACAGGGTTTGTACTTTTCATTACAACAGGAATAGGTAAGGCGAGGATATCACAACCTGATCAAGATGTTGCATAAACCTATCACCTTCACATGCTAGTCACGACGATAGCCTTCCTTCGCCTTTTCCAAGATGCCTAGCAAAGTCAGTTGATCTATTCTACATGAAAAGGTCTAGAATCTAGATCTATACGGAAGCTAGATATCGGATTTGGAATCACTATCAAATAGATAATATGCCTATTCCAGTCGAAAATCAGCTGTAACTTGCATTTTTTAAGCAGCTAGATTGTTTCTATTTCCATCAGAAATCATTTGCTTGTTCGCTACCAGATATATATATATATATATATATATATATATATATATATATATTTAGATATATTATAAGATAGCAAACAAGCAGCTAGGTCTCCTGGTGAAAAAATAGTCAACCATCGCCTATAGACACCAAAGGTGTAAATGGTTCGTTGCTAATTTGTGGCGAGGTCTTATGAATGCATAAGTTTACCGACTACCTTAAGCGACCCATAGACCTACAATAACATTGCGCAATACTTTTAATATGCAATATTATTGAATAATCCTTTTGATTTCAAACGGTCAATAAATTCACTCAATAAAATTGACAAACCAGTCTGATCAATATTTTCGTGCGAGCACATGTCTGACGACGAAGTTTTGGTGGCAACCATGATGGTGATTTTATTAAATAAGTCTCTATACAATTCTATACACTCAAGTCAAAACTCCCTTTCTTTATCTTTTATAGCATTCTTGCTCGCCATTTTGTTTCAATTTACGACACGACCATACATTAAAAACCGTGACTGACCGAACGCGACCTCTCCAAACTCTGAAGTGAAAAAAAATATTGTGCAATATTAAGCCTACACAGTGCAAGAATTTCTTCTTGTGCAATAAACTATTATAAAATACTATATAAAATTAAACCCGCTCAAACTTATGTTCAATCATTGTGCAATCTTCAATATTAACTCTAAACGGTCAATAATATTGCACAATACATAATATTGCGCAATATTATTGTGGCACCTTACCCTCCAAACCAGAACACGACAGTGACACACACTGACGCCATTGCGGCAGGAATAGGTAAGACGATGGTACCAGTTCCCCGGCAAGACAATGCAGAACTCTACAAGAATTCCTGTCGCGATAACGTTGCAGCAGCTTTGGCCTTACAACATATATCTGTATAACATAGATCTTATAATTATAACATAACATAAAAAAGTCTGTAAACGGTTGATCCTGCAAACCGTTCCTGAAACTCCCCGCTAAATTAAAGGATTTGAAGCTCAAAAGACTAAAAAAAAAGAAAAATTATTAACATTTTTTTTTTTCCAATCCTAACATCTATTTTGATAAAAAAAGGCATTGTATTGATTTTTGAAAACGATAATCGATTTTGATCTTTCGAAGAGCATAAGAGCATTTAACTCGATTATTGAGATCTAAAATATTGCTTCAGCTAAGTTATCGATACTTGATAGGATAAAATTAAAAAATGATGTGGTGTCGTGGGACACCAGGTAGGAACGAAGTTCCTTCGGCTAAACGGCACTACTCGCTTGTGTACGCGACTGTCGCGCCTGCGCACGTGTCATTTAACGCTTTTATTCCACGCATATTTTTTTTTCTTACGGTTTTACTATCACATTTTTTTTTCTTTTTTTTTTTTTCAGTTCGGTCGCGCAGCAAAATCCCTATCCCCTCCAAGCCTGCCGTAAGGAACTTCGTTCCAAAAAGAAGAAAAAAAAAAAAGAAAATTGAAGCAATGTCAAAGTAATTTATAGCGAAGTTATTTATGGTTCGCTGCGGGAGGTACTTTGGTTGGGCAATTTTTTTTTTTTTTTTTTTTTGTTAAATCTAAAATGCTAAGTAGAGTTAAAAGTGAAGAGCGCCATCTATAACCACAATGTGTAAACTAAGTAGTGGGAAATGAATGACTAAATATTAAATACAAGTATCATTTAAAAATGATGTGGTGTCGCGGGACACCAGGTAGGAACGAACTTCCTTCGGCTAAACGGCACTACTCGCTCGTGTACGCAACTGTCGCGCCTGCGCACGTCCCACTTAACGCTTTTATTCAACGCATTTTTCTTACGGTTTTACTAACACTTTTTTTTTTTTTTTTTTTTTTTTTTTTTTTTTTTTTTGGTACTGCAAGCTTTGTATACATCATATCAGTTCAAATCTTTCCAACCAGAGGCCGCTGTTCCTAACAATGAGATTTCTACATCGTGCTATTATGAATTTCTTTCGAATATATTAATGATTTCATATGCCAATGAATTACGGGTTAGGTTAGGTTAGGTTAGGTTAGGTTAGGTTAGGTTAGGTTAGGTTAGGTTAGGTTTTTTTTTTTTTTTTTTTTTTTATATAATCATGCTTTTATCGCTGCTGTTTATTATGCAGCGGTTTTGTCTTATGTTTATTAATACTTTTAAATTAATTTTCTATTTAAATTCCTTGTATATTTTATTCTAGAAAAGGTATCTGAATTTGCTTACTGAAAGTTTATTTATTTCTATACGTTATACGGTCTATTTGTCTCTCTATTGTATTTTTTTGTTACTTTTTTTTTTTTTTTTTTTCCTTTGCACTTTTTTTTTTTATTTTTTTTTTATTTTTTTATTATTATATTTATTATTGTATACATGTATTTATCCTACCAGGCTTAACATACTTTTACACGTAAAATCAAATGGCATGCATACTTATATATTTATATATACCTAGTTCCTTTTATCATTTATTTTATACATTTTTTATGTAGTCGTAGTAGTAGTGAAGTCGCGTGTTTTCCTTTTTTTTTTTTTTTCTTTTATTTTTCTTTTTTCTCTTTTTTTTTTTTTTTTTTTTTTAATATATTATTATATACATGTATTTATTTATTATATATTTATTTAATAATTTCGACCATGTGTAGTAAATTTGCTATCCCATTCAAATTTCTACCAGGCTTAACATACTTTTACACGTGAAATCAAATGGCATGCATACTTATATATTTATATATATCTAGTTCCATTTATCATTTATTTTATATATATTTTATGTTTATCTGTGAAGTCGCGTGTTTTCCTTCTATTTTTTTTTTTTTTTTTTTTTTCCTTCCTTTTTATTCCTTGCTTTTAGTTTTGCTTGAGCTAACGTTAGTGAGTTAATTTATTTTATTTGTTACTTGTATAATTTATATTTTGTTTGTTTTAGTGTTTTTTGCGGAGAATTTATGTAATTTTAATTTTGTATGGAAAATTAATTAGAGTAACCGTTCAATACACATAATTTCCTTATTAACTTTATGCAGTATTCTAGAAATGTGTTCCGAGTGTTTTTATTTGCAATTAACAGAGCGTAATTATGTGAAACTATTTGATAACCTAATTGTATTTCATATTCTGTTCGCAGCATGGAGAACATAGCACACTCATCCAATACGTGAACCACAGTTTGATCCGAAATTCTATCGCAGGAACACAGAGGTGAGTCTGTAAGTCTGAACCTGTACAAATAAGACTTAAATGCCCCATGGCCGGTAAGAAGTTGAGCAGTAATATTATTCATCTGAATGTTTTTTAGTATTCTATATGCACTTTTTATTTCAGGAAAAAATAATCTAGTGACAGCTCCAGTAGAGCTGTCCGAATACCTATTCTGCCATTTTTCTATAGTTGCCTCCCTTATGATTGCTTTCATTTTAGAAATAGGTACAGCGTCATAAATTGGACCAGTCTTTTTGGAGAGAGCTGCTGTTTTTGCCAGATAGTCGGCTCGTTCATTACCAGGAATGCCTTCGTGGGCTTTTATCCATAGAAACTTAACGCACACTCCGGAATCTCTAAGTGTATTAATTTTAGTATAAATGTCGACAACTATAGGATTGCAGTTATCGGGATTTTTTAGGGCTTCAAGGGCTGAACGAGAATCACTCAAAATGATTGGATTTTTAAATTTCGATCTGGATTTCAGAAGAATTTCCAGGGCTTTCAATATAGCAATCTGTTCAGCCTGAAAGACTGAACAGTGATCCGCTAATCTAAAAGTAGAATATTTCTTTTCTTCGTTTGATTCCCACCAGGTCACTGCTCCGGCCGTCTTGCCCTCGATTTTACTTCCATCAGTAAACAACATTGAGCTGTCACTATCATAATTTAAAACTTCCGCCTGTGTAAACGCTAGTCTAAAATCAATAGGCTCTCTAAAGGCCGGGTGAGGTAAATCAAAAGGACTGATTCTTTTTTGCAGATGGCAACCAGGTAGATCTTCGATATGCTTTCCCCTTTTATAAAGGTAGAGATCATGTGATTCTTGAACTCGGAGGTCAAGGGGCAGTATTCTGGCCAAGCATATGCTAGCGGAGGTAGAAGTGGTCCGGTGTGCTTTGCTAATTGCAATGGCAAATCGTCTGGTCATGCTACTAAGTCTTTTAATCGCATATTTTCTGGAAACAACATGACTCCAGACACTTGCTGCGTAAAGAACTGTGGGCTCAATCACTGCCAAATATATTAGACGGATGATCTCCGAGTTCATTCCCCATGTGGGCCTGGTAGCGCGTGTAATGGATTTGTATAGTTTTGCCGTCTTCGACACCACAAACTCCAAGTGTGTTTTAAAAGATAGATTTTTATCCAGCAAAACTCCCAAAATCTTGATACTGTCCCCCATTTGCACATCTATTCCACAAAAATTTATACTGGGTTGATCATATTTGAGTTTTCTGGTTATTAGAACCCCCTGTGTCTTTTGTGCAGCGAAACGTAATTTGTTGCTCTTTCCCCATCTTTCTATAGCACAGAGAGCCTTATTCGTGACTGTGCTGAGCTCGATGGCAGTCCTCGCAGACGCTATTACAAGAATATCGTCTGCGAAAGCCTGCACATGAGCTTCCAGCGATGAAGTCTCGACCAACAAGGGGTTCATCAAAACGTTCCACATGAGGGGGCCGCAGGTAGATCCCTGAATACAACCTTTCTGTGTTGCTCTTGATACTGTACACCCCGCATACTGCACCAAGACCGAACGATTTGACAGGTAGCTGGCCATGATTAGCAGCAGTGGTGCAGGACATTTGAGCCTATGAAGCTGATAAATAATTCCCGGCCACCAAGCATTATCAAACGCTCCTTCTATGTCTATGGACACAACTGCAATCAGTCTTTTCTGGTCAAGGCCCTTTTTTATGACTTCAACGGCATCAAAGAGTGCATCTTCCGTTGAGACTTGTGGCATAAAGCCGTACTGCCTCTGACTTAGTTTTCCAGTTGTGCCCATATGCCACAGAATTCGCTTGGCTATGATTTTTTCTAAGATTTTTCCCAACACTGGAAGCAGGCCAATGGGTCTATAAGATTTTGGGTGCTGGTAGTCGTCCTTCATTGGTTTTTTAATTATTCTTACTATAGCCTGCTTCCAGATTGTTGGGAAATGTCCTAGATCCAAACAAGTATTGTAAATTGCCTCAATTATTTGACCAATCGCTTCAATTGTGTGGAAAATGATATCTGCGGTAAAGCCATCACCTCCAGGAGCCTTAGTTGGTCCAATACTTTTTGCAACATTCAATATTTCGTTTTGAGTTATTGGAATTCTGCTTGTGACATTGTCTTGCAAGTCCAACTTTAGATTATTTAGAATTTGAGAGTTCAAAGCCCGAATTTTATTCTGATTCTCATCATCTGTACATTCTGGGTCTTTAGAAAAAAACGTTGTTGCGAGTAGGTCCGCCGAACCCTCCGGGTTAAGTAGTTTTCCATCTGTTCCCTTTAGCATTGAATCTAAACCTCCTTCGGATTGGTTCAACACCTTATACAGCCTATTCCAAATTGTATCTTTAGATTCCTCAGTACAGAACTTCTTCCAACTTTTAGTCCTAGCATCAATTAGTTGTTTTTTATATGTTTCTTTTAAAACTATATATTCTTCTACCAAGAAGCGCTTGCGATAATTATTGGCTCTACGAATCTTTCTCCTTGTTTTAATTATCTGCCTCTTCAACGACTCTAGTTCTGAGTTCCACCAGATGGTGTCTTTATTAGACTTTCTTTCCTTTAGCTTAGGCATTGTATTACTGCAGGTGAGATGTATTGCTTCTGTTAACTCTTCTACTAGTTTATTCATTTCATCAGATGTTTTAACCCCATTTACACGGGCAGTTGTGAAATTAGAAGCTGCAAGTCTATCAACCAGTTCCGATTTAAAAGACAACCAATTAGCTTTGTTAGTATTGAAAATACGAGTGGATGGACGGGATTGACTGATGGATTCTTTAGTTAGAATTTTAAAAGTTGATGCACGATGATCCGATAATGTGACTAAATTGGGTTCGGTTTTCCATTCTGTTACAAAGCGACTGATGTCACTAGAACATACCGTTACATCCACTATACTGCAATACTCGATATCGTTACGTATTGCATTAAACGTTGGTACACTACCGGTGTTGACAATCACTAGGTCGTTTTGTAACAAGAATTCCGTGAACTGTGATCCCCTAGAGTCTTCCTTTTTATCACCCCACCACTGACTACGCGCATTGATGTCACCAGATACTATCACCTGCGTGTGATTGGAGGCCTGTAAAATTTTTTGTAAGCGTGATATATATTCCGACATTTCTGCATCTTTTTCCAAATAGACTGATACAATGAATACGCTAAACTGCTGGTTATGTAATTTTGCACATACAATATTTTCATCGGATAGTTCAGGATATCGAGTCACTTTAAATGCGTCACCGATTATTACTATTGCAGATTTGACAGGTTTATCTGTGCCTTTCCTAGCTTGTATGATTTCTACAGATGATAATTTCAGAGTGCCGTCTCTTCCTGTGTAAGGCTCCTGCAACATTAGAATGGAATATCCACCAGATCTTGCTTCCTTTAAACATTCTTGTGTTGCAGCCATTCCTCTTCCCAGGTTACATTGCAGAAACCTTATCCTGTTTACATTGCCATACTCTCTTGGGTAGTTCTCAGATAATGTAAAAGACTCTGTATTTACTAATCCTGTGGTTTCCCCAATGTCAACCTTAGCAATAACTAATGAATGAGCGAGCCAATCTATCATGTTTCCGCCATTCAGGACACTGGCTGCTATATGCGGGATGTTGGTCTGCACCTGTTGATTTGCAATTTGTACACCGCGGCCCAATCTGTCGTTGACATTGTCTTGTATCATGAGCTTCGCCACAGTAGCCACATGCGCAGTTGTTGCTACACCGTTTTGCGTCGTGTCCAAAGCCCAGGCAATTATAACATTGTCTTACTGGAGACTGATCGACCGCGTTAATTATCTGATATCCGATTCTAAGTTTTTGTTCATTGAGTGCTTTCCATACTGATGGGTCTGATTCCAAGATAACATTACAGGTATTTTCGTTACGACATTTTACCCTTCTGACCACCTTTAAATCCACTGTCTCCGGTATGTCACATAAAAGTTTGCGGTTTTGCTTCCAGATAGCTGGTTAGGTTAGGTTAGGTTAGGTTAGGTTAGGTTAGGTTAGGTTAGGTTAGGTTAGGTTAGGTTAGGTTAGGTTAGGTTAGGTTAGGTTAGGTTAGGTTAGGTTAGGTTAGGTTAGGTTAGGTTAGGTTAGGTTAGGTTAGGTTAGGTTAGGTTAGGTTAGGTTAGGTTAGGTTAGGTTAGGTTAGGTTAGGTTAGGTTAGGTTAGGTTAGGTTCCCCCCCATGGTCCCAAGCCTTGTCGTGGCGGGGGGGCTCAGTACCTGGGGTGCAATCCAGCACCCTGGGGAAGCTAATTGGGCCACCAGTCGCTCCTTTCCGTTCTCTTCATGAGAACGGCGTTTGGATGCGACACTTATAACCCGGTTTCCGGGAGCCCATTGTGGGGCTGGGAGGAAGAAAACCTCTTTAAAAAATCACCCCGAAACCGCGGTCGGCGTGCCGCGGCGTAGGGTTATCGTGCGAGCGCTGACGAGACGGGGGTAGGCTCACCCGTAATGAGCCAAACAAACCCAATATGACAGACAACGGCAGTTTTAAAAGGAATACCCAGGAGGGTCCCGGCGAAGCCGGGGAATCCCTCCCGGCGCCTTCGGGTGCCGGCAGCCCCGTGTACTCTGGGGGGGGCAAAAACTGCTCCGCGGGCTGGCGATCTGCCAGCTCGCGTACCGACGACCCACGCTTACTCGCAACGGACTTTGATCTTGCCTACGATTCTGGCAGCATGGAGAGGATTCTTGCCGACTACGGCGATTATTGTGACGACAGGGACATCGACACCGAAAGTTCGACTGGCCCCCAAGGGACGGTCGCAACTGAGGGCTTAGGGGCGAAATCTGGGCGGCTGGTGAGGAAGAGGCGTGTCCCGGGCGATCCTTCGTCCGGGGTCGACTCGGACGACACGGCTGCCGAGGATTTTGTAGAACGGCCCCAAACAGCGAAGAGAGGTCGTGGGCGCTCACTAACATCCGGCGCCCGCACCGCTGAGGCGAGGTCTCTAATATCGGAGGAGTCCTACGCAGGGAGAAAGAGGAAGGAGGACGGGGCTTTGGTCGAGGATGAGTTACTCTCCATGGCCAAAACCCTGGAAATGGAGAGGATGATGGCGCGGGGAGAAGACCGCACCACTGACCAACTGGCCGCGCACGCCCAGTCCGGGATATCACTCGTAATGGGCGTCGCGCAAAAGTCAAAAAACCTTAAGGGCACTATGGTGCGTGCCCTTAAGCAGGCGGCTTTGGCCATTGAAGATGCGGTGGTCGGCCTCAGAAGCCGCACCGAAACCGAAGAGCTTGAGCTGATGAAGTGGCGATGGCACAAGCAGGAGAAGGAGCTGGCGACACTACGTGCGGAGGTCGCTAGGCTCCGGACTGCCTTGGAGGAGCAGCGGGCTGACGCGCCTATAGAGCAGCGGGCTGACGCGCCTATAGAGCAGCGCGCCGTGCCGGAGGTGGTCCAGCCCACGGAGGATAGAGAGGAGGCCATGTTGGGGCGCATCATGTTGCAAGTCGGCAACATGATGGACGCCAAGATGGCCTCGTTGGCGGACAGATTGCTGCCAGAAAAGCGGCTCAGGCCGCCGCTGGCGGCGGACAAAAGAAGGGAGGAGGCGGAAGCTCGCACCGCAGCAGTCGAGGTGACGGCTGCAGGTGCGACCGTCGCAGAAGTGGTTGCCGGGTCGCGGAAGCCCAAGCCCCACAAAGGCAAGGGCAAGGGTAAAGGCCAAAGTGCCCCGCCCGCCGCGGCCCCTGTGACTGCAACGCAGCCTACGTCTTCCGCTCGGGCCCCAGACCAGGAGGGTTGGACCCGGGCGGAAAACCGGAAAACGAAACGTCGGAGGAGAAAGAAGGCCAAGAGGGGGGAAAAGGAGCCTCCCACTCCGGCCCCAAAGAAGAGGCCAAAAATGCCCAACGAAAAGACGGCGCCGCGGTTGCGCCCGCCCCGGACTGCAGCTGTCGTTTTGACACTGCAACCCGGTGCGGCCGATATGGGTGCAACGTATGCGGCCGTTCTCACCCAAGCCAGGGACCAAGTCTCCCTCGCTGAGCTGGGAATCCCAGGAGTCAGGATGAGAAGGGGAGCGACTGGCGCGCGAATCTTAGAAGTGACGGGCGCCACGAGCTCAGCCAAGGCTGACCAACTAGCCGCAAGACTTCGGGAAGTCTTACCTGGAGATGCAGTCAGGGTCACCCGGCCAGAGAAGTGCGCAGAAATGCGCATCTCCGGGCTGGACGACTCCGTCACACAAGAAGAGGTGGTGGCCGCTGTGGCCCGATGTGGAGACTGCCCCGCCGACACCATCAAGGCGGGGCAATTGCGATTCGCGGCAACGGGCTGCGGTACGATCTACGTCCGCTGCCCGATAGCTGCAGCAAAAAGGGTGGCAGGCTCGAGGCTCTTGGTGGGATGGGTGTCCGCCAAAGTGCGGGTGCTGCCCACCAAGCGCTTGCGCTGTTTCAGGTGCCTCGTAGAGGGGCACACTGGCGCGCAGTGCGACTCGGCGATAGACCGCAGCGGTGAGTGCTATCGCTGCGGTCTAGAAGGGCACAAGGCCGTTGACTGTGCCGGGGATCCACGCTGCTCCGTTTGTGCGGCAGCGGGCCTTCCGGCCGGACATAGGGTGGGGTCTCCCTCCTGTAGGGGGACTCTGCCCAAGGCCAGACATCGGCGGCGACATACCGCGGCCGCTCCGTCGCCAACCGTGCTTCCTCCTGTTTCTCTGGGGGGGACGCGGGAGGCAATGGAATGACCGCTCCCCGGAGTTGAGATATGCGCGCGGTGGTTCCGCACACCGCGCGCCCGATATGAGTAGATGTGCTGGGTCTTTCTCCCAGCTACGGAGAATGCCGGCAAGGCTGGCAAGTGCCGGCGGGATGGTGGAATAATCCGCAAGGAGTTACCACCTCCCCCGCCACCATGGCACAGAGGAGCGGACGCAGGAGTTTTAGTGGGTAGAGCCGGTTTTAGGCGAGTCCCACACTCGGGCCGCGTCGCGTGGCCCGGTAGTGCGTAAGTGCATTTCTCCTGCGAAACCAAAAAAAAAAAAAAAAAAAAAAAAAAAAAAAAAAAAAAAAAAAAAAAAGGTTAGGTTAGGTTAGGTTAGGTTAGGTTAGGTTAGGTTAGGTTAGGTTAGGTTAGGTTAGGTTAGGTTAGGTTAGGTTAGGTTAGGTTAGGTTAGGTTCCCCCCCATGGTTCCAAGCCTTGTCGTGGCGGGGGGGCTTAGTACCTGGGGTGCAATCCAGCACCTTGGGGAACTAATTGGACCACTACGCCGCTCCTTTCCGTTCTCTTAATGAGAACGGCGTTTGGATGCGGCAATCATAACCCGGTTTCCGGGAGCCCATTGTGGGGCTGGGAGGAAGAAAACCTCTTTAAAAAATCACCCCGAAACCGCGGTCGGCGTGCCGCGGCGTAGGGTTATCGGGCGAGCGCTGACGAGACGGGGGTAGGCCCACCCGGAATGGGCCACAAACCAAACATGGACAGTACAAGTGGTTTTCAAAGGACTACCCAGGAGGGTCCCGGCAAAGCTGGGGAATCCCTCCCGGCGCCTTCGGGTGCCGGCAGCCCCGTGTACTCTGGGGGGGGCAAAAACCGCTTCGTGGGCCGGCAATCCGCCGGCTCGCGCCATGACGACTCTTGCGACTCTTATTCGGATAACGATTTGGCTTATGATTTGGACGTAGTTGAGGAAGAGGCTGGGGCGCGCGCCAAGGGGGTGCGTGTTCTCACCGTCAACTTAGGCAGGAGAGTAGACTCGGACGGCTCGACCAGCACAACAGTGAGAGCCGATCCTGTCCAGACCTCGGAGAAGACCAGCCAGCTAAGGCGGAAGAGGCCCGGCACGGATGACGACATATCCGGGTTGGACTCCGACGACACGGCTGAAGAGGAGGCACAGCGTTCAGGGCCGGCGAAAAGGGGACGGGGGCGCCCACCTACAACGGGCGCCTACGTAGGCCTACGCCAGGCGAAGGAGGCTTTAATAAGGACGAAGATAGAGGAAATTGGGGTTTTGGCCGAGGAGCAGATCCTCTCCATGGCCAAAACCCTAGAAAGACCTAGGGGAGAAGAACGGACATCCGAAGATCTGGCGGCACACGCTCAGAAAGGGTGTGATGTCATTATGAGCGTAGCTACCAAATCTAAAAATCTTAAGGGCACAATGGTGCGCGCCCTTAAACAAGCGACATGGGCGATACAAGACGCGGTCGCGGCATTGAAGGAGCGCACCGAGGGAGAGGAAGTGGAGCTGCTCCGTGCGGCGAATTATCGGCAAGAAAAAGAGCTGAAAATTCTGCGCGCGGAAGTAGCCCAAATCCAAGAAGAACTGGCTCGACAAAGGGCTGAACCCACGCAAAGCCAACCCGTTGTGGAGGAGGAGGCCATGTTGGGTCGCATCATGTTGCAAGTAGGCAACATGATGGACGCCAAGATGGCTTCCGTTTCGGACCGGCTATTGCCAGAAAGGCGAATTCGGCCTCCACTGAGAGGAGACGTGGAGGAGACAAGTGCGGTGCCTGTGACTGAGTTGGGTACAGGCGACACAACCACTACGAGGCGAACCACTGCCGAGATCGTCAAGGAGTCGCAGAAGCCCAAACCGATCAAAGGTAAGGGTAAGGGCAAGGGCCAAAGTGCCCAGCCCGTTGTGACCCCAGAAAAGACACCGGCGCCTTCACTTTCCACTCGGGCCCCGGATGAGGAAGAGTGGACCCGGGTGGACAAGAGGAGAAAACCAAAGAAGAAAAATAAAACGAAGAAGAAGGTTGAAGAGACTCCTCCGCCTCCGCCGAAAAAACAGGGGTCGGGGAAAGGAGAGAGGGAAAAGAAAAGGAAGGTAAGGTTGCGCCCGCCCCGGTCTGCGGCAGTCGTCCTAACGCTGCAGCCCGGTGCGGCAGACAAGGGCGAAACCTATGCGGCCGTCCTGACTCGCGCAAGGGACAAAGTTTCGCTTGCCGAGTTGGGTATACCGGCGCTAAAAATGAGAAAGGGGGCCACGGGTGCCCGAATACTGGAGGTGCCGGGTGCAACAAGCACCGAAAAGGCTGACCTGCTGGCTACAAAGCTGCGGGCGGTCTTACCGGCAGAAACCGTAAGGATCGTAAGGCCCGAGAGGTGTGCGGAGATGCGCATCTCCGGGCTAGACGACTCCGTTACAGAAGCGGAGGTAGTGGCCGCTGTAGCCCAATGTGGAGGCTGCTCTGCCGATACCATCAAGGCGGGGCGGCTACGCTTCTCTCGCCTGGGCTGCGGCACAATATTTGTCCGCTGCCCGGTGGCAGCAGCGAAAAGGGTGGCGAGCTCGAGGCTATTGGTGGGCTGGGTGTCCGCGCAAGTGCGGGTCCTGCCCACCAGGCCTCTGCGCTGCTTCCGGTGTCTCGTAGTTGGGCACACCGGAGTGCAGTGCGCATCGGAGGTTGACCGCAGCGATGAGTGTTTCCGCTGCGGTCAAAAGGGGCACAAGGCCGCCGACTGTTCTGGCGACCCTTGCTGCTCCGTATGCTCGGCTGCGGGTCTTCCGGCGGGTCATAAGGTAGGGGCTCCCTCCTGCAAGGGGACCCTGCCCAAGCGCGCCAAGCGGCGAGGAGCCGCGGCCACTTCGGCGCAAGCAGCGCACACCGAATCTCCATCCGGGGTGGCGCCGGAAGAAGCGATGCAGTAACCGCTTCCTCCTGGGGTAGCGCGCGGTGCTTCCGCACACCGCGCGCATTTGAGATGTATTTTCTGGGGTCTCCCCCAGTCGAGAAGACGCCGGATAGGCTGGCGAGTGCCGGCGGGATGGTGGAATAATCCGCAAGGAGTTACCACCTCCCCTACCACCATGGCACAGAGGAGCGGACGCAGGAGTTTTAGTGGGTAGAGCCGGTTTTAGGCGAGTCCCACACTCGGGCCGCGTCGCGTGGCCCGGTAGTGCGTAAGTGCATTTCTCCTGCGAAACCAAAAAAAAAAAAAAAAAAAAAAAAAAAAAAAAAAAAAAAAAAAAAAAAAAAAAAAAAAAAAAAAAAAAAAAAAAAAAAAAAAAAAAAAAAAAAAAGGTTAGGTTAGGTTAGGTTGTGTGATGTAATTATGAGCGTAGCTACAAAATCTAAAAATCTTAAGGGCACAATGGTGCGCGCCCTTAAGCAAGCGGCATGGGCGATACAGGATGCGGTCGCGGCATTAAAAGAGCGCACCGAAGGAGAGGAGGTGGAGCTGCTCCGCATGGCGAACTATCGGCAGGAGAAAGAGATAAAAGTTTTGCGCGCGGAAGTAGCCCAAATCCGAGAAGAACTACATAAAAGTAGAGCGGAACCCAATGAGAGCCGCACTGAAGAGGACCAGGAGGCCATGTTGGGTCGTATCATGTTGCAAGTGGGCAACATGATGGATGCCAAGATGGCCTCCGTATCAGACCGGTTACTACCGGAAAAGAGACTTAGGCCCCCGCTGAGAGGGGACAGTGTAGAGATAGAAGCAGTGCCAATGGCTGAACCGGTCTTGGACACTGCAATAACACAAACGGCCGCTGAAGTTGTTGGAGGGTCGCATAAGCCCAAGCCGTTAAAAGGTAAGGGCAAGGGCAAAGGCAAAAGTGCCCAGCCCACTGCGGCCCCGGAGACGATACCTTCTTCCTCCGCTCGGGACGCTCCAGGTGATGAGGAGTGGACCCGAGTTGAGAAAAAGAAGAAAAAGAAGAAGAAGAAAGGAAAGAAGAAACAGGAGGCTTCCCCTCCTTCCTCGAACAATCAGAGGCCGAGGAAGGAAGAGAAAAATAACAAGAAGAAGGGGACACGTTTGCGTCCGCCCCGGTCTGCGGCAGTTGTCTTAACACTGCAGCCCGGTGCGGAAGACAAGGGCGAATCTTACGCGGCCGTCCTGACTCGTGCAAGGGACAAAGTTTCTCTTGCCGAGCTGGGCATACCGGCGCTAAGAATGAGAAAGGGTGCCACGGGTGCCCGAATCCTGGAGGTGCCGGGTGCAACAAACACCGAAAAGGCCGACCTGCTGGCTGCAAAGCTGCGGGCGATCTTACCGGCAGAAACGGTGAGGATCGCCAGGCCCGAGAGATGCGCAGAGATGCGCATCTCCGGGCTAGACGATTCCGTCACAGAAGGGGAGGTAGTGGCCGCTGTAGCCCAATGTGGAGGCTGCCCTGCCGATACCATTAAGGCGGGGCGACTTCGCTTCTCTCGCTTGGGTTGCGGCACAATATTTGTCCGCTGCCCGGTGGCAGCAGCGAAAAGGGTTGCGAGTTCTAGGCTATTGGTGGGTTGGGTGTCCGCGCAAGTGCGGGTCCTGCCCACCAGGCCTCTGCGCTGCTTCCGGTGTCTCGTAGTTGGGCACACCGGAGTGCAGTGCGCATCGGAGGTTGACCGCAGCGATGAGTGTTTCCGCTGCGGTCAAAAGGGGCACAAGGCCGCCGACTGTTCTGGCGACCCTTGTTGCTCCGTTTGCTCGGCTGCGGGTCTTCCGGCGGGTCATAAGGTAGGGGCTCCCTCCTGCAAGGGGACCCTGCCCAAGCGCGCCAAGCGGCGAGGAGCCGCGGCCACCTCGGCGCAAGCAGCGCACGCCCCATCTCCATCCGGGGTGGCGCAGGAAGAAGCGATGCAGTGACCGCTTCCTCCTGGAGTAGTGCGCGGTGTTTCCGCACACCGCGCGCATTCGAGGCGTATTGCTGGGGTCTCCCCCCGGGCGAGAAGACGCCGGCTAGGCTGGCGAGTGCCGGCGGGATGGTGGAATAATCCGCAAGGAGTTTACCACCTCCCCTGCCACCATGGCACAGAGGAGCGGACGCAGGAGTTTTAGTGGGTAGAGCCGGTTTTAGGCGAGTCCCACACTCGGGCCGCGTCGCGTGGCCCGGTAGTGCGTAAGTGCATTTCTCCTGCGAGAAAAAAAAAAAAAAAAAAAAAAAAAAAAAAAAAAAAAAAAAAAAAAAAAAAAAAAAAAAAAAAAAAAAAAAAAAAAAAAAGGTTAGGTTAGGTTAGGTTAGGTTAGGTTAGGTTAGGTTAGGTTAGGTTAGGTTAGGTTAGGTTAGGTTAGGTTAGGTTAGGTTAGGTTAGGTTAGGTTAGGTTAGGTTAGGTTAGGTTAGGTTAGGTTAGGTTAGGTTAGGTTAGGTTAGGTTAGGTTAGGTTAGGTTAGGTTAGGTTAGGTTAGGTTAGGTTAGGTTAGGTTAGGTTCCCCCCCATGGTTCCAAGCCTTGTCGTGGCGGGGGGGCTCAGTACCTGGGGTGCAATCCAGCACCCTGGGGAAGCCAATTGGACCACCAGCCGCTCCTTTCCGTTCTCTTCATGAGAACGGCGTTTGGATGCGGCACTCATAACCCGGTTTCCGGGAGCCCATTGTGGGGCTGGGAGGAAGAAAACCTCTTTAAAAAATCACCCCGAAACCGCGGTCGGCGTGCCGCGGCGTAGGGTTATCGTGCGAGCGCTGACGAGACGGGGGTAGGCTCACCCGTAATGAGCCAAACAAACCCAATATGACAGACAACGGCAGTTTAAAAAGGAATACCCAGGAGGGTCCCGGCGAAGCCGGGGAATCCCTCCCGGCGCCTTCGGGTGCCGGCAGCCCCGTGTACTCTGGGGGGGGCAAAAACTGCTCCGCGGGCTGGCGGTCTGCCAGCTCGCGTACCGACGACCCACGCTTACGCACAACGGATTTTGATCTTGCCTACGATTCTGGCAGTATGGAGAGGATTCTTGCCGACTACGGCGATTATTGCGATGACAGAGACATCGACACCGAAAGTTCGACTGGCCCCCAAGGGACGGTCGCAACTGAGGGCTTAGGGGCGAAATCAGGGCGGCTGTTTAGGAAGAGGCGTGTCCCGGGCGATCCTTCGTCCGGGGTCGACTCGGACGACACGGCTGCCGAGGACTTTGTAGAACGGCCCCAAACGGCGAAGAGAGGTCGCGGGCGCTCACTAACATCCGGCGCCCGCACCGCTGAGGCGAGGTCTCTCATATCTGAGGAGTCCTACGCAGGGAGCAAGAGGAAAGAGGACGGGGCTTTGGTTGAGGATGAGTTACTCTCCATGGCCAAAGCCCTGGAAATGGAGAGGATGATGGCGCGGGGAGAAGACCGCACCACTGACCAACTGGCCGCGCACGCCCAATCCGGGATAACACTCGTAATGGGCGTCGCGCAAAAGTCTAAAAACCTTAAGGGCACTATGGTGCGTGCCCTTAAGCAGGCGGCGTTGGCAATTGAAGATGCGGTGGTCGGCCTCAGAAGCCGCACCGAAACAGAGGAGCTCGAGCTCATGAAGTGGCGATGGTACAAGCAGGAGAAGGAGCTGGCGACTCTACGCGCGGAAGTCGCTAGGCTCCGGGCTGCTTTGGAGGAGCAGCGGGCTGACGTGCCTACAGAGCAGCGCGCCGTGCCGGAGGTGGTCCAGCCCACTGAGGACAGAGAGGAGGCCATGTTAGGGCGCATCATGTTGCAAGTCGGCAACATGATGGACGCCAAGATGGCCTCGTTGGCGGACCGATTGCTGCCAGAAAAGCGGCTCAGGCCGCCGCTGGCGGGGGACAAGAGAAGGGAGGAGGCGGAAGCTCGCACCGCCGCAGTCGAGGTGACGGCTGCAGGTACGACCGTCGCAGAAGTGGTTGCCGGGTCGCGGAAGCCCAAGCCCCACAAAGGCAAGGGCAAGGGTAAAGGCCAAAGTGCCCAGCCCGCCGCGGCCCCTGTGACTGCAACGCAGCCTACGTCTTCCGCTCGGGCCCCAGACCAGGAGGCTTGGACCCGGGTGGAAAACCACAAAAAGAAAAGACGGAAGAGGAAGAAAGCCAAGAGGGGGGAAAAGGAGCCTCCCACTCCGGCCCCAAAGAAAAGGCCAACAAGGCCCAAGGAAAAGGCGATGCCGCGGTTGCGCCCGCCCCGGACTGCAGCTGTCGTTTTGACTCTGCAACCCGGTGCGGCCGATATGGGTGCAACGTATGCGGCCGTTCTCACCCAAGCCAGGGACCAAGTCTCCCTCGCTGAGCTGGGAATCCCAGGAGTCAGGATGAGAAGGGGAGCGACGGGCGCGCGAATTTTAGAAGTGACGGGCGCCACGAGCTCAGCCAAGGCTGACCAGCTAGCCGCAAGACTCCGTGAGGTCTTACCCGGAGATGCAGTCAGGGTCGCCCGGCCAGAGAAGTGCGCAGAAATGCGCATTTCCGGGCTGGACGACTCCGTCACGAAAGAAGAAGTGGTGGCCGCTGTGGCCCGATGTGGAGACTACCCCGCCGACACCATCAAGGCGGGGCAATTGCGATTTGCGGCAACGGGCTGCGGTACGATCTACGTCCGCTGCCCGATAGCTGCGGCAAGAAGGGTGGCAAGCTCGAGGCTCTTGGTGGGATGGGTGTCCGCCAAAGTGCGGGTGCTGCCCACCAAGCGCTTGCGCTGCTTCAGGTGCCTCGTAGTGGGGCACACTGGCGCGCAGTGTGACTCGGCGATAGACCGCAGCGGTGAGTGCTATCGCTGCGGTCTAGAAGGACACAAGGCCGTTGACTGTGCCGGGGACCCACGCTGCTCTGTTTGTGCGGCAGCGGGCCTTCCGGCCGGGCATAGGGTGGGGTCTCCCTCTTGTAGGGGGACTCTGCCCAAGGCCAGACATCGGCGGCGACATATCGCGGCCGCTCCGTCGCCAACCGTGCTTCCTCCTGTTTCACTGGGGGGGGCGCGGGAGGCAATGGAATGACCGCTCCCCGGAGTTGAGATATGCGCGCGGTGGTTCCGCACACCGCGCGCCTGATATGAGTAGATGTGCTGGGTCCTGCTCCCAGCTAAGGAGCATGCCGGCAAGGCTGGCAAGTGCCGGCGGGATGGTGGAATAATCCGCAAGGAGTTACCACCTCCCCCGCCACCATGGCACAGAGGAGCGGACGCAGGAGTTTTAGTGGGTAGAGCCGATTTTAGGCGAGTCCCACACTCGGGCCGCGTCGCGTGGCCCGGTAGTGCGTAAGTGCATTTCTCCTGCGAAACCAAAAAAAAAAAAAAAAAAAAAGGTTAGGTTAGGTTAGGTTAGGTTAGGTTAGGTTAGGTTAGGTTAGGTTAGGTTAGGTTAGGTTAGGTTAGGTTAGGTTAGGTTAGGTTAGGTTAGGTTAGGTTAGGTTAGGTTAGGTTAGGTTCCCCCCCATGGTTCCAAGCCTTGTCGTGGCGGGGGGGCTTAGTACCTGGGGTGCAATCCAGCACCTTGGGGAACTAATTGGACCACTACGCCGCTCCTTTCCGTTCTCTTAATGAGAACGGCGTTTGGATGCGGCACCCATAACCCGGTTTCCGGGAGCCCATTGTGGGGCTGGGAGGAAGAAAACCTCTTTAAAAAATCACCCCGAAACCGCGGTCGGCGTGCCGCGGCGTAGGGTTATCGGGCGAGCGCTGACGAGACGGGGGTACGGCCCACCCGTAATGGGCCACAAAACCAAAATGGATAGCACAAGTAGTTTGAAAAGGTCTACCCAGGAGGGTCCCGGCAAAGCTGGGGAATCCCTCCCGGTACCTTCGGGTACCGGCAGCCCCACGTACTCTGGGGGGGGCACAAGCTGCTTCGTGGGCCGGCATTCTGCCGGCTCGCGCCACGACGACTCATGCGATTCTTATTCGGACATCGATTCGGCTTATGATTTGGACGTAGTAGAGGAAGAGGTTGGGGCGCGCGCCAAGGGGGTGCGTGTTCTGACCGTCAACTTAGGCAGGAGAGTAGACTCGAACAGCTCGACCAGCACAACAGTGAGGGCCGATCCTGTTCAGACTTCGGAGAAGACCAGCCAGCTAAGGCGGAAGAGGCCCGGCCCGGATGACGACATATCCGGGCTGGACTCCGACGACACGGCTGAAGAGGAGGCACAGCGTTCAGGGCCGGCGAAAAGGGGACGGGGGCGCCCACCTACAACGGGCGCCTACGTAGGCCTACGCCAGGCTAAGGAGGCTCTAATAAGGACGAAGAAAGAGGAAATTGGGGTTTTGGCCGAGGAGCAGATCCTCTCCATGGCCAAAACCCTAGAAAGACCTAGGGGAGAAGAACGGACATCTGAAGATCTGGCGGCGCACGCTCAGAAAGGGTGTGATGTTATTATGAGCGTGGCTACCAAATCTAAAAATCTTAAGGGCACAATGGTGCGCGCCCTTAAGCAAGCGGCATGGGCGATACAAGACGCGGTCGCCGCATTGAAGGAGCGCACCGAGGGAGAGGAAGTGGAGCTGCTCCGTGCGGCGAATTATCGGCAAGAAAAAGAGCTGAAAATTCTGCGCGCGGAAGTAGCCCAAATCCAAGAAGAACTGGCTCGACAAAGGGCTGAACCCACGCAAAGCCAACCCGTAGTAGAGGAGGAGGCCATGTTGGGTCGCATCATGTTGCAAGTAGGCAACATGATGGACGCCAAGATGGCTTCCGTTTCGGACCGGCTATTACCAGAAAGGCGAATTCGGCCTCCACTGAGAGGAGATATGGAGGAGACAAGTGCGGTGCCTGTGACTGAGTTGGGTACAGACGACACCACCACTACGAGGCGAACCACTGCCGAGACCGTCAAGGAGTCGCAGAAGCCCAAACCGATCAAAGGTAAGGGTAAGGGCAAGGGCCAAAGTGCCCAGCCCGTTGTGACCCCAGAAAAGACACCGGCGCCTTCACTTTCCACTCGGGCCCCGGATGAGGAAGAGTGGACCCGGGTGGACAAGAGGAGTAAACCAAAGAAGAAGAATA